>JAMPIV010020092.1:40000-399382 GCA_024509875.1 Oreohelix idahoensis
ATAGATAGATAAATAGATAAATAGGTAGGTAGATAGATAGATAAATAGATATATAGATAAAAAGATAGATAGGTAGGTAGGTAAGTAGAAAGGTAGGTTTTACAAGATTGAGGTGTTATGCATTTTTTCATTTAAATTTAAAAAAAAGCTTCATCTTGACACAAGCATAACTCAAACTTTTATAGTTGTTTTAATCAAACCTTTATTTCAATTATCTGAGCAAGCGGTAAGCTTTTACATTAGTTTTTTATCAAAATGATGCAATATTACCTCAATCTCATACACTTAATTTACTATCAATCTGTAATAATGACGCGTTCATTTTTTTGGAACCCTCGATGATTCTTTTTATCTATCAATAACTAACTGATCAAGCTTTACTTGTTCCTAATTTAAACAGCTGTATTTTTTTAATCTGTGAAATGATAGACGTAACAAACCTCCCTTTTGTTTTCAATGACATTTTTAAGCACTCAACAAGTTTATTTATCTGACAAAGATGGTAACAAGAATGATATTTTTTTAATGCCTAAAAAGTCAATGAATTTAAAAAAAGAAATAAAGAAGAGAAAACTACATGGCTCTATTCTGTATTATTACTTGAGAAATATGTAACAATGTATACAGCGGCCACTCAACAGTCACAGCGCTGTTCATAAAGTGTTTTAATTGTGTATACGCTCAAAATAATATAAAATGTACCTTTATTTTACTCAACTGAAACTAAGTCTTTGTAGCAACGAGAGCTATTCTGCATAAACAATAGACCTATAAACAGTTTTAAACATGGAACTACATTGAGATGGAGTACCAGGGATCCCTTCGCCTGAAACCCTGTGTCCACCAGAAACGTCAACTTTGCCCGCCCCGGAGGAAGTTAATGGCGTCAGTTGGCAAATGTCCTGCAATGCCAGATCTACTTCCTGTATTACAGGCTCCGCAGTCTGCATGCAAAGGACTGGACGGTTTGAGATCCCGTTAGATCGCGAAGTGCCCGAAATAAAACTCTCGGTGTGTTTTTCTAAAGTTCCTTGGAACGAATTGGAAACTTTTACCTTTTTAAGCAGGCGACTTATTGTTGCACCTTTGCGGCTCAGGGTGATGAGAGTACCGGTGCCTCCTTTCTCCGATCGTTGAGTTGGAGGGATACGCCTCTGCATATGGTTTTTAGCTGTCCGGCCGGGAAGCTTGCGAAATATGACGTGATAGGGTGTGGCTCCCGTTTCTCGACGTCACGTGACGGTTAGGTGGTGCTCGATCTGGAGCGTGAGAGGTTCGGGGTTCACCGCTTGCCAGACGGTAACAATCCGTATTATAATGCTTGTTAGCACCTCTCTCCTTTGTGCAGTTTCCACGCCTGGGATCGTTTCGTACTCTTTCCCGTTGGTTTAGTGCTGCTGTCCCGACATGAATTCTTTCCTTGTTCGGGCTTCGGATGCAAGTCCAAAGGAAAGTCAATTTTCTGGAGTTGGGGCACGGTTTTAGCAGGCACGTTATCTGTAAGGGGCGCAAGGTTTACAGGGGCGTTGTTAGACAAGGGCGCAGTAGAAGGGGAACTAGAGTGACTACAATTAGTATCTGTTTCCATCCTCCTGATTTGGCTTTCCAGTTCATTCATTCTGATTTGGTGTAGCCTGTCCCTTTCTTGGCTTTCTCTGTCCCTTTCTTGTCGCTACCTTTCCATTTTCTGGTACTGTTCTTGTAGCTGCTTTTCCCATTCTTGTCTTGCTGTTTCCCATTGCTTGTCCTGTTCTTGTATTTCTATTTCCAATTTCTTGTCCTTTACTTGACGTTGCTTTTCATCTTCTATCGCTTCTTCTACATACTTTCGGATGTCTGCTTCGCTCTACCCGTCTTTTTTACAGGGCCATGCCAAGATTAAACGGCTGTTAAACCAGTCGTCTACTTCATATTGATCCTGCATGCTCACTGCATATTCTAGAAAGGGCTGAATTTCGCTATCCTCGTACTTCATGTACTTAGCTACCTCAAGGGCAATCTTATGCTTTTTTGCTAGATCGGCCATTATATCAGGGTACGCAAACACTATAGAAGAATAAAACCTAGAGATCTTAGTTACCTAGTCCACTAGGTGCTGATTAACTTAATAATCAATAAAATCTAGGCTAGCATGGGAAAACTCTAAAAAATCGAGAAGTTTCTAGATACTCTGATTGCGACAAGCAAAAGCCCCCAAAAAACTCCAAAAAATTGTAAGTGATGTAAAACTTATTATCATCACTTCACCCCACTTCTGTCAGTACTTAGCTATTGAGAGGATTGGTTACTATCATCCGAATGAACACCCTCCATTGGTACAGATGCAAGCTAGTAACTGACTATCTGTAGCTTCTTATCTCAGATTAAAGAGCTACTCCTGAAAAACATTTTTAACTCTTAAAATTTTTTTTCTGACTTTTACAACAATATTCGTCAGATTTTTTTAATCAAAAACTCAGCAATGATACCAGCAACCTTAACCAGCTGTGTCATGTGTAAAATGAACAATAAATGTAACTTAATATTTATGATTGCTGTGGAGAAAAAAACGCTGTTCAGACTTCCTCCAAAAGAAATAGTTCGATTTGTCTAAGGGATAGAAATTCCTATAATCTGCAGAACACTAAACTCCAAGAATAAAGATAGAATCTTGTGAGAGATTCATACCAGACTGCGACCTCATCTGTTGCGATTGCTGCAGATGTAGCTCAGATTCCCGGCGAGCAACCCATTTTGTCGTTTTTGAGTTAAAGTGTAAGAGTATTTGTCGAGTTGGACAATTATAGTGAAATCGACAATGATAGTGGACTGGCAGAGTTATAGATTACACATAGATAAGGTGTAAATAGGAGGTGGACTTGAGACAAACCTGGAAGAAGATTTATTAAAGTTATCTCTCTCTCCAAGCCTCAACACACTTATATAGTCTAAGCACCGCCTGCTTTTCCTCTTTTCTCTGAATCATAAGTAGAGACTATAGTAAAGAGCTTGAAATGTTAATTATGGATGAAAGGGTCGTGAACAGCGCATTAATAAATGAGTAAAATTTATTAAAGAAGAAATATATGAAAAAATAATGCATCTCAGCACAAACAACATAACAATTACATCAATAATCACAAATATGCAAATACACACCAACGAACACACAGACCACCAACATAAAACCTGTAGAACATCCAGAAATAAATAAACCGAGTGTCAGTCCGTCCGCTTTCGTGGGACCAAATGCAATAGCTCCAGTAAGTGTCTTTACGTGTAGATATCCTCCATAGGTAATGGAAATAACATGAAATAAATTCAATGTAGGCGCTATCGTTGGTGACACCCTAATTGCGCGAGGCTGGGCTGGAAAGACTCTGTCTATCTTCCGGCTGACCCTCATAAGTGCGAGGTTTTTTAAATATCCAGAAAACACACACAAGACGAAATTACTTGAGGACAAAATGGTCCCTTGCGCTCTTATCCGGCGCTAGAATTGTGCTTGCGTATTTGGTATTAAATCCGGTTTGGGCTGGCTTGCCAAAAACTGTGGTTTGACTGAGTGCTCCGTTTTAAGCACACAAAGTCTGGTGATTTAAATTCAGCTATAGACGCAGGGCTGATAGATATGCTGGAAGACCGCAATGCTCTCACTGGCGATCCAAAGGGCGAGTAGGAAACTACTACTGCAATACTATTTCAGACTCACTTCTTGCGTTGGCTCGTTGCACACTGCGTGAGCTTAATTCTCGTTTCGAAAGAATGGCGTTGACAAAAATGGGGTTTTGTTTCAGGTATGAGGTGACAACTTCGTGGTGCTAATTACGATCAGGAGCCGTGGAGCGATGAAAATATTACGTTCGTCGTCTGACTGGACTCTTGCAATAGCGATACCGTATCCTGAAACTGAGACCCCAAAAAGAGACGACCTTTACATCAAGCAAACAATAAAAAATTACATAACGTTATACAAAACAGTTATGCTCCACTATTGGATTTAAATTATTGTAATCATTGCTATGATAGTTTAGGGCTGTCTTTATCCATATAATTCTCTCCTCTGTTTTCCTTTCCACTCTATCAATTATCAGCATGCGCCCGCATAGGTTAATATATTTTGTACACACATGTACCTGAGTAACATGTTTGACGCCCAAATTACTCCTCTTTTTCTTCCCAACTCAACATACCTTGAAACCTAACCTGTAGTTACAGCTGACTGGATATTGTTATTTATCTTACAAACATTAAGTGAATTTAACATTACTCTCAGATATCAAGCAATTTACATTCCGCCAAAAATTTTTTTATGTCCCCCCCTTGAGGACTCATGTTGCTCCCACAATATGGTATACATATAGAAAACATGCAATGTTTTGCTATAGTATGACCGATGTGACTGAAAAACCATAATTAAAAATTTTCTCTACTGGCTGGTGCCCCTTTTCTGTGGAAAGTTATAAACTAGATTGTCGAGCTACACAAATCGGCATCTTCATGATTCCTACCCTTTCATCTAGCCCACAGTTTCTAAATCAATTCAGGAAAAAGTGACTATCTGTTAAAATAAAGAGTTAAGCTTTCTGTAAATCACATATTCCGTTGAAACAGTGGAATAACACACACCTCTTGACATTCCTAACAGGGTAATGACAGTTCTTAGCGCATGAAGATACTTAGAATCCATCCTCGAAGCATCTCCCAGACGGATGAATTTACGCCTAGTCGCATCGTAGGTTAATAAGTTTTACACTTATGCATGGTTAAAAATATCTAGAAAACCTGACTTATTCTGTCACGCCGTTTAATAAGATGTAGTTAACCGGCTTACATATTCACGAATTATTGACCTAGCTAATTCCTCAAAAATGCAATTCAACGATACTTCACTAATTATTTTCCTATCAGAAATTATATTATTATAAGTTAATATTTAGCGGTTTATCCTTATAAATATTATATTATTATATATATATATTCATATTAATTTTTACATAATATATATATAATTTTTATATTTATTTCATACAAATACATACAATTAATATATGTAATAACACGGCGCATAAGGCAAAACCAGTGCTCTCCAGGTTGTTCGTTGTGACGCCACTCCTCTTAGCTCTTGCACATTATTTAGGCCCAACGTTCTTCCTCTCTCTTATTATTGTTCTTCTGAGTGTTTCTTTTGGTCTTCCTTTTTTTCCGCTTACCCTCAGGAACCCAAGTGAGCGCCTGTAGTGGTATTCTGTTGTTTTGCATTCGTAGGACATGACCGATATATGACCATCGTCTTTTCCTTATATAGTCGGAGACATATTTCTGCCTAGAGTCTTCTCTTATTTGTCGATTAGTCTTGAATTCTTTCCAACTGATGTTCATGAGTTTTTCTAAGACATTTGTTCTCGAATGTATTCAGCTTGTTCTCCAATGATTTTGTTATTTTCCAACTCTCACAGCCGTATGTTAACACTGAGATAACATTTGAATTAAACAGACGAAGCTTGGTATGTATATTCAATGATCGTAATTTCCAAATGTTAGATAATCTATTGAAGGCGCTAGCTGCCAAAGCAATTCTAGTATGGATTTCTCTTGTTGTGTCACCATCCTGAGTCATTTTACTGCCTAAATAATTGAAACTTTCAACTTTCTGTAGTTTTTCCCCGTTCAAGATGATATCAAAGGTCTCGTTAGAAAAGTTCATAGCTTTAGTTTTAGAGGCATTTATTTGGAGACCAATTTTAACCGAGAGATGACACAAATTATTTATTGCTTCTTGGGATTGTCTTGGTGTTGAACTTAAGAATGCTACATCATCTGCGAAATCCAGGTCCCCCAGGAATTTTCCATTTGTCCATTTTATACCCAATTGTTCATTGTGGGTATAGTTTCTCATAACCCAATCAATAGCTATTCCAAAAAGTAGTGGTGACATAATACAGCCTTGTTTCACCCCTGTTTCTACTGTAAAACCATTCTGTATTCCCTTTATTTGTTCTAACACAACATCTTGCATTGTCATATAGCGCTTTGATTATATTCACATATTTTGTTGGAAAACCATAGATTGTAAGTATCTTCCACAATGATGGGCGGTGTAGACTATCAAAGGCTTTTTGAAAATCGACGAAGGTGATAATAAGTGGCGATTGCCTTTCCACTGATTCTTCTATAATTGTTCTTAGTGTGAATATTTGATCAATACATGATCGTTTCGGCCTGAAACCCGCTTGTTCTTCTCTGATCTTTTCGTCAGCATGCAATTTAAGTCTTTCTAACATCATGCAACATAATAATTTTCCAGGTACTGATAATAGAGATATACCACGCCAGTTATTACAGTCTGATAGATCACCTTTCTTCGGTAACTTTACAATAATACTGTCTTTCCATTGTTGTGGTGGTTGTTCTTCTCTCCATACTTCATTTATAATATCTAAAATTCTCAAGAGGTTGTTGTCATTAACTGCTTTAATCATTTCCCCTGAAATTTCGTCAACTCCAGCAGCTTTAAAATTTTTTAATCTTTTAACGGCTTGTTTGATCTCGTCCAGCGTGAATTCATCGCAAGTTATTGGCAAGGTGGTTGTGGATGTTTCATTATTAAAATCAGGTGTTACTGTTGGTGGTGGTCTGTTTAGCACCTCCATGAAGTGCTCAGCCCATCTCTTCATTTGTTCTTTTTCTGTTGGTATTGAATTCCCTAATTTACCTTTAACAGGTGTTTCCATAGCAATATATATATATAATATAGATATACTATATATATATATAATATATTTATATAATATATATATATTATATTATAAGATATGTATATACTCACACCCGAGAAATGACGAGAAAATAGGCAATAACATTTAGTTCTGTTGTAACGTCTGCCTATTCTCATTATGGTCCTCTCGGGCAGGAAATATTTTACGAGTGAGTCTGCTGATTAAATTCCCATCTACTCTTATAGTGTACAAATAGGCTACCCGGACACCTGGCATGGCTTGTTTCTACAGATGTTTCGGCGTATAACGTAATCAAGAGTAAGACAAAGTTTATTCTAGAGGTATACATCAGAAGCGACAACCGCGAGAAAGTTTCCCCTATGGACAATGCAGAATATTATGATCTCTCTCTTCGTTCGGAGGGCCAAAAACCACAAAGACCGACCGCGATTGTTTTCTTCCCTGAATCAGAGATCAAACCTGTTACCAGCGAGACATTCCTGTGGTCAGACAAACACCAGGTGCAGCTAGGTAATATTATCGTAAGCTGAGCTGACCGCTACTGACCAGTGGGGAATTTATAATGAAGGCCAGAACGAAACGAAGCGGCAGTATGGGTCTAAGAGAGGAATGATGGGCCATGTAGGTAAAATCCAAAGAAAGAAAATACAAAAGTCAAAGAAACCAGGACATTAAAAGAGTAATAAAAGAGATGGGACGTGATGGAAAGACAAATTATCAGTCAACGTGACAAGCACAAACATCAAATTAAGATTATATGAGAGCTGTGTACTTCCTGTGTTTCTCTAAGGTGCAATATTTGGATGTATCTTAAAATTTAAATGACATTTAGACATATGTTGAAATTTAAACGATATTTGGGAATATCTTAAAATTTAAACAATATTTGGACGTATCTTAAAATTTTACTTTATTTTGGCACATGTTGAAATTATAACGATATTTGGGCTTGTGCTGAAATTTAAACGATATTTGGACGTATCTTAACATTTAAACGACATTTGGGCATATGTTGAAATTTAAACAATATTTGCTCATGTGTTGAAATTTGAACGATATTTGGGCATATATTGAAATTTCAACGATATTTGGGGATATCATGAAATATAAGCGATACTTTACCTAACATGCCGCTGCCCTGGCAAAATTTTACAAATTAGAAACCTACCCACCACAACAATATTTTTAGAATGTGTGATTCCTATATACGCACATTGGGATTCTCGCCGATGCTACGTAGTTAGTGCACTGTGCTGAGATCCTCCTTGTGTGATCTAAGGGAGGAGATCGGAGCACTGATGGAGTAGTCCGTGTGCAATGAAGATATTCCTTAAAACCAAACCAAACCGAAGTGATATTTGGACATACGTTGAAATACTGTATGTATAATCTGGGCAAATGTTGAAATTTAAGCGATATTTGCACATTTGTTAAAATTTAAACGATATTTTGGCACATGTTGAAATCTAAACGATGTTTTGGCATATGTTGAAATTTAAACGATATTTGGACGTATCTCGAAATTTAAACGATATTTGGGTGTATGTTGAAATTTAAACGATATTTGGGAAATATGTTGATGACTTTATATACTATAACCTGTGCTTTATGGCCTTGTATACTATAACCTGAGCTTGATGACCTTGAATACAATAAACTGAGCTTAATGACTTTGTATACGATAAACGTAGCTTCTACTTCTTCGTTTATCCTAAGCCGCCGACTGTCAAAGCAGTCAGTGGCAATCACACCTGGTGGCGTCTTATAGGACAGCAACAAATTGCTTCCACCTTGCTCGGTCGGCGACCATCCTTCGTACAGTGTCCCAACTCTGGTTCATTCTTTGCATCTCAGCCTCCACAGTTCTCCGCCAAGTTGTTTTTGGTCGGCCTCTCTTTCGCTTTCCTTCGGGGGTCCATAGCATAGCTGTTCTTGTAATGGCATCAGGGTCCCTTCTGAGGACATGGCCAACCCAACTCCAGCGTCTGCCAGCTATGAGGGTGTGCATGTCCTCTTGGTTACTTCGAATAAGTAGTTCTTGTTTGGTGATGATATTCGGCCAAAACATTCGGTGAATTTTCCTTTGGCAAATTGTGTGGAAAGAGGACAGTTCGACATTTCCTTCTCTGTTACTCTCCAGCATTCTGCACCATAGAGAAGCACAGAAAGTACACAGCTCTCATATAATCTTAATTTGATGTTTGTGCTTGTCAAGTTGACTGATAATTTGTCCCCATCACGTCCCCTCTTTATTAATACTCTTTTAATGGTCCTGGTTTTCTTTGACTTTGTATTTTCTTTCTTTGGATTTTACCTTAATGGCCCATTATTCCTCTCTTAGACCCACCCTGCCGCTTCGTTTCGTTCTGGCCTTCATTATAAATTCCCCACTGGTCAGTAGCGGTCAGCTCAGCTTACGATAATATTACCTAGCTGCACATGGTGGTAATGTTGATAACAGGAATGTCTTCGCTGGAGGTAACAGGTGTTTGATCTCTGATTCAGGTGAGATAACAATCACTGGTCCTGGCCCCTGAACGAAGAGGAGATCCGTTTAACTTATGCATTTGTCTATCGGCTCTACACTTTCTCGTGGTTGTCGCTTCTGATGTATACCTCTAGAATAACCTCACAAAATGAATCTTGAATCACGTTATTACGCCGAAACATCTGTAGAAACAAGCCATGCCAGGGGTTGTCCGGGTAGCGATATTTGTTACACTATAAGAGTAGATGTTTTTAATCGGGCAGACTCACTCGTATAATTAATGTTCCTGCCCGAGAGGACATAATGAAATAAGGCAAACGTTAACGACAGAATAAATGTTATTGCTATTTCTCGTCGTTTCTCGGGGTGATGTAGACATATCTTATATATATATTATATATAATAATAATATATATATATATATATATATATATATATATATATATATATATATATATATATATATTCATTCTTCTTCTTCTTCCGTCCTTAGCCAAAGACCGACCAAGCAGTCAGAGGCCATCACGCCTTGTGGCGTCTTAAGGGCAACAGCAGATTGATTTTCTCTGTTGTATATATATTCATGTTAGCCTTTTATATATATATATATATCTGATAGGAATGTGACTTGAATTCATTTTTGAGGATTTCTCCCGGTAATTTAATTCAGTGATAGTGTAGAGCCGTCTACAGCCTTAGTTAAACGAGTGACGAAAAAGTCATGTGTCAGTGTTAATTTTTACCATGGGTTAAAGGTAAACTTACGATAACAGATACTTACTAGGCGTAGAATCATCCGTACAGATGCTTACCATGGGTTAAGTGTAGGCTAAATTAACTGTCATTACTGTAAGGAAATGTCAGAGGTGTGGGTTATTCACTTAAAAAACTGAATAGTGATGTACAGGCGCTATAACTCTGAATTATAGGAGATAGTCACTTTTTCCTTTTTGATAGAAACTTCTAGTGGCTGGGTGGAATCATGATATGCCGATTTGTGTAGCTAGACACTAGTTATAACTTTCACAGAAAGCAGGCACCAGCCAGAGATAACATTATGTCTTAGGTTTCAGTCACAACGGTATTACTATAGCAAGAACATTGCATGTTTCTATGTATTCATTTGTGGGATGTTAACATTTTCCTCAAGGGGGACATACGATTTATTTTGTAATGTCAAATGCTGTAATCTGTTAATGTAAATTCACTTAATGTTGTAAGATGAATAACATATCCAGTCAGCTGTAACTACAGGGTTAGGTTTCCTGTATGTTGAGTTGGAAGAAGAAGAGGAGTAGATTTTGCGGTCAGAACATTTACTGACAGGTACATGTGTGTACAAAATATATTAACCTATGCGCGCGCATGCTGATAATTGATATAGTTGAAGGAACAGGAGGGAGACTTATATGGATAAAGACAGCCCTAAACTATCATAGCAATGATTACAATAATTTAAATCCCATAGTGGAGCATAACTGTTTTGTATAACGTTAGTGTAATTTTATTGTTTGCTTGATGTAAAGGTCGTCTCATTTTGGGTCTCAGTTTCAGGATACGGTATCGCTATTGCAAGAGTCCAGTCAGGCGACGAACGTAATATTCTCATCGCTCTCACGGCTCCTGATCGTAATTAGCACCACGAGTTGTCACCTCATACCTGAAACAAACCCCTTTTTGTCAACGCCATTCTCTCTAACGAGATTTTAAGCTCACGCAGTGTGCAACGAGCCAACGCAAGATCTGAAATAGTATTGCAGTAGTAGTTTCCTACTCGCCCTTTGGATCGCCAGTCAGAGCATTGCGGCTTCCAGCATATCTATCAGCCCAGCGTCTATAGCTGAACTTAAATCACCAGACTTTGTGTGCTTAAACGGAGCACTCAGTCAAACCACAGTTCAAGCTAGACCAAACCGGATTTAATACCAAATACGCAAGCACAATTCTAGCGCCGGATAAGAGCGCAAGGGACCATTTGACCTTAAGTAATTTCGTCTTGTGTGTGTTTCTGGATATTTAAAACCTCGCACTTATGAGCGGTCAGCCGGAGATAGACAGAGTCTTCCAGCCCACCTCGCGCAATTAGGGTGTCACCAACGATAGCGCCTACAGTGAATTTATTTCATGTTATTTCCATTACCTATGGAGGATATCTACACGTAAAGACACTTACTGGAGCTATTGCATTTGGTCCCACGAAAGCGGATGGACTGACACTCGTTTTATTTATTTCTGGATGTTCTACAGGTTTTATGTTGGTGGTCTGTGTGTTCGTTGGTGTGTATTTGCATATTTGTGATTATTGATGTAATTGTTATGTTGTTTGTGCTGAGATGCATTATTTTTTCATATATTTCTTCTTTAATAAATTTTACTCATTTATTAATGCGCTGTTCACGACCCTTTCATCCATAATTAACATTTCAAGCTCTTTACTATAGTCTCTACTTATGATCCAGAGAAAAGAGGAAGAGCAGGCGGTGCTTAGACTATATAAGTGTGTTGAGGCTTGGAGAGAGAGATAACTTTAATAAATCTTCTTCCAGGTTTGTCTCAAATCCACCTCCTATTTACACCTTATCTATGTGTAATCTATAACTCTGCCAGTCCACTATTATTGTCGATTTCACTATAATTGTCCAATTCGACAAATACTCTTACACTATAACTCAACCACGACAAAATGGGTTGCTCGCCGGGAATCTGAGCTACATCTGCAGCAATCGCAACAGATGAGGTCGCAGTCTGGTATGAATCTCTCACAAGATTCTATCTTTATTCTTGGAGTTTAGTGTTCTACAGATTATAGGAATTTCTATCCCCTAGACCAGTGGTGGCCAAGCTTAGGTTGGCCGAGGGCCAGATTATGGTAAAAGGTAACACCAGTGGGCCAGACCTATAAAATCCTTTAAAAATAACGTTCTGAGATTTAGTTTTACATATATAATGAACCACGTACAGAAAGCAACGGCGAACTACTGTACTGCACATCTGCCAAGACATGTATACCAGTCTTCGGATTGAAATTACTGTTAAAAAAAATATAATGAATCTGTTGTTTTAATTTGTTGTGTAATTTGTAATATGACATGTAATTATTTATTACAAACATACATTTGTGTGTCATTTCATTGTGAAGAGTGTGGCTTCAATCAACAATAAGAGGCCGGCCAAAACAGGTTGGTGGGCCTGTCAAAACTGGTTGGCGGGCCGGATCTGGCCCGCGAGCCGTAGTTTGGCCACCTCTGCCCTAGACAAATCGAACTATTTCTTTTGGAGGAAGTCTGAACAGCGTTTTTTTCTCCACAGCAATCATAAATATTAAGTTACATTTATTGTTCATTTTACACATGACACAGCTGGTTAAGGTTGCTGGTATCATTGCTGAGTTTTTGGTTTAAAAAATCTGACGAATATTGTTGTAAAAGTCAGAAAAAAAAATTTTAAGGGTTAAATATGTTTTTCAGGAGTAGCTCTTTAATCTGAGATAAGAAGCTACAGATAGTCAGTTACTAGCTTGCATCTGTACCAAGGGAGGGTGTTCATTCGGATGATAGTAACCAATCCTCTCAATAGCTAAGTACTGACAGAAGTGGGGTGAAGTGATGATAATAAGTTTTACATCACTTACAATTTTTTGGGGTTTTTTGGGGGTTTTTGCTTGTCGCAATCAGAGTATCTAGAAACTTCTCGATTTTTTAGAGTTTTCCCATGCTAGCCTAGATTTTATTGATTATTAAGTTAATCAGCACCTAGTGGACTAGGTAACTAAGATCTCTAGGTTTTATTATTCTATAGTGTTTGCGTACCCTGATATAATGGCCGATGTAGCAAAAAAGCATAGGATTGCCCTTGAGGTAGCTAAGTACATGAAGTACGAGGATAGCGAAATTCAGCCCTTTCTAGAATATGCAGTGAGCATGCAGGATCAATATGAAGTAGACGACTGGTTTAACAGACGTTAAATCTTGGCATGGCCCTGTAAAAAAGACGGGGAGAGCGAAGCGGACATCCGAAAGTATGTAGAAGAAGTGATAGAAGATGAAAAGCAACGTCAAGAAAAGGACAAGAAATTGGAAATAGAAAGACAAGAACAGGACAAGCGATGGGAAACAGCAAACAAGAATGGGAAAAGCAGCTACAAGAACAGTACCAGAAAATGGAAAGGTAGCGACAAGAAAGGGACAGAGAAAGCCAAGAAAGGGACAGGCTACACCAAATCAGAATGAATGAACTGGAAAGCCAAATCAGGAGGATGGAAACAGATACTAATTGTAGTCACTCTAGTTCCCCTTCTACTGCGCCCTTGTCTAACAACGCCCCTGTAAACCTTGCGCCCCTGATAGATAACTTGCCTGCTAAAACCGTGCCCCAACTCCAGAAAATTGACTTTCCTTTGGACTTAGATCCGAAGCCCGAACAAGGAAAGAATTCATGTCGGGACAGCAGCACTAAACCAACGGGAAAGAGTACAAAACGATCCCAGGCGTGGAAACTGCACAAAGGTGAGAGAGGTGCTAACAAGCATTATAATACGGATTGTTACCGTCTGGCAAGCGGTGAACCCCGAACCTCTCACGCTCCAGATCGAGCACCACCTAACCGTCACGTGACGTCGAGAAAAGGGAGCCACACCCTATCACGTCATATTTCGCAAGCTTCCCGGCCGGACAGCTAAAAACCATATGCAGAGGCGTATCCCTCCAACTCAACGATCGGAGAAAGGAGGCACCGCTACTCTCATCACCCTGAGCCGCAAAGGTGCAACAATAAGTCGCCTGCTAAAAAGGTAAAAGTTTCCAATTCGTTCCAAGGAACTTTGGAAAAACACACCGAGAGTTTTATCTCGGGCACTTCGCGATCTAACGGGATCTCAAACCGTCCAGTCCTTTGCATGCAGACTGCGGAGCGTGTAATCCAGGAAGTAGATCTGGCATTGCAGGACATTTGCCAACTGACGCCATTAACTTCCTCCGGGGTGGGCAAAGTTTACGTTTCTGGTGGACACAGGGTTTCAGGCGAAGGGATCCTTGGTACTCCATCTGAGTCTCTCATACTTCTCAGGGCAGAAGACAGTGACAAAAGCTGCCTTACTACTTTACAAGGAGCTATTGTTGAGAGCTTTGGCTCACTTCATGTTAGTAACGGTAAAGTGACTCAACAAATTCTGCAACTCGCAGATAATACCTATCTTTCTCCAAAGATAGAAGCTATTGAGATCCGTTATGATTCCGTAGAACCCCCGAATGCGATCGAAGACTGTATGCTACCGGCATCAGAATTCTCTCATTTTAATCGAAATTTTCCAGTGGTCTCAAACCCACTGATGGACAGAAAAGTAGTCGCCTACGCCAGGCCATTACAGAGCAACTTGATCATTTCCGGTGACCAAGCCAGAATTATGAGTGGCAAGGCAAGGAAAGTTCCAGACCCGCCTTTAGACGGCACTGGTCTGAAGATTGATCAACGCTCCCACCGAAACAGGAGAGTAGGTGCGGACAGGCAGAAGGAGAAATACGCTAGCGTTTTTTCAGCCAGCAAACTGCTTCATTTGCCGACTCGGGTTACGTGCGCGCGGAGAATTCCGATAAGTCGTTGTTATCACAGGGCAGTTAGGAACACGTCGCTGAAACGTAAACCGTCCGAGTCCAGAAATGATCTTACTGCACATAACAGGCGGATTACCTACGCAGGGGTCATTGAGTTCAGGCGGGGCCGAAACTCAAAGCAGTTACGGATTTTTTCAGGATGATAAACAGGCAGAGCGAACTATGTAACCAAGGTCAGGTTCACAGTAAAGGGGATTACGTCAGGGCCGTTTGACTTCGAAAAATCACATTCGCTGAGCGTCTACTAGACAGAGGGAAGAAATTAACTCGTAGCCATATGGACAGACAGAAGTTGGATACGAATTTGGCTTACGAGTAAAGGAGGTTTCCGCGGACATATAACGGACGTCTATGGAAAAGATAAATTACTGTCCTTTAGTCCGTGGTTCACGAACTTTAAAAAGGGGGGCTAACAAGTCACGTTGACGGATAATTTGTCTTTCCATCACGTCCCATCTCTTTTATTACTCTTTTAATGTCCTCGTTTCTTTGACTTTTGTATTTTCTTTCTTTGGACTTTACCTACGTGGCCCATCATTCCTCTCTTAGACCCACCCCGCCGCTTCGTTTCGTTCTGGCCTTCATTATAAATTCCCACTGGTCAGTAGCGGTCAGCTCAGCTTACGATAATATTACCTAGCTGCACCTGGTGATTGTCTGACCACAGAAATGTCTCGCTGGTTACAGGTTTGATCTCCGATTCAGGTGAGATAACAATCGCGGTCGGTCTTTGTGGGTTTGGCCCTCGAACGAAGAGAGAGATCATAATATTATGCATTGTCTATCGGGGAAACTTTCTCGCGGTTGTCGCTTCTGATGTATACCTCTAGAATAACCTTTGTTTTACTCTTGATTACGTTATACGCCGAAACATCTGTAGAAACAAGCCATGCCAGGTGTCCGTGTAGCGTATTTGTACACTATAAGAGTAGATGGTTTTAATCGGGCAGACTCACTCGTAAAATATTTCCTGCCCGAGAGGACCATAATGAGAATAAGACATACGTTAACACAGAACTAAATGTTATTGCCTATTTCTCGTCATTTCTCTGGGTGAGTAGACATATCTTTAATAATATATATAATATATATATATATATATATATATATATAGATATATATATATATATATATATATATATATACATACATACATATATATATATATATCTGATAGGAATGTGACTTGAATTCAGTTTTGAGGATTTCTCCCGGTAATTTAATTCAGTGATAGTGTAGAGCCGTCTACATTCTTAGTTAAACGAGTGACGAAACAGTCAGGTTTCAGTGTTAATTTTTACCATGGGTTAAAGGTAAACTTACGATAACAGATACTTACTAGGCGTAGAATCATCCGTACAGATGCTTACCATGGGTTAAGTGTAGGTTAAATTAACTGTCATTACTGTAAGGAAATGTCAGAGGTGTGGGTTATTCACTTAAAAAACTGAATAGTGATGTACAGGCGCTATAACTCTGAATGATAGGAGATAGTCCTTTTTTCCTTTTTGATAGAAACTTCTAGTGGCTGGGTGGAATCATGATATGCCGATTTGTGTAGCTAGACATTAGTTATAACTTTCACAGAAAGCAGGCACCAGCCAGAGATAACATTATGTCTTAGGTTTCAGTCACAACGGTATTACCATAGCAAGAACATTGCATTTTCTATGTATTCATTTGTGGGATGTTAACATTTTCCCCAAGGGGGACATACGATTTATTTTGTAATGTCAAATGCTGTAATCTGTTAATGTAAATTCACTTAAAATGTTGTAAGATGAATAACATATCCAGTCAGCTGTAACTACAGGGTTAGGTTTCCTGTATGTTGAGTTGGAAGAAGAAGAGGAGTAGATTTTGCGGTCAGAACATTTACTGACAGGTACATGTGTGTACAAAATATATTAGCCTATGCGGGCGCATGCTGATAATTGATAGAGTGGAAGGAACAGGAGGGAGACTTATATGGATAAAGACAGCCCTAAACTATCATAGCAATGATTACAATAATTTAAATCCCATAGTGGAGCATAACTGTTTTGTATAACGTTAGTGTAATTTTATTGTTTGCTTGATGTAAAGGTCGTCTATTTTTGGGTCTCAGTTTCAGGATACGGTATCGCTATTGCAAGAGTCCAGTCAGACGACGAACGTAATATTTTCATCGCTCTCACGGCTCCTGATCGTAATTAGCACCACGAGTTGTCACCTCATACCTGAAACAAACCCCATTTTGTCAACGCCATTCTCTCTAACGAGAACTTAAGCTCACGCAGTGTGCAACGAGCCAACGCAAGATCTGAAATAGTATTGCAGTAGTAGTTTCCTACTCGCCCTTTGGATTGCTAGTCAGAGCATTGCGGCTTCCAGCATATCTATCAGCCCAGCGTCTATAGCTGAATTTAAATCACCAGACTTTGTGTGCTTAAACGGAGCACTCAGTCAAACCACAGTTCAAGCCAGCCCAAACCGGATTTAATACCAAGTACGCAATCACAATTAAAGCGCCGGATAAGAGCGCAAGGGACCATTTGTCCTCAAGTAATTTTGTCTTGTGTGTGTTTCTGGATATTTAAAACCTCGCACTTATGAGCGGTCAGCCGGAGATAGATAGAGTCTTCCAGCCTACCTCGCGCAATTAGGGTATCGCCAACGATAGCGCCTACAGTGAATTTATTTCATGTTATTTCCATTACCTATGGAGGATATCTACACGTAAAGACACTTACTGGAGCTATTGCATTTGGTCCCACGAAAGCGGACGGACTGACACTCGGTTTATTTATTTCTGGATGTTCTACAGGTTTTATGTTGGTGGTCTGTGTGTTCGTCGGTGTGTATTTGCATATTTGTGATTATTGATGTAATTGTTATGCTGTTTGTGCTGAGATGCATTATTTTTTCATATATTTCTTCTTTAATAAATTTTACTCATTTATTAATGCGCTGTTCACGACCCTTTCATCCATAATTAACATTTCAAGCTCTTTACTATAGTTTCTACTTATGATCCAGAGAAAAGAGGAAGCAGCAGGCGGTGCCTTAGACTTATAAGTGTGTTGAGGCTTGGAGTAAGAGAGATAACTTTAATAAAGCTTTTCTAGGTTTGTCTCAAGTCTCCACCTCCTATTTACACCTTATCTATGTGTAAATCTTATAACTCTGCCAGTCCACTATCATTAGTCGATTTCAATTTTAATTGTCCAAACTCGACAATATACTCTTACACTTTAACTCAACCACGACAGTGCTGTACTGGGAAGACTTCCAAATGTTGTCGAAACTAGGAAATGTTGTTCCCGCTTTATTCATTCTGTTGTTGATGTCCTTGCTTGTTCCGCCGTCTGGTGTTACTATGCATCCTAAGTATGTAAATGTGCCTGTCTGTTCTAGCTTCTGGTTCCCTATTGTTATTGGCTCAGGACTGCCCACATTGAGTGTCATGACCTCTGTCTTCTTTAGATTGATATTCAGTCCCACCTGCTGGCCATACTTATTAAGTCTATCGGTTTTTTCTTGGATATGTTGATGTGAATGTTCCGAGTAGTCCAATGGCATCTGCATATTCCAGGTCTTCCAGTGTAGAAAATGTTGTCCATCTAATCCCTCTTGGACTGCTCTCTGTTGTTTGGCGCATCACCCAGTCTATGATTGTCAAAAATAAAGTTGCTGATAAGGTGCATTACTGTTGTACTCTTGTCTTCATCTCGAAAGTTAGGTTGCTCAACATTGAATACGATAAACTGAGCATGATGACCTTGAACCGATAAACTTAGCTTAATGACCTTGTATACGATAACCTGAGCTTGATGACCTTGAATACGATAAACGTAGCTTGATGACCTTGTATACGATAACCTGAGGTTGATGACCTTGAATACGATAAATTAAGCTTGATGACCTTGAATGCGATAAACTGAACTTGATGAATTTTATACGTTAAACAGACCTTGATGACTTTGCATACCTTCTAATGTTGAAAGCTTGGGGTAGCCTATTGGGTTACAATCTGAGGCAGTGGCCGTACCATTTTATTTTCTGTGTTTGTAGATGTAAATGATTTTGTTTTTACAAACTTCCTAATCTTCTCGTTTCTTTTTGGTGGTATCTTCGGTTTCTCTCAGACATCTCATCACATGCTGTAAGTTTCCTCTCATGTGTGTTAGAAAAAGGGCAGTGCTTGACACTGACTGGAAAGAGTTAGTGTGAATATGCTATTGACTAGATAAATAATACGGAATCAGGCCTACCATACAAAGTGAAATTCAAACTGTAGACAGTACATCATATGAATAGATAGCTGTCACAAAATGTTTTACAACTGTGGACAGTACATCATACGAATAGATAGCTGTCACAAAATGTTTTACAACTGTGGACAGTACATCATATGAATAGATAGCTGTCACAAAATGTTTTACAACTATGGACAGTACATCATATGAATAGATAGCTGTCACCAAATGTTTTACAACTGTGGACAGTACATCATATGAATAGATAGCTGTCACAAAATGTTTTACAACTGTGGACAGTACATCATATGACTAGATAGCTGTCACAAAATGTTTTACAACTGTGGACAGTACATCATTTGAATAGATAGCTGTCACAAAATGTTTTACAACTGTGGACAGTACATCATATGAATAGATAGCTGTCACAAAATGTTTTACAACTGTGGACAGTACATCATATGAATAGATAGCTGTCACAAAATGTTTTACAACTGGGGACAGTACATCATATGAATAGATAGCTGTCACAAAATGTTTACAACTGTGGACAGTACATCATATGAATAGATAGCTGTCACAAAATGTGTTACAACTGTGGACCGTACATCATATGAATAGATAGCTGTCACAAAATGTTTTACAACTGTGGACAGTACATTATATGAATAGATAGCTGTCACAAAATGTTTTACAACTGTGGACAGTACATCACATGAATAGATAGCTGTCACAAAATGTTTTACAACTGTGGACAGTACATCACATGAATAGATAGCTGTCACAAAATGTTTTACAACTGTGGACAGTACATCACATGAATAGATAGCTGTCACAAAATGTTTTACAACTGTGGACAGTACATCACATGAATAGATAGCTGTCACAAAATGTTTTACAACTATGGACAGTACATCATATGAATAGATAGCTGTCACAAAATGTTTTACAACTGTGGACAGTACATCATATGACTAGATAGATGTCACAAAATGTTTTACAACTATGGACAGTACATCATATGAATAGATAGCTGTCACAAAATGTTTTACAACTGTGGACAGTACATCATATGAATAGATAGCTGTCACAAAATGTTTTACAACTGTGGACAGTACATCATATAAATAGATAGCTGTCACAAAATGTTTTACAATTGTGAACAGTACATCATATGAATAGATAGCTGTCACAAAATGTTTTACAACTGTGGACAGTACATCATATGAATAGATAGCTGTCACAAAATGTTTTACAACTGTGGACAGTACAACATATGAATAGATAGCTGTCACAAAATGTTTTACAACTGTGGACAGTACATCATATGAATAGATAGCTGTCACAAAATGTTTTACAACTGTGGACAGTACATCATATGAATAGATAGCTGTCACAAAATGTTTTACAACTGTGGACAGTACATCACATGAATAGATAGCTGTCACAAAATGCTTTACCACTGTGGACAGTACATCATATGAATAGATAGCTGTCACAAAATGTTTTACAACTGTGGACAGTACATCATATGAATAGATAGCTGTCACAAAATGTTTTACAATTGTTGACAGTACATCATATGAATAGATAGCTGTCACAAATTGTTTTACAACTGTGGACAGTACATCATATGAATAGATAGCTGTCACAAAATGTTTTACAACTGTGGACAGTACATCATATGAATAGATAGCTGTCACAAAATGTTTTACAACTGTGGACAGTACATCATATGAATAGATAGCTGTCACAAAATGTTTTACAACTGTGGACAGTACATCATATGAATAGATAGCTGTCACAAAATGTTTTACAACTGTGACTCACCTGTGCCTCATAAGCAGCATATATAGATATTAGGGGGTGAGAGATTGTCATTGTTGACGATGGCAGGTGTGTGTAGTCTGGGAGCTAAACTAAAGATATCCAGTCATGTGACTGAGGCTTGCGCAAGGGGATTGCATGAGGAGAGTTCAACCGGACAGTGTGTTCGAGGGAGACCAGCAAGATGGCCGTCGAGGAAAGATGTGTATGGAGAAGATGATGGAGGATCTTCTCTGTCTGGCTTACACCTGCTAAGTTTTACCAAGCGTGATGCTGGAGATATTTGACTGTTTAGCATGAGTTCTTCTGCAAGTCAGTGAGTCTTTTTGACCTTAGCGTCTCTGAGTATGTTGATCTCTGTTATATTTCACTGCCAGGAGCGAGTTGTGCGCCATATTGATTTTGGGAACTTAGCAGGCTATTTCGATGATGTCATTTATGTATTGGCAGCCTGTTATCTTGTGCATTCGCACTGTGCACGTTTTTTGTATGCTTATACGTGCCACATTGTCGAATATATTGAGATTGCCAGACCTTATAAAAGTTGTTCTTTATATATGGTGTCTCTAAGATTGTTTAGAGCAGAGGTGGCCAAACTACGGCCCGCGGGCCAGATCCGGCCCGCCAACCAGTTTTGACCGGCCCGCCAACCTGTTTTGGCCGGCCTCTTATTGTTGACTGAAGCCACACTCTTCACAATGAGATAACACACAAATGTATGTTTGAAATAAATAATTACATGTCATATTACAAAACAAATTAAAACAACAGATTCATTATATTTTTTTTTACAGTAATTTCAGTCCGAAGACTGGTATACATGTCTTGGCAGATGTGCAGTACAGTAGTTTGCCGTTGCTTTCTGTACGTGGTTCATTATATATGTAAAACTAAATCTCAGAAAGTTTTTTTAAAGGATTTTATAGGTCTGGCCCTCTGGTGTTACCCTTTACCATAATCTGGCCCTCCGCCATCCTTAACTTGGCCACCACTGGTTTAGAGTGTGACCTCTCGCATTATAGCGTGAACCTTCTGTATAGGATTCTAGTCGCAGTGTGGTGTAGCTTTAACTACATTCATTCATATATGCTCCTCCAAACACTACACATACTTATTAGCTGCAATATTTATATACAGTAGAACTCCATTTATCCGAACCCCAATTATCCGAACATCCAATTATCCGAACACTTTTTCCAGAAAAAAAAAAATCAGGCGCCACCATTCACGTTAGACTACAGTTCTGAATCTTTTGATGCGGCAAGCTTCAAATGTGTGCGAACAATTTGTAGACAATGAGATGGGCTAATGGACGGTCGCTTACATACAGGAAAGTCAGTTAGATTATAAAGTCAGTTAATATCTGGTTTACCAATCCAGTGTGCGTTCTAGGCAGAACACTGGCTAAACAGACAGTTCAACTTAAAATAATTGTGTCTGCTACTACAGCAGAATAATTTTGGTGTACACGTATTTCTCTGTGCGATCTGGCATTTTCCAGTAGGCCTAAAGCATATAAAAGGAACCGCAATGTTTTGTCAATTGAAACGAAAACAGAAATTATCAAGAGACTAGGAAAAGGTGAAACTGTGTCTTCATTTGCGAGGATTTTCAATGTTGGGAAAGCTACTGTCTCTGACATCAAAAGTAACAAGGATAAAATTATGAGTTTTGCATCGAAATTGGATAGTGAAAATGGGTCGAAGAAACATAAAACCATGAGAAATGCGAAAGATTTGAAATTGGAAGAGGCTTTGTATATATGGTTTGTGCAAAGAAGAAGCAAAGGGGAACCTATCTCTGGCTCTCTATTGTGTGAAAAGGCACTTCAGTTCAACAATCAACTTGACGGTCCTCCTGACTTTAAGGCTAGCCAGGGATGGTTAAGAAACTTTAAATCTCGTCATGGCATACGAGAATTGGAGATTCAAGGGGAATCTTTATCTTGCGATGCAACTGCCGCTGAAAATTTTAAAGAAACATTCTTGGCTTTTTTGGAAGAAGAAGGTTATTTACTCGATGATGTGTATAATGCCGATGAGACTGGCTTATACTGGAAATCATTGCCTCAAAAATCACTTGCATCTCAGCGCGAAGCAGCTGCCCCTGGGTTTAAAAAGTGCAAAGAGAGAGTAACAATTTTGGTAGCCGCGAATGCCAGTGGAAGTCATCGTTTACCGGTGCTAATGATCGGCAAAGCCAAAAAAAACCACGTTGTTTAAAGAGTGTGACATGTCTCCCATTGTGCTACAAAGCACAGAAGAGTGCTTGGATGAATAGTGAAATATTTCTTGATTGGTATACAAATCTTCTTCTTCTTCCTCGTTCACCCTGAAAAGGACGGTGGTTGCGTTGTGTCTCTTTACGCCTAAGCTGTGATATCTGCACCTTTCGGTCGACACATCCGACTTCAGCACGGCATTTTTTTTAGGGACCGGGTTTGCCTTCCCATTGCGATCCGCACTCGCTCAGCCAGACTGCACTGCTGCAGACTGTTTTCAGGACCACCACGTGGAGGTGGAGTGCGGTCTTGACCAGCTCTGGTTCGCTGGTCCTGATGCAAGCAGTACAGCTATGGGTCGCTGACTGCATTCACTATTGCTGCATCTTGGGGTCCCGATTAATATACAAATCAGTTCATCCCAAATGTGAAGAGGTTGAAAGAACAAGAAAAGAAAACAGGAAAAGTAATTCTTCTACTGGACAATGCACCATCTCATCCAGAGACGGATACATTGAATGCAGTTGATGCAAATTTTAAAGTAATTTTTCTGCCTCCCAATGTAACAGCACTGATTCAACCAATGGATCAGGGTGTTATAGCAAAGCTTAAAAAGATGTACAAGAAGGAAGTCATGCGTCGTTTATTGTTGGCTGAAGATGAAGAAAGTGTGGTGGCGTTTTCCAAAAAGCTTAATCTCAAAGACTGCTGCTATATGTTAGCTGATGCTTGGACCACCCTGTCACAAGATAATCTCAACAAGGCGTGGAATAGATTGCTTGGGGAAAAAGGAGGAAATGAAACTACTGCAGTGGACACAAATGATGATTGTATAAATGAAGTTGTGGAACTGTTTCAAGCAATGCCCGGATTTTCGGACTGTGACAAAGATGATGCACACATGTGGCTAGAAGATGATAATGATTCTGGTTTTCAGTTTTTTGAATGACGAAGAAATTTTGTCTTTTGTGCAAGAAGAAAACCAAATACATGTAGTGACCGATGATGAAGACTCCTCAGAAGTACATGATGTACTTGTAGATTATGAAGAAAACCCAAAACGTCGACCAAGTCCTGAAGAGGCTTTTATAGCACTAGAAACAGCGATGGCTTGGTACGAGCAAGAAGATGACAGCTGTCCTACACAGCTTCTGCTGTTGAAGAGAATGCGGGACTTAGCCCCCAAAAGCAGACTATCCAATTTGGTGCAAAAGAGGATTCCTCATTATTTTAAATAGTGGGCTACATCTGTGCAAGTACATGTATACGTAAGTTGCGCCTGGTTTTGAATCGTTTGTAATGTTATTTTGAAAACATTTCTCTTTCTTAAAAAAAAAAAAATTAATACAAGTAGTACATGCACTGCAGTGTAATGAAAGATTTTGGTGATACAGTGATCTAATACAGTGTGGGTATTATTATTACAGTACAAGTAAATATGTTTTATAGTGTATTTTCCTTGTGATTGTTAATTATTTTTAGAAATATGTGTACATGTACTCGATACATCATGTAATCCAATTATCCGAACATTTGATTATCCGAACGATGCTCGGTCCCATGGGGTTCGGATAAATGGAGTTCTACTGTAGCACTTATTGATGATTCAGCTGGGGGCTTACTTGAGAGTCCGTGGAATTTATCACTTTCAGAGACATTTTGTGCTACAGTATCTTCATTTTCAGTTCGCCAGTAGAGATATTGAGTTGCCCAGTTTAAATACGAGGTATAGTGCAAGGAGTTTCCTTTAAGCTGAGTTTAGTGACCCATTTTTGTCACTTTTTCTCTGGGCCTGTTTTCAGTTACCCGGTGTTGAGTTTATTTGTGTCCACCGTGTCAGTTCCTCTACATGATTGGCAGTAATTAACGGCTCTCGTTCTTTTGACATTGCATGTTTGGTAGGCTATGTGTTTTTGGATTGTGTAAGGTGTTATTGTTGTGATCAGGAGAGTTGTCAATCGTGAGTTTGTTGGTTTGTAAGTTGTGTGCCTCATGTGCCAGACAAATTCTCTTTACGGCTTTTTAAATGAATCGATGAAGTACTATGACAGTCTTAATGATTGGCACCATTCAGGAGTAAGCGAAGCGATGCAGTTTGTTGTTGGGACATTCGGTATCTCTGGCTTTTGTTGACTTTAGTCAGGACTAGGTGTATCAGACACGTTAGTTCAGAAGTTATGAGCAACTAGTTAGCTATTAAGTAGACTAACGCGTGAAATTTGGTAGTTTGTTGTTTAACATTTTGTCATTACTTCAAATTAAGTGGTGTTGTACTGCTATAGTGTTGCTAGTGAAGTTTATGAGTCGTCCTATCACGGGACAGAAGATTTTATTGTGGTTGTGTCAGAGGTTTGGCAGAGACAGTGGAGATATGAGAGGTGCATTTGCTAGGAGGGTGGAAGTTGTTAATGAAGACAGTGTACTTAGATGTGTCAGATTCTGACATGTCAGTGCAACCTATACCATCGTCAATATATCTACGATACATGAATGAAAAAGGGCCTGGATACTGCTGCCACACCGGATACCCCAGCCCATGAAGAGGCAGGCATAACTGGGACCCATTTTGGTACCCATATCGACTCCACTGACTTGGTCAAAGAACTGTCCGTTAAACTCAAAGGAATTGTGAGTTGAAGGACAGATGTGTAAGACGGAGAGTCCCTGTAGCAATAAAGCGGTGTGTGCGCTTGTCCAGAAAAACATAGGACCAGTGAGTGTAAATTTCATAGACGTTTTATCGAATGTAATCCCAGTTCAACTTTTGATTTGGAATCAAGTAATAATTTACATCGCTGGTGATAAACCAGACCATACATTACTTCTAGAACGGTAAATCAAGAATAAAATGAATTATCTAGGAATCGTACATAAATAATGGCACCCAAAGAACTAAGTTCCACAACTAATCAAAACTTGGCAATTCGATTAAATGAAATTGAACCAGCAATTGACATTGATGAAGAGTTAGAATTAGTTGAGATGATTTATTTTTAAACCCTTATATTACTGAACATCATGAACCAACCAACCTTCGAAGACATTCTGATGAATATGAAACAAGAACAATTCAGTGATGATGAAAACGATGATATGCTTAATGAAGAACTTACCCGAGTAGTAAATGAAGAACCATTTGAGTTCAATGACCACGAAGCAACTTGTGAAAACTGACTTCTTTTACTTATTTGAATTTTTCTCAATATTATTTGTTAAATGGTGATGATTTGTTTGAAGAGTTGTTTGTTTATGCGATGCCAAACGAAGATGAAGAAATAATTGATCATGCCTCTGAATAGATGAACAGTTTGAAGAAGGAATTATGTTTTATTAAATAAAGAGTTAAACGAAGACTGGAGAAGTTAACCTTTTTGGAGTTTGAATGAAATAGCTCCTGTTACAACTTTAGTCAAGAGATTTGATTAAATTCAATTATTGGCGATAGACTTGCCTGACAATAAATAATGGCCATATGTCGTGAAATATACTAATCCACATATATAAATTATCAAGTAAATATAAAGCCTAATAAATACATATAATAAAGAAAGGAAGAAGAATGGTAAAGAACAGTGCTGTCACAATGACAGTACTCGAAATCCCCTTTGTTTTATGCTTCGTCTGCAAATTGTAACGTTTCCACGTTAAATATAAGCCACTGCATAAATACAAGCGTTTCCACAACACATTAAAACGGGTATTGCATTTCTAAGAAAAACATTGAGAGGCACACTGCGTAATGACCTAAATTAATCCTAACATTAATTATACTACGTTACCAAAACGAACGAACAGATGGACTCAAATAGAAAGAAGGGAGGGCTGAAAATCAGGAACGCATGCAAAATTAAACACGCGTCTCGCTATTAATGCCACCCCAACAAGCGTAACGCGATACACAATTACTACTATCACGCGTGTAAGGCCACATGCACTAACTTTTTCGGACGGACAGTGATAAAAACACTAACCTTCCCAGAGTTAGGTTTTAAAATCCTGAAAAACGCTTATTAGAAAAGATAACATTAGATGGGTTTACGTTTGAAACATTACAGTACCCAGACAGCACATCTTCGAAACAGGAGGTAGAAGAAATTGCATATTTTGAACGCAGCCACTTAGCTCTTTTAAATTTGTATATTTGGGTTCCTTAGGGCTTGCTGACAAAGAATATGTAAAACGTTACGCAAATAGTCTAGGAATTAACAAGTTATAGCCAAAATAAAAATGATGGTGCTGTCAGACAACACCCAAAATCAGAATCGCTCAGTGGTAGATTTTTTAAACCACCATTGTACGGGAAATGGGCCACAAGTTACATTTGAACTGATTGGCTGGAATGATATGTAAGGCTAAACACGATTAGTCGGACTATAAATGCTATCCTTGGTTGTTAGGGGAGACGTAGGAAGGTAAAATTTTTTTTCAAACACTTGTCGAAACGTGGCTCCATTGGCCAGACTCGCTGATATAATCACTTAGGAGCGTTAGTTCGAGACCACTAGTTCAAATAAGCTTGATAAAGCAACAGTGCGTTGAAGCCAGCTCATATTTTTGCTAAATAAAAGCCTGGAACATAAGCAGATGGGAATTTGTGCCAGTATTTGTGCCAGAATTCATTGCTAGTCAACGTATCTGTGTTTATTTCCATGAATTGTGGTAAGCTTGAAACATTCAGTATCTTTTAATGAAAATTGAATGTGAATTGTTAATTTATGCCTGTATATATGTGTAGTTCAGTAGCAAACATGATGTAAAGCCTATAATGCTCCAGCCTGAACAGAAGGTGTCGGAGGAAAGTAAAACGGCATGGAATGGCCAAACAGTACACTGACACCTAGATGATTGACTAGAAAGAAATAATGCTGGAATTGCAGAGGCGTAGTAACCATTAGGGAGGAAATACTGGTATAAAGTATTTCAGATGAAGCTGACAGTTGGCCTAACGCTCTGAACTCAATGTTTGTGATGTATTGTGCTCAGTGTAGAACTAGAGTATCAATTAGTTATGAAGTAGAAGGTACATCCTTCTTGTTTTCAGGGACTGTGGTCTTGACGTTATTGAGCAGCACCTGGTCAGAGCTTTGCTGAATCCAGAGTCGGACAGCATACTCCTTGGTCCATTTAGCTATCAGTGAGGTGTCTCCAGAGCCCAGGGGAGAAATCGAGCAGAGGAGTCTTTTCCTGCCGCCATCACGCAAGATAAGCTGATGTGGCCAGCTGAGCTCAACATTATGTACCCCCATCTTAAAATGACAGTGTAAAATATAATTAAGAGGGGAATTTAATTGTTTTAATATCAGGAACTGAGAACATCTCCAATACTAGTTCCAATAAAGACAAACTATTGAAGTCATGATGACAAATACCAACAGAGCTTGAACAAAACAAAACCAGTATTACCTCATATTACTACTACACAACTGACACACATAGGATACTTTTAATAATATATGTCACTACAATATTCATATTGATAAATTCTGTACATATAACTTGTAATTAAAATTGATTGTGATTCCTGGTTCCCTTTGTATTGAATCAGGACACATATACATTCATGACAGCAATGAATACATATTGTTATTTGAAAAGTTATCAGTGACTCCTTTAAGATATCCTTTAGAGTGTTATATGTATGTGAGTGTCACAGTGTTGTCAAGTGTGGTGGAATAAATTGAATTGTTTATCTGTCTGTTGGTGTATGTGTGTGTTCCAGGCTGTTGTGAGAGTGACTGAATGTGTGACCTAAGTTGTTCTGTTGTCACGGATTGCCTCTCCTGCTTTGCAGTAGTTGTCTACCAGTGACCAAATAAGCAAACGTATCTAAAATGGGTCATCAAAGATGTCTACCTTCGCACAAGAATACTCTTTGCAGAGTTGTAGATAGAAGGGAAAAGGCGTTTCTATCTCCCCCCAAGGGAGTATTCATAAGATATTTCCGAAGTCAAGAACAATGCGGCATTGGGCTGAGCAATTGTTAACTTATTATCGGTCCGCCGCCTTGTATGAATAATTATGCAATGGTTACAGTCCGTACAAGCCTCGAAGCTGGTGTTAATCCAGCGAAATGCCTTTTTATAAGTATTAACTCTGTAAATGCAAATTATCTGTTTAAATGTAGATATATTAAACAGTCTTGCTCATTCGTTTGCTTTCACACTTATAATAGCTGAATCGACTATGATTGTTATGTTTTAAAATAACGTGTAACCAATTTAATAATCAATTAGTGTTAACCCGCCAAAATTGGCAGGTTTTTAATTAAAGTGTGTTGTTTCTGTTACACGTATTACATTGCTGCTTCTTCTATAGCCTCGCTTGCTCGCTGTGAATGACGCGATCGTTTCTTCATTTTAGCCATCTTATCATTTTAATCCATAATAATAAGTCTGCAATACTTTAAATTAAAGTTTTGTCTTGAAGAAACAATCAGAACCTTGCATTTTAAGGTTATTTTAAAAATAAATGATGAGTTAAATCCGTTTCCCAAATGAAACTGGACAGAAGAGTATCTTGATTGTCTGTTGATTTAATGCACACCGTCACACTTTTCTATTTTCGCGAGAGTACATATAAAAGGAAACAATACAATTAGTGTCTTACGTTCAACTACAGTTGCACCCCCTTAGCTGTGGTTGAAAGTTAATGCACTCCCTCGAAAATAGAAAAAAAGTGCGCAAATGACGGTATGCAAAATGTGACCGACCGACCGACCGACCAAGTACTTACGGCGGGAATTATATATTTTGATTAGTTTTAACAAGTTAAAATAGTAGTCGAATTTTAGAGTTAAATACAATTTGTCGTCATTGAGACGTGGGTTGAGGATTTAAATTTAAAATTGAACTTTAATTTTAGTGTTCATATTTGTAAAATAAATGTTTACACTTACCCCAAAGTTACTTTTTGGGAACACAATCTGCTCGCACAGTTTAGAATGAACACATCACTTTAATAGATTCTTCAAATCAATTGGTCTGGGACATTATAGTAATCATCTTATGGCATGTGTTCTGCGAATCACTTGGTCTGGAAAAATTATAATTCCTCTTATGACAGATGATCTGATTCCTCAGGACTCCAGTCTTTGTAGTTATAAATGCGGGTTTACTTTTAAGTTTCACAGTCGCCCAAATACTGTCCTGGTCCCTTAAGTTTCAAGTCTTTGTATTTATAAATGTGGGTTTACTTTTAGGTTTTAAAGTTGCCCAAATACTTTCGATCTGTCCCTTATAATATAGGGATTCTTCTCTCTGTGGCTTCTGGGAGCTGCTAGTTTAACGATGCGATGCAGACTGACTTGCGTCTCCGCTTTCGCTTGATTATATCTCTCATTCTCAGTTCACATCCGAAGTTTTACTTGTAGACCACTTTCCAATGAAAGTTAGTGTCTATTCCGGCTTCTCAAATCGATCCAATCGAAAGGTATGAACTATATGGGAAGGGGGTGTTTAATTTGATTCTCCCCTGCGTGTTTTAAAATATTACATTTTAAAATTCCATCGCGTGACCTCTTTCTAATGCTGTAATACTTCCGCTTGCATCTGTTGCAAAACTCATAACCACCACCATCTATGCACTCATTTGATGTCCAGATGCTACCTTCCAATATTGTCTCTCCCAGACAGATTATCTGTAATAATCTTGATGCAGTGATGATTCCGGTCAAAAACTAACAATCTTTTTGGCAATGTCAAGTTTGACAAAACCTACAGTTAAAACAAGACAAGCAAACACCATTGAAGCCAGTGATAGTGCACAAACTGTGGGAGCTCTTTCTAGCAATATTCAACCCACTGTTGACGCTTTTGATACAGATGACGATCACAGTGGTCAACATGAAAGTACCGCAGAACAAGCGGAGACTGAGCAGAAACATGAATCAGGAAGCAAATTCAGTGATTTCAAAGAATACAGTGACCTCGAAAACTGGCCCATAACAGTTGATAATGATTTCATACAGAATTGTTTAATGCTAGACATAGGTTGTTTTTTCAAAATTAAAAAAACCAAAGGGTGTATATACCGAATCAAGCAGGATTTACAAGGAGCAAAACAGAAGTTTCTCAAACAAATATTTTGAAAAAAGATTGAAAAATGGCCAGACTGTGATGAGATTCTGGTTAGTTTACTCAACGAAGGAAAAGGATCCCGTTACACGCCTATTGAGCATATTGGGAATATGGTGTTAGGCCCATATTTTCTTGACCATCGGCACACTAGGGGTGATGTGGTCAGCATCACGCCGGCCGCCTTAACCTTCCCAGAAGTTGCTCTGGTACTCATTTGGGGCTGGGTCGACCCAGGAGCCGTTTGTGGCCTAAATAAATCCCACCTCATCTGGGGATCGAACCATACACCACTGCGCTAGGAAGCCAGTGCACTAACCAATATGCTACCTGTTACCTTCTACTTATTGACTAATATGGGTAACGAGTATATTAATGTACTGCCCTGGTCTTGTAAGGTATATTTGTTATAATAGACAACAGTCTAAACAGTAACGTGACGACTGGCCAACTGGAATAATCTTGATCAACAGCTTGTTGTACGTTTTATAACATTTAATATGTCACTATACAACATGAGTGTACTTCACTCCTTTTGAGAGCGTATGATGATATGACGGTACATCAGTAATACAAATGTATTCAGTAGCAGACATAAGCAATAATGTCGTTGTGCCGGTTTAAAGTCAGAATGTCTATGTATCGTCTACGACGCCTTCATTCTTTACAAATCAGAACCGTATTGATTCAAATAACCTACTGCCCTTCTCCTTAAGCCACATACAATCAGGCACACATCATAATGTAGTAAGTAAAATTTTACCTGTCCGACACAACTTTCACCACTCGCACGCTTTCACACTCGAAGCGTTTTCGTGTGTGTTCGACTCAGTTGTGCACAGCGATGATTTAAAGTGAGTGGTAACACTGTTACCCCCCCCCCCCCCCCCCCCCCCCCCCCCCCCCCCCTCATCCATCCATCGAAAACTGAAAGTTTTCCATACAGGAAGCCATTTTTGGAAAATGCGAGAAGTCAACGTCCAGTCTATGTCATGCCTGATCAACAGCCTATGGAATGTAGTCAGCAATATGGAACAATTAGAAAAATCAATGAAAATATGAAGAAATATGATAATGAAATTGTGAAGTTTCAGAAAATGAAATACGTCAATGCATTTAATTAAAAGATGAATGAAATTAAAGATATAACTAATTAAAAAGTATTAATAATTGAGTTAATGTCAATGTCCATGTGGTTCCAAAGGTTGTTATTGCCGGGAGTTGTAGTGAGGATAAGCTCTCACTGCAGATAAAATACTTCTATGGCACGCGTCTCAACCAGCCTCTGACAACCAAGTCCAGCTCCCGGCCTTCACGTGTGGCTCAATTTGAGCCCGGCGGAACTGTTTCCACTGACGGGAGAAGGGGCAAAGGCGAGTGACTGGCGCCTTAAAACCAGCAGCTTTGGGCAGATAGGGCTCGTGATCCTTGGTTGGTAGCTTATCTAAGAGAAGGAACTCTGAATTCAAACCACCGCTGCCTTGCGGGAATATCCATTTGTGGAATTGGCTTCGGGAATAAACCCTGAGGATAAATCCGGAGTCGGAGTCCCTAAGGCAGTCTAATGTCGATTCGACATTATTCTGGCAACTCCTGCGACATGGCTGGTACCAAACTGTATCGGCTACTGCCGTTTCTTTGGATCTACCGGCTGTGTGGAGAGGGGGAACATGCTGCATGGGCAACAGCTTGATCTCCATATAACTGTGCCCAAGCTCGCGCCCTGGAGAGGACACTCCAGCTTCACCCTATAGGTGTCGGCAAAACACGGGAAGTAGCAGTTACCGGTTATAAGCATTTTGCCCAATTGGCGTAGGGCATGGCGCCAGGGGCTACTTCCGACAGTGGGAGAGGTTCTATGATCTCACTGGACAGCTACCGCCCGCTTCAAGCTGGGCAGCCCCCAGTCAATAAGGTGTTGTCCCGCCACTGTCTGCTTTCCCCATTGGGTGCATGGGGATTAGGGTCTAACCCGAACTGTGGACAGAAAATTTTGCACCAAGCAATTATCGAAAAAATAGAAATAAGCAAACTCTCAGATTGGGATGCTGGAACGTCCGGACTATGTTGACTGGACTATCCGAAAACCTACAGGATGTAAACGATGTAAGGAAGACAGCCATAATTAATGATGAGCTTAAACGACTTCAGGTGGATATAGCTGCACTTCAGGAAACGCGCCTGGCGGGCTCTGGAATGGTGAGCGAGAAGGACTACACATTTTATTGGCAAGGGAAAGATCTTAATAAAGCTAGAGAACACGGAGTAGGTTTTGCGATCAAAAAATCGCTAACTAACATGGTTGAAGCAGGCGAGAATGGATCAGAACGCCTGTTAACGCTCCGCCTGCAAACTAGCACTGGTCCCATCACCCTTGTCAGTGTGTATGCTCCTACTCTGTACTCTGCCTCAGAAGCTAAAGATGAGTTCTACGAGAGTCTAGCAGCAGTAATCAAAAGCATACCTAGGCAAGAACAGCTTGTTCTCCTTGGTGACTTTAACGCTAGAGTGGGTGCCAATAATGTTTCATGGCCTTCATGTCTGGGCAGGTTTGGTATTGGCAAGATGAATGAAAATGGACAACGGCTCTTAGAGTTGTGCGTCCACCATGAACTCTGCGTGACCAACACCTACTTTCAGACAAAACCCCAGCATAAGGTGTCATGGAGACACCCACGATCCAAGCACTGGCACCAACTTGACCTGATTCTCGTCAGAAGGCCACTCCTCAGGTCTGTGCTCTCCACGCGCTCGTACCATAGTGCAGACCTTCAAGAAAGTGCTCAGTAGCCCTCAGCATGGTGATACTATTACAGAGAACTGGGAGCATCTACGGAACACCATTCAAAGTACTGCACTTGCCACCTTTGGTAAGAAAACAGCAAAGTCAAATGACTGGTTTGACGCTTCATCAGATGGGATGGCACCTGTTATTGAAGCTAAGCGCAGTGCTATGAATGAATACAAACGTTCACCGAGTGCTAGAACCCTACAGATCCTGAGGGCTACGAGAAGCAAAGTTCAACAAACTGCTCGACGCTGTGCAAATGACTATTGGCTCCAGCTCAGTGAGAGCATCCAGATCGCAGCGCAAACAGGCAACATTAGACAAATGTATGACGGTATAAAGAAAGCACTTGGCCCCCATAAAAGTAAGACGGCACCGCTAAAAACTATCAGCGGAGAGAAGCTAACCGATAAGGGTAAGCAGATGGAGAGGTGGGTCGAGCACTACTCTGAGCTTTACGCTAGAGACAATACCGTTACGCCTGCAGCCCTTGATGCTGTCAATAGTCTGCCAACTATGGAGGAGCTGGATGCCGAACCAACATTAGAGGAACTCAGTAAGGCCATTGATAGCTTGGTCTCTGGCAAAGCACCAGGTAGTGATGGGATTCCTCCTGATTTAATCAAATGCTGTAAGAGCACGCTATTACATCCCCTGCATAGGATGCTGTGCCAGTGCTGGGAAGAGACAACTATTCCTCAAGACATGCGAGATGCCAAGATTGTAACACTGTATAAAAATAAAGGAGACAGAAGTGATTGCAATAACTACAGAGGCATCTCTCTTCTTAGTATTGTTGGTAAGGTTTTTGCCAAAGTCATCTTAATGCGACTACACAAGTTAGCTGAGCGCATATATCCAGAGGCACAGTGTGGATTCCGAGCTGGCAGATCAACAACAGACATGATCTTCTCTCTCCGCCAGCTTCAGGAAAAATCAAGAGAGCAGAAAAGACCATTATATATCGCCTTTATAGACCTCACAAAAGCATTCGAACTGGTTAGCAGGGATGGACTCTTTAAAATCCTCCTGAAAATAGGCTGCCCTTCTAAAATGCTGGAAATGATAAAGTCATTCCATGACGACATGAAGGGAACAGTCCAATATGCTGGAAGCACGTCACAGCCCTTTGATATACGAAGTGGCGTTAAACAAGGCTGTGTTCTGGCTCCGACCCTCTTCGGAATCTTCTTTGCCTTACTCTTGAAACATGCATTCAGAGATGCAACTGAAGGAATATGCCTTCACACTAGGTCAGATGGCCGTCTGTTTAATCTTTCAAGGCTGAAGGCAAAAACAAAAATCAGAAGGGTCACTATAAGAGACTTGTTGTTCGCTGATGATGCTACAGTCGTCACTCAAAGCCAACAGGAGCTTCAGAGCTTGATGAATCGCTTCACTAAAGCATGCAAGGACTTTGGCCTCACAATAAGTCTAAAGAAAACGAATGTGCTGAGTCAGGATGTGGGTGCTGCACCAGTTATCACTATCGATAACTATGAATTGGCAGTGGTGCACCACTTCACATACCTAGGGTCTACCATCAATGACAAACTCTCACTGGATACAGAAATCGACAGCCGCATTGGCAAAGCTGCTGCTACCTTTGCCCGCCTCACATCGCGTGTTTGGGGAAACTCTAAACTCACAATGAAGACCAAAGCTGCGGTATATAATGCCTGCGTCACCAGCACACTCCTATATGGCAGCGAGACCTGGACGACCTATGCTAAGCAAGAAAGAAGGCTCAATACCTTCCATTTGCGGTGTCTACGCCGCATCCTCGGCATCTCGTGGAAAGATAAAGTGACAAATGTCGAGGTGTTGTCACGTGCTGGCCTTCAAAGTATGTATACGCTGCTTAGACAGCGCAGACTTCGCTGGCTTGGCCATGTTCGCCGCATGGAAGATGGTCGCATCCAAAAGATATCTTCTACGGACAATTAGCAGATGGCAAGAGAACAGTTGGGCGACCACAGCTGAGGTTCAAAGATGTGTGCAAGAGAGATATGAGGGCACTGGACATGGATCCAGCAACATGGGAGGATGAAGCTGCCGATCGCACTAAGTGGCGATGCTATTTACGGCACCACCTCGGATTGGGCGAAGAGACGCTCACACAAGAAGCAGAGGTGAGGAGAAAACGTCGAAAGGAGCACCAGGAAAATAAGCAGCTGAGGGCTGCCACCTCAGGGGCGCATTCCCATAGTCAGTTATGACTGAAGGGGCTATTATTATTATTATTAATGTCCATGTGATCGTGTGTGTATTGTCTGTAGCATTGTGTAAAACTGATTGGGAGTTGCAGAAGGGTAGACGCTCCCATGGTGGCCAAAAAAAAGCGCTTCAAACACACGCTTAAGGCTTAAACCTTTGACATAAACCCTGACACATAGGAAGCTGCTGCGCAAGACCGAACTGCCTGTCGCACATCTCTTCGTAAAGGTGCAGCGGCATGCGAATCTTCCAGAAAGGCAGCAGCAGAACAGCGGAGACAAGCTAGAAAAGACCGTGTAATAAAACCTTCTTGTGATGCAAACATTCCCTGCCCACACTGTCCGAGATCCTTCCAGGCCCGCATCGGGCTCATCAGTCACCTTCGTACTCATAGACTATCATAACAATCCTAATAATTGGATGAACAGAGTGGTCTTCATCACCCGTGATGGACGAACAACAGTGTAAAACTGATTAGCTAAAGTTACTGAGTGTCAACACTGGTAGGTTCATTTATCATTAGTGTGAAAGCTCACTATTTGTGATGTTACCACTCTAGAGTCACAGAACTGGTTTAAGTAAAAAATGATCAAATGGCGAAGTTCTCCATAGGCGAATCGAATCGATTGCTTCTTCTTTGAGATTTCTTTTCAAATGTTGCCTCTTGAGTGTCACAGTCTCTGAGCCCAAAAATGTTGAAGTTCGATTGCTGGAATAGCAAATATGATCTTTTTAAAGTTCTGCATCACAGTCATTTTGTGAAGGATTGCCAATAAGAAATGACAATGACCCCTAAAATGTTTCTCTGAGATACTGTTTGATTCGTTCCATCTACCGCATACGTCATGACTTTGTTCGGAAATCAGACCCTGTGTAACTGTTCATGGATCTTGATGACGTGTGAAACGATTTGAATGTATTCACACAAAAAGTATCTCATCATGGCTTCAAATGACTTGAGTTGTTTTCCTTGATAAGGATGGTATTATGTATCTACCTCTGCCTGGTTATGGATAGTGTCAAGGTAGCGCTTTTCAGTTAGGGAGGTATCTGTAGACGATCGGCACTGTACCTTGGTTAATGGATCGCAGCAATGTCAGATCCTTGAGAATCGGGCATTTCTTCTGTGTGAATCTGGACAGAACATCTGCAAGTACGTTGGACGTTGGACTTGCCCACAATCATCATCATCAGTTGCCATCTCCACAACGAAGGTTGGCTGTAATGGATCTCCAACGTCTTCTGTCTCTTGTCTTGGTGGTGCACTCTGATAGACTCTTTCCTGTCCATCTCTTGATGTTATCTTTCCACTTATAGCGCTGTCTTCCCCTTGTACGTTTGCCTTCACCTCTCCCTTCTGTTATGGTCTTCTGCAAGGTGTTATGCCTTTTTATGTGGCCAAAGTATTTTAGCTGCCGAACTTTGACCTCCCTCATTAGTTCTCTTTTCATACCTAGATTTTCTAGGACCTCCTTATTTTTTTTTCTCTTTCCATGAGATACGCCCCATTCTTCTATATATCCACATTTCAAGAGCCTCAATTCTTTCTTCCAAATGCTTATTCATCGTCCATGTTTCTGCACCATACAGAAATGCAGAATATATATAACACTTTATGATTCTCAGTTTTAATTTGTGAGATAACTGTTTGGATGTCAGTATATATTTCATGTTGTTGAATGTAGCTTTGGCCATTCCTATTCTCTTCTTGATTTCTGTTTCACATCTGCCATCTTCTGTTATTATATGACCAAGATATACGTAGCTCTTGACTTGTTCCATTATTTTCCCATTTACGCTTATCTTTAATGTGGGTTTATCGTCTGTTTTGCTAATTATCATAGTTTTTGTTTTTTCAATATTAATGTCGAGTCCATATTCATGACTTATACTGTTCACTTGCTTCACTAGTTCTTGTAACTCCTGTTCGCTTTCAGGTAACAACACGGTATCATCTGCATATCTAAGGTGGTTTATTGACCTTCCACTGATGTTCAGTCCTGGTATTTCCTGTATCTGTTTGAAAATTTTTTCGGTGTATAAATTAAATAGGCAGGGGAACAGCACACAACCTTGTCTGACACCTCTTTTTATGTCTATGTATGGTGAATAATTCCTTCCCGATCTTACTGTGGCAGTTTGCTCCCAATAAAGGTTACTGGGTATTCTTATATCTTTTCCATCAATACCTATGTCTTTGAGGCATTCAATTATTTTCTCATGATGGACTCTGTCAAAAGCCTTCTTATAGTCAATGAAGCACATATACATACTTTTTTGGACCTCTGTATATTTTTCTGCTAATATTCTTAGGCAAAATATTGCCTCTCTTGTTCCACTGTTCCGTCTAAAACCAAACTGTTCTTCTTGGATTTCGCTATCTACTTTACTTTTTATTCTTTCCTGTATGATTTTGAGCAGTATCTTAATTGCATGACTCATCAGGCTGATTGTTCTGAAGTCTGAACATTCTGTTGCATTTGGTTTTTTGGGCAGTGTTATGAAAACTGGTGTCTTCATGTCGTGTGGTATATATCCTGTATTGTATATATCGTTGCATATTTCTGTGATTGTATCTATACCAAAGCTCTCCAGAGCTTCTATCATTTCAATTTTTATGTTATCCATGCCTGTTGATTTTCCTTTTTGTATTATATGAATGGCATTCTCTACTTCTGATCTGAGAATGTTTGGGCCTTCATTAGAATCTGGTGATGGTTTTTTACCTCTGTTGTCCTCGAATAGTTCTTTTACGTATTCTGCCCATCTGTTTGATATATCTTTCTCATCAAGTAATATTACACCATTTTTCGTCTTGATACAGCTTCCTCCTTGTGCAAACCGCGACCGATTTGATAATTTCTTTATTTCTTCATGCATATCTCTTGTCATGGACTTTGCTTCCAAGTCTTCTATTTCCTTGCATTTTGTTTCTATCCAACGTTCTTTTGCTTCTCTACACATAGTACGTATGTCATTGTCTATTGTTTTATATTCTGGAGTGTTTTTTGCTTTCTTTCTTTCTGCCATTTTATTCAAGATGTCATCTGTCATCCAAATTTGATTTTTCTTAGACTCCTTTTTAGGTAAATTTGCATTTGCTGATTGTATGCTTGTTTTTAAGCATTCCCATTTTGCGGTTGCTTTTTCTTCTGGGTTTTCTCTTCTATACTGCTCCATGCTTTCTGTCAATAACTCTTGATATTTATTTTTGACATCGATTAAATATTTCTGTTTTATATCTGGTTGTTTCAGCGCTGATATTTCTATCTGGGGTTCCTCCTGTCTTCTGTTTCCTGCTCTTTTCAGCTTTATATTTACTTTGATGCCCACAATAGGTCGAATGATATAGTCGTATATCTGCAAATTATTTGCATAACGTGCGACGTGTGCGTTTTTCATGTTGGACTTCTGAAGGAACGACAGGGCCTTCTGGTCTGTCTCAATGATGAAACGAGAACCCAGAAAGTAACGCTTAAGCTTTGTGACAGCCCATATGATTGCGAGAAGATCGCGTTCTATTATTGGATATCTGGTTTCCGTCTTAGTGAGCTTCCTAGACACGTACATCACAGGATGAAGCATTCCATCTACTTCTTACATCAAGGAGCCACCAATACCGTACCAATATCGAGGTGTCTGTTCTGAACATAAATGGGAGATGAGGATCAGGGAGTTTTAAAATTGGTGCACATGAAAAGTAATGCTTTAAATGAACTAGAGCTATGTTGCAGGCCTCTGTCCAGAAAATTCTATTAGGGGAGCCTTTTGTAGTTAACTCAGACAGAACTGACGTAACTGAAGATAAATGAGGCATAAATTTGTTGTAGAACTGTATAAGACCGAGAAGACTCCGAACCTGCATCTTAGTCTTAGGAATGAATAAGTTAAGAATCTTCGAGACAGTGTTATCCTCAGTTTTAAGAAATCCATGGCCAACTCTATGACCTAGGAAAGAAATTTATTTGAAACCTATGTGAACTTTCGAAGAATTCGCTGTCAGATTATTAGAGCGAAGAATTTTGAGAAGAGATTTAAATTCAGAAACATGTTTGTCCCAAGAGTTGTGGAACAAACAAATGTCATCTATATAAGAGATATATCAGACCTATGAGAAAATAGTTTCCTCTTCATCAGAACGAAAGTCGCTGGTGAGTTTACCAAGCCAAAGCACATGAAATTCTACTTAAAGAGATCCTTAGGGGTAGCGAAAGCAGTGAAAGGTTTTGCTCTTTCAGTGAGAGGTATTTGCCAATATCCCTTGGATAAGTCAAATTTGCTAAGGTAAGTTGCTTTAGAAAGTTTTGACAGTAATTCGTCAAGAATTGGCATTGGCTCTGCATCAGACTCCGTTATGGAATTGAGTTTACGAAAATCCATGCATAATCTAATATTGTTATCCTTCTTCTTGATTGTAACCATTGGGTAAGAATAAGCAGACTCTGATGGTGCAATAATGTTAAGCTGTAACATTTGACCTAATTTTTTCCACCTGATCCTGACAGTGGATAGGGATAGGGTAATGCTTTCATTTAATAGGTTTGTGATCTGTGAGTCTAATATCGTGAGAGATTATAGAAGTTCGACCTGGAATATTAGTCAGAACTTGCTGGTATCACTCTAGAATAGAAAGAATTTGAGATTGTTGTTCACTGGATAGATCCGGACATATAGATAAATTTACCCATGATTCTGTCGGATAAAGAGACATGACAGGAAGTTGCAAAGGTACATCATGAAAAGAAGTGGGTTCTCTTGAAACACTGATAATGAAGAGTAAGATGTAGGATGATCAGTGGATACCTCATTAACAGCATCTAAGATAGCCTTGAGATATTCAGGTCTATCATGGAAATGTTTGAGCATGTTGATGTGAAAGGTTTTATTCTTGACTTTCACGTCAAGAATGTAATCAACATCGGTCAGTTTTGAAATAATTTCATATGGACCACGCCACAAAATGAGAAGGCTATTCTCTCTCGTTGGTAGCAGGACGTAAGCTTTGTCTCCAGGAAGTAATTTTCTTAACTTTTTCCAACGATTTTGAAGAGATCTACCTTTTTCTTTTGCCTTTTCAGATGAATCAGTCGCAATTTGCCAAGCGTCTATAAGTGTCTTTCGTAGATTCAGCACATACTCATAGGATGACTGGCATTGCTGAGTCACCTCAGAAGCTGTAAGTAATTGTTTCATTATCGACATGGGTCCTCGTGGTGGAGCACCATACATGAGCTCAAACGGCGAGAACCCAGTGTGTTTGTTTGGGACTTCCCGATAAGCGAACAGCACTCCTGGGAGCACACTATCCCAGTCTTGTTGATACGTCGTGGTCACCTTCCATAGTAGTCGTTTTAGCGTTTTATTTAGGCGTTCTACCATGCCATTGGACATAGCATGATAAACGGAGCTAAGAGATCTATTTATATTACATAGTTTCATGACATGCGACATGACATCTGACTCAAACTGTGTTCCCCTATCTGATAAAATATTGTCAGGGAAGCCCACTCTCGTAAAAATGAGGAACAGTGCATCAGCCACATCGGAGGTAGCAATATGTTTAAAAGGTAGTGCCTCAGGCCACCTGGTACACATATCAATACAGGTGAGGACATATCTATGACTTCTGTCTGACGGAACTGACAGTGGACCGATTAAGTCTATGGTCATTTTTTCGAATGGTCGCACTAAAATATCAGCAGCCTGTATAGGTGCATTGGGGGTAAGCCCCTTTTGTAGCAACCTGTTGGCATTTCTTGCAAGAACGAAAAAATAATTTGAGGTCCATGACCACTCCAGGCCAATAAAAGTGAAGTAAGACTCTATATTTAGTCCTAGCAAAGCCCATATGGCCTGCACAGTTTGTATCATGCGCATGTCTGAGAATGTAAGGTCGAAACATGGTTGGAATTAGAATTTGCTGATGTACCGATGTTTCATCCCTAGCATTACGAATTAATATGTCGTTTTTGATTGTATACCATGGTTGTGACCTTTCTGAGCAATCAACATCATTTGATTTTACCAATTTGAAAAATCTTTTCAAAGAATTGTCATTCTTCTGCATTTCAATAAATGATGTCTTCGTTAGCATAAGCCTATGATGTCGATCGTCATCATTGTCATGATTGTTAGTCATTTCCTCTTCCTCTTGAGCCTGTGCATGTGCTCTTGTAGTGACCATATTTGCGTGTAGTATATATTGACGTTCCCAGATTTCTATATCTTGGGGTGAACACTCTTTTATACCCACAATATTGCCCATGATTAATTCAGCAATTGGTTCCTGTAATTAACTTACTTTAACTTGACCTGAGAAAAATGGAGTTTCAATGTGCACATTGGCTACAGGATAGAATTCCACCGTGCCTCCAAATGTGACACATTTTACATTCTCCCCAGTGCAGCAAGATGGGTCGACCAAAGATTTGCGCACCCCCACAGTTGTGCAACCTGTATCACGCAAGACTGAAACAAGTTGATTATTTAAAAAATCCCTGTGAAACATTACTGAGCCTTTTCCATCATGAGAGGCTAATGCAGGTACTAAAACGGGCACAGGATGTTCGCATGAAAGTCTGGAGACCCCATTCGGCTGAAACAAAGTGCTGCATTCTGAACAATTTGATGGATTAAATAAATCAGCAGCACAAGCATTTGCAATATTTGTGTTTTCACCATCGTGATTAACAGCCCCTGTGTTACTATTATGATTCCAATTCGAGTTTCTCCGATCAATGCTACGAGAGCGGTGAAAGTTGTTATTACCACGGTAATAATTCCGATTTCCTCTGCCATTCCGAGGATTATTAGAATGCTGAGGACACGTACAACCTGGACGGTGTTGAGATGGAGGAGAGTTCTGGTTGTTATTCGTATAATACGATCTATCCCTTCTGTTCATGTAGGTATTATCAGATCTACGACATCCTCTGTTAGATTGAAAGTAACCCTGTGATGGTCCATTTCCATCAAAATATCGTTGGGAGTTTCTCTGATTGTGATAAGGTTGATTGCCAAACTTTTACCGTCCTCGAAACGATCCATTATTTCGGTCATTATTCCTGCCAAAATTTATATCCATACTTTGCGATCGATCTCTAGGGTTGTTTATCTGCACCGAATGAGCTGATGCAACAGATAATGCCTCTTTAATAGCAGAGTTGTTAACACTCTTCCCTGGGTGGGCCGTCATAAACTGATGCCCTAACAACTCAAGAGATTGTAACGATTCTGGCTTCCGTTCATGTAAATAGGCCAAAAAATCAGGGCTAATGGAGGAAAGTACTTTGTCTCTCAAAAGAAGGTTCATCAAGTCCTCATATGTATGTTTGATTTTTGCCAACTCAATCCAACGATTGAAGCATAACTTTATAGTTGACATAAATTCACTAAAGTCCTTGTTGCTTTCGGGTTTGAGTTTTTTAAATCTTAGTCTGTAACCATTCTCGTCTAATTGATACTTCCTTAAAAGTAATGTTTTAGCAGCCTCATAAGATTTTCTGTCTTCCTCATCCATTGTTGACACAGCTGTCAACGCTTCACCTGTCAGTAATGACATTATATGTATCACCCATGATGATTTTTCCAGTTTGTATTCCTCACACACTGTTTGAAATCGGTTTAGGAAACACGAAATATCGTCTATATTTTGATTAAATTTAGGTAAGTGAAGTTTAAATGATGTAGCATGTTCTCTCTTAGAAGAACCTGCACCTTCTTGATTAATCTGTTTATTACAAGCTTCCAATTTGAGTCTATCCAACTCTAGAGAAGCCATCTTTTCCTCATGCAGAAAGTGGGCTTTCTTAGCCTCTAAATCTATCTCATCTTGTCTTTTCTTTTCTGCCATTTCTTCTTGTCTTTTCTTTTCTTCTAATGCCAATTTTTCTAACGGAATTCGTTCATCTTTTTCGATCGCTCTAATTCTTGCTCTCTCATCCCTTTCCAGTTTCTTTTCTTCTCTTTCAAGCTGCTCCATGGCAAAGTCTTTAAGCTCCTGGCCTTGCATTCCCACCTCTTTACCTAGCTGGATAAAATGATCCAGACTGGACATTTTGTAAGTTTAAGTGTATATATATTTAACTTACTTAGTCTGGATATGAATATGGATACTGATGAACAATACACAGCACCAATGCAAATTCGTTAAAATTCAGCCCTCTGCAAATGTGACTCAGCAAGTAATCAATGCAAAAAAGCTTATGTTTACCCAGGACTTGTTGTATTTTGTTGAACAAGGCCGTGTGTGAATGGTTTTCTATCGGTAAAAATGTTAAAAATCTCTCACAGGGTTTTCCATTACAGCAGTATCGAAACACAATTATCAGCTGTGTCAGGTCAGGCGTAGAGTCAACAATAATACAGTAGTATTTTGTGCCTAGGTTGTTGATTTGATTCACAATTTCATCTGGAATATGCTATTTTAACAGTAGGTTGGGAAGAAATACTGGAGCGTTTCAACAAAACAAGTAAGAAACTCCAAACTCCTGGTTTTGATGTATTTGAAGGTTATCTTCTGCTTTCATCTTTACTTTCATTTTTTAAAGAACTCAGAGAAAATTCAGCCGATATGATTGCACACTATGAATCAGAAGCAGAAGGTTTGTGTGAAGATATCACTTCAAGTTATTCTGATGCTTCAAAACGCATTGTTATAAGGAAATTTTCCGATGGAACAACTGGTATTGCTTCTTTGAGATGATCTGACAAATTTAGGATAGAAGTTCTATATCAACTCTATGACTGCTTGATAATCCAGTTACGCAAGGGGATTGACCCATATGAGCAGATTGTGAAAAGGTTCAAGTTCCTCTCAGAGTTGGTGAACAATTCTGAAATTGATGAGGACAGTATTAAACTTATAATATCGTATTACAAAGATGATATTGACCACACATTAGTAAACGAGTGTTATCAGTTTATTTACTGTTTACAGGCCTCGGGTTTCCCTTCCTTATGTGTTAGAAATGTTTTTACATTCTTTATGCATATTGTCTCTAGAAAATGACATTGCAAGGAAGCTCTCATATGACAAAACTGTACGTGAATATGTTGCAAGAAAAAACAGAAATAAGAGTATTTTGTAAAATTTGCTTCATGTATTATGTTCTGGTAAGTTTAACTTGTCCTTCTGAGCACAAATCTCTTATGGATACACCTTGTCAGCCTTATTTTTTAACAAATGTATTAAAATATTTTACATTTTCGTCATTGCTAATTTTCTTATCTAACAATTTTCTTGGTATGTCTTCAACGAACTAATTATGAATGATGGAGGCAATCATTAAAATATATAAGATTTTAAAAAATCACATATACCAAGGTGGATAGTGGTTAAGGGGTCAGAACATATGCCTTCCAAGCAAATGTTCTGCATTCAACTCCCTGCAGAGTTGTTTATTTTTTTGAAAATTCATTCATTTGTCTTCAGTTTTTATATGTGTGTTGTTAAGGATCTACTATGAAGCTTGAACTTCATGTCCTCTAAGTCCATTTATCTCTATGATACAATTCTTTCCCATCCTCACAAATTGTTTTTTGGTTTTTTAATAAAAGGGGCCCCTCCAAGAGTTCAAGCTTTAGGGCCCCCAGAATGTAGATCCGCCACTAGTTGGGGCACTGTACGAAGGATGGCCACCGACCGAGCAAAGTGGAATCAATATTTTGTTGCCCTACAAGACGCCACCAGGCGTGATGGCCACTGACTGCTTTGACGGTCTGCGGCTAAGGATCAAAGAAGAAGAAGAAGACGAAGACTCACCTTTCTGTTTCATCTGTAAATCTGTGTAACTGTTATTGTACTGTTACAATGTTGGGATTTTATTTTATTGTACTTTTTTGTTATTTTATTATTTAAGTAACATTTAGGATACGTGTGAGAATAAATGGATTAACTATGGAAGAAGAGAGAAAGGAAGGGCAGAATGTTAGACGGGCCTGCGTGCCCAATTCTAAACCCTTTGAAAATAAAGTTCGTTCGTTCGTTCGTTCGTTAGTTCGTTCATTTTGGCTGTTCTTTCGCTCAATACCAGGAGCGTTTTCTATCATTTAAATTGAGAGGAATAACATTAATTACTTTTAGGTTGAAAAGACGTATATTTAACTTTACATTGATTGAAAAGGATAATAATATAAATTGAATTTGTTTCCCTTTACATCTACCATGTTTGAAAATGTTAACAATATAGATTGAATATGTTTAATTTACATCTACATGGGTTGAAAATGTTAATAAAATAATAAGAATGTACATCGTTCGCTCATTATTCCCTCCCTGCTCTATACGAAACTCGCATTAAGCAGTCTCCAGCCCTTGCAGTGGTGGTTCATGAAATCATCACTCTGTATGCTGAGTTTGCCAGCCTCAAATGGACATCCACTTAGCAATTTTCACATATTAATATTCACATGTCAGTATATACATATTAGTCCACATGTTAATAATGCAAAATATAGAATTAAAAATGTACAACTTACGCCAATCCTTAGGCTCACAGACTGCTGGCTCAGAGAAATAGTTTAAGGCAGCTTGACGATGCTTCTTACACGTGGTCTGGGATGTTGTTATTTTAGCAGTAAGTTATATTACACTGCGTTAATGTAAAGGTCATGACTTCCAAATATGGAAGAGAGATTTCCGTACTGTTCACAGATACCTTCTTACTTTTATCTCAAGTAATATCATCGTAATAATTCTGCCGGAAGCTTATTACAACATTTCATCTTGCAAGTGCTTGTCTGTAATATGTCCGCATACGGGTAATTTATCTCCCCGTCTTTGTGCAAACGCCGACCATCGTGTGCCCTATCTGGGCTGTGACTCTGCACGACAGTAATTAGTGAATCACAATGGCCGTATCAGCGTTAAATAAACTGGCTGGGCGCACGTGGTGCTAATCCGGCGCGGCCAAGGGTTTGATACACATAGACTTTACCATCACCGGTGTCAATACCTTGTCGAGGTATGGCGGCTTGCGTACCCGGATTACCACCAGAGCTATGCCAGCGGGAGTTTTACTCCTGGAAGGTTCCAGCAAGTTGGACAGGTTTGCGCGGGCAGGATTCAGACTAAAGCAGACACCCTGGTCCTCCAGGTTTGGGGTTCTATCACAGGGATAACACCCCTGTCTATGTAAAAAGAAACGAAGTTACGGAAACGACAACAAATGAACAAACTTTGCTGCGGGACGGACATCCGGAGCCTGAGGCTCGTATGACTGTCAGTGGTGAAAGCCGAAAGGAAGCCACTGACATGAAAACGGACGCCCTGACCGCAAAACGTAAAACAAGAATAAGATTTTGGAATGAACGAGACGGGTAAACTAAAACATGTCACAGCAGAAATGAAAAACTATAGATTACACATTCTAGGGATAAGCGAGAGCAGATGGACAGGGACAGGCAAAGTTAAAACAGCAATATGAGAAACAGTACTTTACTGTGGAAGGGAGGATGGACAGCACAATGTAGGTGTGGCCATTATTCTACAGAAAGGAAAAGAAAGGACATTACTGGAAAGGAAACCCATCAACAACAGACATAAGAATAAGACTGAGAGGGAGATTCACAAACACTACAATAATACAATGCTACGCACCAACAAATGACAGCGATGAAGAGATCAAGGATGAATTCTATCAAGAACTGCAGAAAGAAATGGAAGACACACCAAGATATGATCTTATCGTAGCAATGGGAGACCTCAATGCGAAAGTTGGAACACACAATACATATAATGAAAGAGTAATGGGGAAATGTGGCAGCGGAACAGCAAACGAAAACGGGGATAAATTAATAAGTTTCTGTAGCATTAACAACCTGGTCATTGGAGGAACTTTTTTCCCACACAAAGAAATTCACAAATTAACATGGGAATCATCAAATGATCGGGACAGAAATCAGACAGACCACATTATGATTAATGGTAGATTGAGACATGCATTACAAGATGTGAGGGTAAGAAGAGGTGCGGATGTGGGAAGTGATCACCATTTAGTAGTAGCAAAACTGAAAGTGAAACTCAGAACGACTGGACCAACTGTAACTACACAGAAAAGGTTTGACATCAGCAAATTGAAGGACCACCTTACTAGAAAAGTTTTTGCGGCTGATATAACGAAGCGATATCAATTTGCAAAAAGTCAGAAAAGGACATTGACTGATGATATAGACCAGAAATTCAACCCCATTTCAACAATGTATAAGGAAAGCAGCAAATCATGCTTGGGATTCCATGAAAGGAAGAAGCAAGACTGGATAACACCAGAAACATTAAACACCGTAACGATGAGAAAGGAAATTAAAAGAAAGAAAACAGAAGCGAAGTCCCTCAGGTTAAAGTAACTCTATATCGAACAGTACTATCAGCAGAACAAGGAAGTTAACGCCAAACCAGAGCCAACAAAAGGAATTTCCTAGACGATCTTGCAAGACAGGCAGAAGAGGCAGCACTGAGAAATGAACAAGCACAGTATTCTTCTTCTTCTTCTTCCTCGTTCGCCCTCAGACCTCCACATTTATGACTCTAATAAAGGCAGCAGTCAACTCAAGGTTCCCGACATCTCCAAACAGTTTTTCATTGACAGAAGTGGGTTGTTGCCATATGCTACCCCGTTCATTACTGTAGGTTGGGCAGTACTGCAGCAGGTGTTCGACTGTCATCGGGCTGGTACCGCAGGTGCAGAGATCTGTTGCACCAATTTTGTATTTGTGGTACAGATGGTATCTCAATCTGTTGTGTCCAGTGCGCAGTCGAAAAATGATGACCTGTTCTTTTCTGGATAGTTGATGATATGCGTCATTTTTCAAATGTCCCGGGTGCTCTCTTTCCCATTTGGACTTGAATGTAGCCTTTATAGTGGTCTTTGCCGTTGCGTAAGTTGTCTCTATATCATTTTGCTGTAAGGCACCTCCTTCTTTAGCAAGTCTATCTGCCTCTTCATTTCCTGGTATGTTGCAATGGGCTGGTATCCACTGGATAGTGCACTTCTTGAAGCATTCGGCCAGTCTTTCAAGGGAGATTATCAGATCTTTCAATCCTTTAGTTTGGTGGCTCTTCAGCGCTGATATTATTGAGAGGGCATCTGAAAAGATTACTATCTGTTTTTCTGCCTGTGCTTTGCATTCAATAAGAGTTTCAGCTGCCTGTTTCAGGGCTTCTGCTTCAGCACAGAAGTTGTTGCAGTATTTTCCAGTGGCAATTGCCATAGAGTGAATTCTATTCTTTAATTTTATGAGGATGCCGGCACCCCCATTTTCAACTGTATTTGTTGCCGAACCGTCAGTATATGCATGTGTCCAAAGCTTCGCTGGAAATGTTTGGTCAATATACTTGGTTGCTATACACTTTCTTTGTGTTTCTGTCTGTGTTCCCTTACCTTCAATGCCTGGAATATCAGATTTTAACTTAGGAAAGCATCTTATTTTCCACAGTGGGATAGTTGAGCTTGTTGGGACAGTATACAAAATAACTAAAATCATCAGCGGAAAACGAGGTGCAAACAATATTACATTAGTAAGAGATAAGCAAGGAAATCTCATCATGACACCAGAGGGACAGGAAACAAGACGGGCAGAGCAATTCAAATAAACTCTGAACAAGGAACTACCAGTTGAATGTTCCTGAGGCTGAAAATGATCTAATGTTAATACAGACATTCCACGAAAAGAAGAAATCATCACAGCAATCAAAGTGTTAAAGAATGGAAAAGCTCCTGGCATTGATAACAAATGCAGAGCTATATTTTGAGTACCCCGGGCTCCTATTGGCGACAAGTCTTATTTTCCTCACAGTACCAATGTCGCCTTTTGGCGTAAGTAAAGCATATGGATAACATGTTATCACGCAAGCGTCTGAACATAACGCATATCAATGGAAGTAACTCAGTTCTATTGAGAAATGCTCAGTGGCAGCCGGAAATTTTGTTCACGTGTTTTGATTAATCTTTAGGTGTACATTTCTTTAAAAATGAGTGAAACTAGTGAATGTTGCAGTGATTTGGATTCTAGCTTTCAGCTGACCTTTGAAAGTGGTAACAGTTGGTCTAGTTTTGATGCAGGGCAGGCTGAAATTACTGAAACAGACAGCAACAGCCCTAGTTCCTGCATTCGTGAAGCTGTCAGAGGTGTTGATAGTGATTTTCAGGGCCATAGTGAGAATAAGGGGCATAGAAAAAGACCTGCTACTAGGAGGTGGTGTGGCAGAGAAGCAGCTGATTAGTTTCAGTGGTACTTGTATGGCTTTGATGACCCCTATATGAGCGGTATGATTAGGGTTATACTGTTACAGACAGTAGAAGAGGGTTTCCTGTAATTTTGAGAAAAACAAAACATAACATGGTGGCCGTTCATCTGTTTTTGCTAGGTCGGGAAACATGATTGCTTGTACGGGGTATTATAGAATTTGCTCAGCACAGTCCATGCAAACAATGTTACTGACAGCAGTATGAAGACAAATGACAGCGACCAAGATGCATTGTTTGTAATTCTGCTGGACTGAGAGTCCAGAAAAGATTCTTTTGTATTGGATGTGAAAAACCACTTTGCATTGTGCCCTGCTTTTCAACTTTTTTTTATAACTGTGAGTACAATGCTGCCGCCAGGAAGAAAATAGGGCCCACCCCCACCCCCCAAGGCCATAGAAAAAGGCAACAATAATTGCACCTGTGACCATATTTTATATTAGACTATCACACCCAGCTAAAGCAAATTGATAAGTATGTATTTAAAAAAATTCTTTTTGCATGAAATCATGTCAGTACCTCATGAATATTTCTATTTTGTTATTAAAGACCCTGGAAATTTTGTGTCCATTTTAAATAGCTTTTTTATCCCAATATCATTTTAAGAGCATATTATACTTGCTTTTTTTCAGAAAGAATGTACAATAATATAATATCTTGGAAAGTCTTATGACTTTTGAGTTGATTATAATATTTTAAAATACATTTTTCAATACTGCAAGCCAATATTTGTCTTTTGCCTCATTAATATTCAACATGGCTGACATGATCACGTGACTTGAACACAAACCAAAAGATTCATGTCAATCTGTTGACTCATTCGGACTCAGTGATTTTTTAAATTTCATCACCCCAAATGGGACATTTTTCCTAAAAACTATTGATACTTGAAGGTAATTGCTACTGAGAAGCCTTGGTACTCAAAGTGTTAAGACAGACCCCGCGCTAGCAGCAGAACTTTTAGAACCACTATTTGCACAAGTCTGGAAAAAAGGGACAACACCAACTGAGTGGAACAAAGGAATAATTGTCAATTTGCCCAAGAAGGGAGACCTTGCAGGCTGCAATAATTGGAGAGTGTTGCCTACTTTCTCGTATGTTTACTGGCCTGTCGGATTTACTGTCTGTGGCCGACGTATCTGTGGATATGGTTTTCGCGAATAATTTGTGGGCCGTTATTGTATTGGCATATAATATTACAATGGGTCAAAACTGTATGACTAAATCGAAGAGAAAGTAGACGCTGGACTCGTAGGGTACAGTTTGTGCCGAGACATCATTTAATGAGCACAGACGTGAATACGTTGACGACATGATACAGGCAATCATTATTTGAAATGAACATTCATAGTTGAATTATAATTGATAGTAGACAAAGTACATAGTCCATCATATACGACCTGGACCTTGGTTGACTTCTCTTGCCGTTACCCCATGAAGGTTAACGGAAATACTACAGCAATGAAGTGGTAGGATGCATAGGTTTATAAAATGAATTTATGTTAAAAGCGTTGAGCATACATATGGAGATCCGATAATGACTCCATGCATTGTATTGACGCACTAGTGACTTGACTCCACTGGTCAAGTCAAAGCTCTACAATAAACAATCCTGGAGAACCAAGTATCAAAAGTGAGATACTTAAAATGAGCCGTTTTAGGCTAAACATTCAAATCAAGCGCGTCTTGGCATGTTTCCTTCAAGAGTGACGTCTTCATCTTATAGATGACTATAATGATCGTGTCTTTCCGAACCAAGGATAAGTACACGAGAAAATCACGTCTATATCAGACAGAGAATATTGGGATCTGCCTCCAGAATATTTGCTGGATGGCAACAGCTCGCCGTGACAAACCGCGTCATCCCCGTTCAAACATGGTGCACGGTGGTACGCAATAATTAAACATACAATTACCTTAGATGTGCACAAATGTGCGTGCACAAAATACTAGACATGTGAGGATCTCAAACATTTAACTCTCCCGCTAAAATAACTTTACAGTTTACATCGACCCCCCGGTAAAAAAATCGAAGATTTTTTTTTTTTTTTTTTTTTGTGCAAATAAAAGCAGTGAGGTCAATCAAGTTCCATCAAGCTAAACAACAGATAACGATCATTAAGATATTAAGTATGATTAGAAACAAAAAGAATAATAGAAAGATATAAATGTGGAAGGAGAATAAAACACCAAAGTCAAACAAAATATGAAAGGTAAAGAGACATAGATCAACTATCTACTAAATATGAAATGTTAAGTGAAAAGAACAAAGGAGATGACATGAAATGGAAAATGATCATAAATGGTGATAAAAAATTATAAGAAACCAACCAAGCTGATAAAACATGTCAACATTGTAAAAAAATGAGATGTGTATTGTAAGTGCATAAACGCAAATGTGGAAAACTAAATGAAACTCAAATCAATTCACAAAATAAAACACGAGAAGAAAGCAACACATCCGAAAAGGTTGTGGTGAGAATAAACCATAAGTAACTTAAGTAAACTAATAATGGTGTCATTCAATATTACGCGCATAAATTATATATCAGGCGCTAATGATGCGCTATCATTCAAAAATGCGGTTATAGGCAATAGAGCAGCGAAATAAATATTCTAATTAAAGTAAACATGCATGAAAATGTCACACTGTTCCGTTAGAACTAAAATGTAATTAATGAAACACTTGCGAAAAAGTGTCATAATGATCATTACCTGGCAAACTTGTGACCACTGCACCATGCTAGGCAACCCTTTCTTCAACAAACGAGATAAGGTAGCAATGATAGTCGCCAAGACATAGATGAAACGATTAACGATATGGGACGACAGAAATGTCCGTGTAAAATAACAGCGTGAGAAGTAAGTCGCGCTGAGAACAATGCGCTGTACAAAATTGTCGTAGATTTGTGATAGGTGATTAAGACTTAGTTTGGTCCCTTCAATAGAGACCGCAGTCAGCGACTCATAGCTTGACTGCCTGCGTCAGGACCAGCGAACCAGAGCTGGTCAAGACCGTGCTCCACCTCCACGTGGTGGTCCTGGAAACAGTATGCAGCAATGCAGCCTGGCTGAGCGAGCACGGATCGCAATGGGAAGGCAAACCCGGTCCTAAAAAATGCCGTGCAGAAGTCGGATGTGTCGACCGAAAGGTGCAGATATCACAGCTACGTTGTAAACAGACACAACGCAACCACCGTCCTTTTCAGGGCGAACGAAGAAGAAGAAGAAGAAGAAGGTCCCTTCTGAATAGACATAGAAATAAGTGATAGCTCAGTGGGAGGTGATAAAATAGAAAAAGATTTCACGAGTGAGATGGAGGAAATATACTACTCGTCAAAAGTCAAGGGCCACTTAGAAAAACCTTTGTTGAAACCATAAAACAAATCTGATATAAACGTAATTGGTATCAGTCAAAACGGCATTTATTGAGTACCAAATTGACATGTCACGTAAAGAAATGGAAACACACATTCAAACGCAATGAAGCTGTGAAGTGTGTCACCCACCTTTTCAAAAGTCACACAAAAGATATTGGACAAATAGACATTTCAAAATCAGGTATGACCACCGTTTGCAGCAAGGCATTCAAGACAGCGTAGACGCATCGAGTCCACAAGGGTCCGAAGAGTATCCTGAGGAACAGCTTGCCATTCCTGAAGCAGAAATGCAGTCAGCTGTGCAACATCCATTGACAGGGGGTGATTTGTTGACAATCTTCGACCAAGGACATCCCAGAGGTGCTCAATCGGAGAAAGGTCAGGTGAATGAGCTGGCCACGCCATCCTGATGATCCCATGTTGCTGAATAAACCCATTCACCACACGAGCTCGATGGGGTCGAGCGTTATCATCTTGGAGGATGGCATTACCACCTATGGCCTCCAGAGCAGGCTGAACAATTGGTCTCAAGATTTCGTTCTGGTATCTTGGGCCGGTCAAGTTGCCTTAGATGATGTAGAGTGGGGTCCTGCCGTGTCTGTAGAAGCTTCCCCAGAACATGACAGAACCCCTACCATAACGATCCACCTCTCGAATTGTGTCATCAGTAAATCGCTCTCCTGGTCGTCTCCAAACTTGAATCCTGCCACCATTGAATGACACAGTGAAGCGGGATTCATCAGTGAAGAGAACTTGACTCCATTGTTGCCTTGTCCATCGGATGTGCTCGCGACACCAAGCAACACGGGCTCTGCGATGAGCAGGAGTAAGAGGGATTCTGACTGCAGGACGTGGAGCAGCCAGTCCAAATTCATGTAAACGTCTGCGAATGGTGCTTTGACTGACATTAACGTTTACAGTTTGTCTCAGCTGACATCTTAGAGTGGAACAAGTCACTGTTCGATGGCGCAGGGCTAACAACAAGAGGTACCGGTCATCATGTCTATTGGTGCATCTAGGGCGACCTGGCCGGTGGGGATCCTCCACACTTCCTGTGGCCTGAAATCTCTCCAAAATTCTTTGGATGGTAGAGTGTGACACTGCAAGCCGTCTAGCAACCTCACGGACAGATAAACCACTTTCAACCCACGCTATAGTCCTCATTCTTTGTAAGGTGTCAATACTTCTTCTGGGTGGCATGGTTTTTGCAAGTGATGAAACTACCCTAAGTCTGCTGATTGTAAAACAAATTAAGAGTGACCTCTGTTCACGAAAAGTCGCCATTGCACGTGGAATGTCAATCAGCACGATTACTTCACCTGTTTGGTTGTACGGAAGTTTGAAAAAATAGATTAAAAATGTGAATTGTCAGCAAACCAAATTGCACGTGATCACCATGGTTGTCGGTGAGTTGTTTTTATGCTTCACGTGCATAGAGGACTGTCAGAGGAAGATATTGCACCCATTTTTACTAAAAACTTCCTTCATTTAATCATTCTATGCGCTTATATAAAAGTGTATTGAAAATAATAGGGTGGCCCTTGACTTTTTACGAGTAGTATATATTAGATTCTGTCTCTGACACTCGAGAAGCTCCTCTCAGTCAGCCTATCATCTACAACAGAGTTAGATTAGTCAGACAAATCTGATATAAATATATATTAATATATAGGACCTCACATACCCACACACATAAGTGACGACAATAGACGCACGCACGTGAAAACTATGACAATGAAAAAATATGGATATTTGGGAACGAACTGACCGACACGCTGATTAAGGTTAATTGAATTTTAATTATCAGACTAAAATTCCATCACAACATATTAAAAAATTACATCAAGCATATACACATAGTCATAAAGTCAATGAATTGCTACATGAATGATAGACCCACAGTTATGACCTTTTCCCTCGATGTATAGCCCACAGTCCCGTTAGAAGAAAGGTGATAGCCCCAAAGAGTCACGGATACATCTGCTGTAGTCTAATGATTTTCCCCTTTAAGGTATGAACAGACTTTGATACTATAATCTATCCTAAGGAAAATTATTGTTAGCAACAAAAAACTTGCATAAAGAAAATTTAAGACAACAAAAATGGGTGCCAAAATACAACAATAAAGGAATCACTCAGTCCGGCATTCACTCTATTCAGTCAGCCGTGATCACGTGCGTTCATGCATACTTACAGCTTTAGTAGCAACTTCTGGAAATCCAATTTTTAGGACATGCATATACAGAATCTTCAATGGTAGCCGTGGCACAGACAACCCCAGTTCCAAAAAGACGGGTTGAATTCACTGCTTCAGGGAACGTTATCTTGGTTCTACTTATTTTAGGATATCTGGTTCTGTCACATTAAAATTGTCCAGGCACACACGTTAACAGCAAGCACAGTGTCAATAGCTTAAGGTTTCTAGTAATGAGGAAGGTCAGGTCGAGTGCCTTATCTCAGTATAGGAATTTAGTTGGTCACACCACCACTTGTCAACAGTGTCGGAAAAGTTATTGAATGTAATATTTTACTTGCCACGAGGGCTGAAAATGTACTTGAGAGTTGGTGAAGAAATATTATCTGGCTCAAAGGCATAGTATAAGCATTGAGTCTTTAAAAAACCCGTTAGTGGGAGTTGTACTCTGTCTATTTATGGAGACATACGCACTGTCAGACAGGAGTTTAACTTGTAAACCCACGTGGTTAAAGATAAAATGTTTCTTCTCTCAATTTGTACTCAAACGCTGGCAAAGTTGGGTCACCCCAGTTTTACTGAATAAAGAAAAACAATATATCAAATACTTATACATACTATGTACAACGGTTATAACTTACATTATGAACTGCAAGCGTAGAGCTTGTCTTATCATTTAACACTCCCGTGAAATAAAATATTAGAAAATCAGTCATCATGAATTAGAAATACATGGGTATTTCGGCAATACTCAATGATGAACCAGTGCAGTTATCAGTTTGTTAAAAATATTCTCGACTGATTATTTAGCAGTTAAATTAAATTTATTATCGCTGCATGAGTTAAGCTAGAAATTATAATTTATTCTGCTTTCCACTGTAACATGTCGACTAGAGAATCGAGGCAGATGGCAGTTTCTTCACCTCTCCGAGAACTCTAGCCGAAGATACTCGCGTGACAGATGAAAATGTAGACAATTGTCTGCATCTATGTATGACTAGACGGATATTCACAGTTTGTCGTCTACCTGCCGCGATTGACATCTGATGTAATAAAGCGTTACCAGTATAGAAAGAAACGGTAAAGTTAGAATGGGAAAATATAATATTTCCCGCAAACGAACGAATGCGAAAAACACAGGAAAAGGATAAAAGAGCGATAATACAGTAGAGGACACGGGTAGAAAAAGAAAAGAATACAGAAAATTTATTGATCATAAATCTCTATGCGACAAAAATACACGCACAAGAAACAGTACGAAATAATCAGCTGAGTGTGCGAAATGACGTACAGAGAAGTCATGAACACACAAATGATACCGACGTCAAAATGAAAATTGATAAGAGTGTAGCGATGACTGGCTATCTCAGTCGTTGTGAATGACAAAGGAAACTCAGATGACAAAGGCATAGCCCTCAAAGGTTGAATAGCAGTCATAGCATGTGTCCTGTTCAATGAAAGAAACATTTGATATGCAATAAAGACGCAAAAACAGACATGAATGAATTTGGACACGCGTCGAAGATTAAAAATAAAGCAGTGAGTGCGACAAAAAGTCGTAAACCAAGAAGATACCGAGCTAACCGGCCCAATAAGAAAGGTAAATATACCTAAAAGAATGCACTAAGAACTGAGTCCGTACATTTGGCAAAGAAACCACTAGACATTGCACAAAAGCAGTCGCAACCAACGTGACTGAATGTAGATTCAGCCGTGGGAATAAAAGTGGTATGTGTGTCAGACAAAACAGAAGGATCTTCCTCCTTAATTGTACTCAAAGAAGAACTATAGTTTAAACACGACGAACTGAAGTATGTCGTCCTGGGCTCAAAGAAGCACTAACATTGGTATTATGAACAATAGTATTACTAGAACCATAACATCCCACTAGTGTCACGAAGTGGATTTAGTTTAGAGTGTGTCTGAGTGTATAGACAAGACCCTATTATGAGAAAGACTGAGAAGATGGATTTAGATGAGAAATGATAGTTAATATGGACAGATGAGACTATTGGCTTCGATGGGTGAGAACCGAGATTGACTCTCCCTCGCCACTTGTGACGTATTTGATAGCTATAGAAAACCACCTCTGACACCCTTAAAGGAGATAAGGTTTAACTAACGACCACAGACACACTATACAGACAAATATATACGTACAGTATAGATAAAGAAAGTGACTGATCCAGACTACCGTTTATATTTTATTTACACCACAAAAATAAGTACATATCAAATAAATAAAGTGCGTGTTCGCACATTTGAAACAGAACCCAAAACAATTAAAATGACATACAAATGGTAAACCCACAATGTCACCCTCCCCTCAACCTGCAGGGAAGAAAGTTAAGAATTACAACAACCTGTTTGGTGGGGTCTCTAACATCAGATCCACCACTCCTAACTAACCTAATATATTATTAAACAAAATCTAACTCCACTGTCTGTCTGCAAACGTCACTAAATGAACTGCCTACACAGCTTCAACGCTTTAGGCGATATACACGCCACTAAATAACACCACTGTTTTCACCGAAAGCTGATTGAACTTTTTAAAGTCCTACACGAACTGAATGACTAATTGATAAATTCTATCTATATTCAGTGTCTGTCTGACACTCCTGGTTCCTACTGAGAGGCTTCTCCGCTACGCCCCTTCTCTCTCTCTATAGTGCATTTTGAAGGAATTTTGACCCTATCTCCTCCAAACGAATATTGTAGCCGATGTCTTGGGTTTTGTTAGACTGGATACTTGACTCGGAATGTAGCTGCTTCACTACTGACAAATCTTAATTCACATGCCCAGTTACCCCTCTTTGGGTTTAGGGCCGTCGGTTTTATTATGACCAAATTTAAACGACAACACCAGGCCACGCGCCTTTCTTCCGGTGAGTGGATATGAGCTTAGAGCTCGGGATTTTTGAGAAATCCGTTAACGCTGAAGAATGCTTCACTGTAATTGAACTGCTTCTTTTTACTCTGCAAACGTATTTGGTGCCGGTAACCACCACGTCACCAGGGCTCTTCACCTCTGGCGATATCTCGAGCCCTCGGCTCCTGAGACTACAACTTTCAGTTGTAAACTGGAAAGCACCCCTGTCTTCTGACTTTATAACAAATTAATAGCCCCGTTTAATTAAAAATACACAATTACGCCCGTGTATCTACTCTGCCCCTATCATAATCTCATTGTGATTTTCCCAGTCTACCAATTACCTATGACAGAGCGCCCACGTATCTAAACGCTATACTCACACAGATAATATCACAAAGCTACCCTAACAACCAAAGATCGAACTAGCTTATTCTAGAAAAACATTATATGCACACCTACATGTACAGTTTATGTCTAAGATAGTAATTTATGGCGCTTTCGTTTATATAAAAGTTAATTTAACTCCCCGAAGAGAAACTTACGTTATCGTGCTAAGGTTCTATTAAGAATCGAATTATAAGTACCACGATAAACTAAAATATGAACATACCCAAATCGAATTTCCCACTTTAAGAGCAATCGAAAATGACTTTGTTTACATGGCTGAATTTCTGGAGGCAAAAAAAGACCCCTAATGATTTACCCTGTTATTTATCCAAGGGACCCCATGCCAGAACCTACGCCCTACGTCATCGCTTGGTGTCGCTCTTAAACCAATAATATTCCTGCATTTCATAAACTATTGAAATCCCCAATGATAACGCAAGCTACTCATGACTCATATTATTACTGCTACCACGCGTCCAAAAATTGCGTCATGTTACAACGGCCGAGTGAGCAACATTTACTTTAATTCGATCCTAGCGCCAGTTTTAAGTACCTGGGCAGTGCTTTTTCACACCCACCCCCAATTTACCTGGGTAGGTGCGGGTTTTTCGGTTTTATCCGAGCTGACAAATCTACCCAGCCTAAAATAACTACAATGCCTAGTAAATACAATAAAATGACCGCGATTAATTTAACAACGGAAATACGACTACTTGTACGCAATTACTTTTAAGAAAAGAAAACTGGTGCGAGTATAAACTTAAACCCTACAGTAATCCCTCCTGAAACCGCAATTAATTACCAAGAGAAGAAGACTAAACTCAATTAGTTATAGAACAAAATTACAGGGAGAAGAAGATTGGTCTCATAACAACACAAATAATTATCTAGAGAGGACTAATGGGGCCTATTGAAAAATAAAATCACAGTACCACATCACAATTAGCAGAATGTATTCGCGGATAAGACTGCGCCATAGTCGTAAATGTGGAAGCAGTCAGGTGATGTTGCCGTTCCCAAGCAGCAATTTGTACCGGTGCACACACCTTTACCCCGTGTATCTGTCCGACGACAAGGTCGGCGATCGGATTCGGGAGCATGCATACGTGTATATACCCCGTAAAAATTGGAGTGGCAATGTGGACGATGGCAGTTGGAAAAGTCTCAACTGTGCCACCGAACGTCACACATTTTACGACATTACCTGTAGCACAAGATGGATGAACTAGTGACTGCCGAATACCAGCCGTTGTGCATCCAGAAACCTGGAGTACTGAAACCGGTATATTGTTTACAAACCCCTTGTGATAAGGCTGGAAGAGTCGGGAGAGGATGACTGCAACTCAAGGTAGTGACTGCTGCAGGCTGAAATAGAGTCGTGCACTCAGGGCACTGCGATGCACGATCAAAATCAAGAGAACAAAAAGACGCAGCATTATTAACATTATTAATGTCACTTTGAATTAAAATAACCTGAGGCTAAGGTTGAGCTGAGTTAGCACGTCGACGAGAACTATCATTATTTGGAGATCTATCAGTAGTTAGAGATCTAGCGCCATATCGAGATCGATCATGACGATTTTCTCTAATGAGACTATTGTTTTCATTAGAACCCCAATTAGAATGGTTACGAGACCTATTTACCCTTTGACTAAAATGTCCATTACCCGAATGGAGTTGGCTTCCAGAAGAATTACTGTAAGGTTGCCAATTATTAGCGTGATTATCACGTCTACCATTTCCTGACTTGTTTTCACTAAAATGTTGTGGCACGTTAAATTGCATCCAGTTCCTCGGTGCAGGAGAATTGCTACGGATTTTATTCCCTTGGTGAGATCTGAAATTCCGGTAATCTCCCCTACCAAAGTTACGATCAGCGCTTTGCGACCTATGTCGTAAGTTATTATTGTAAGGCATAGCAGAAGCCACTGGTAAAGCTTCCCTGACGTGAGAGTTGCTAACAACCATGTTTGGATGTGCTGTGAAATATTGACGACCGATTTCCTCGGTAACTGTCAGTTGTGTAAATACCTCTGTTACGTCCATTTTCGCACAACCATTTATGATGCGAGACTTAACAGATTACCAGATGCCAAAATCTAACTATGTTAGACGTACTTAGGTACGCATCTATGTATGTGATAATAGCTTAAATTTATTATGCACCAAGGAGCACAAATTTGGTGCGATATATTCGTTGGTTGCCACAGAGAACGCTTACGCGTCACAGAGCGAGACAAGATGCCGGCTTTACAAGACAGACGTTGTTCTGGTCTCTGAGTCCCATATGGTGGGAATAGTTGATTGTTATAATATATTTGCTACCTTCCAAGGTGAAGCGTTTGCCACAGCCAATTTTGGCTAATATTCTTCAGTATTCTCAACGTGATACTCGATGTAAGTACTTTTCAAGATTCTGGCAGGGCTTCAGTAAGGCTGTTCATGACCTACTGCTAGTGTGTCCAGTTCCTCTGCAAAGTAAGATTGAAATCGATGTTTATTGTATTCTCAAGGGAAGATGTCCGGCCAAATACAATTAAGTATCTGTGATTACAGATAGAATCTGAAAGGATGTAAATAATCTTCACCTCAATACTTTTGCCGTTCACGGGTCGTCCAACGGTCATTGAAGTCAATCAAGTTTGACATTGCCAATTAACTACATGCTGAATTCTTATTGTCATACCTGATGATCCTGTATGTCTTCGTTCGAAATGTCGTCCACGTTTGACAAATAAATTCGTTGTCGAAAATGTCCTTCAAGCACGGAGTCCAGCGTTCATCAATTACAACTGAATGTTTGTTGGTATATTGACATTGATTTCATTATTATCACGGCCCATAGACATGTCGTTATTAGGGTCACCATATTAGTCGGCCACCCATAAGCCCGACCAAACTGACAGCATATAAGTCAGTAGCCTGATTGACTATTAGTATAAGACACGACCATCAACAAGAAATAACTGTCACATCGACTGAAGGTCAAAAATACATACAGAAGTAAACAGCGTATCAGCCGATGGCCAAAGAACATAACGAAAGTCAAAAGAACACTAACACTACACATATCTTCCAACAAACAAAAAGTAATACAACAACCTCGTAATTTAAGGAATATTAATATTACAATATAATTAATAATGAAGCAATAAGTCATGCATTAGAGACAAATAATAGAGCATATAAGATAGACAATATATGATGAAGAAACCGAGAACAACAGACAAGAAGACGAGATACCAAATTACAAATGAAAACGTTCGCAGAATCAAAGAAGGAATAAAGTAGAAATAAAGAAAAAATATTGCAAAAAATGCAATGACACTGCGAGAAAAGAAACGAGACAAGTAACAATACAATGTATAAATAGAAAATTTGTATACAAATCAAGGACAGTAAGGTGGAGAATGACAATTACAAACGAAGGCAATCAATAAATTAAGGCACAGAGAAAAATATCACAAAAACAACAATAAAAACAACAAGTCACGTCTAAACACTAAGGTGTCACAGACAACCAAGCACAGTGGACCGATATCCTTCGGCAAATATAAGCCGGAATTTCCACTGCGGGAAATCTGCAAACGTCCCTAAAGAACGCTTAACGTGGGCCCTGGTGTGAAACTGGGATTAACCCCACGTAGGTCTCCGCCTAACCTTCCCGACTGGCACATAGAACATAGAGAATAAAATTGGACATAATAAAAAAAGGCTCGACTAAAATAAGCAACAGTGGTAGCAAAGAGCACACACACTAAGCCACTTATCTGATAAGAAAAAAAAATTCTCCTTTCACGGATTCCACTTGTTTGTGAGCAGTAGTCTATTCGCACTAAGATTCATCGTTGACACTTACAAGGTACGTATGGCTAGAACACATAGAGGTCAATAAGGTCGACCGTTACATTGAGACTTTAAAAAATGCGGTGTCGTTGATGGCGTTTTCGTGAAACTTGACGTATCTGGAAGCTTGACAAACGAATCTTGAAGAAAAAATATTTTCCCGTACTCTGGCCACCAAGTTGTTGCCTACTTTCTCGCATGGTTACTGGCCTGTCGGGCTTACTGTCTGTAGCCGTCGTATCTTTGGATAGGGTTTTCGCGAATTATTTGTGGGCCTTTATTGTATTGGCATATAATATTACAATGGGTCAAAACTGTATGACTAAATCGAAGAGAAAGTAGACGCTGGACTCGTAGGGTACAGTTTGTGACGAGACATCATTTAATGAGCACAGACGTGAATACGTTGTCGAAGTGATGCAGGCAATCATTATTTGAAATGAACATTCATAGTTGAATTATAATTGATAGTAGACAAAGTACATAGTCCATCATATACGACCTGGACCTTGGTTGACTTCACTTGCCGTTACCCCATGAAGGTTAACGGAAATACTACAGCAATGAAGTGGTAGGATGCATAGGTTTATAAAATGAATTTATGTTAAAAGCGTTGAGCATACATATGGAGATCCGATAATGACTCCATGCATTGTATTGACGCACTAGTGACTTGACTCCACTGGTCAAGTCAAAGCTCTACAATAAACAATCCTGGAGAACCAAGTATCAAAAGTGAGATACTTAAAATGAGCCGTTTTAGGCTAAACATTCAAATCAAGCGCGTCTTGGCATGTTTCCTTCAAGAGTGACGTCTTCATCTTATAGATGACTATAATGATCGTGTCTTTCCGAACCAAGGATAAGTACACGAGAAAATCACGTCTATATCAGACAGAGAATATTGGGATCTGCCTCCAGAATATTTGCTGGATGGCAACAGCTCGCCGTGACAAACCGCGTCATCCCCGTTCAAACATGGTGCACGGTGGTACGCAATAATTAAACATACAATTACCTTAGATGTGCACAAATGTGCGTGTACAAAATACTAGACTCACATGTGAGGGTCTCAAACATTTAACTCCCCCGCTAAAATAACTTAACAGAGAGGAATCACTCTTCTCTCAGTTTCCTGTAAAATTTTAGGCAGGGTAATTATACAAAGAATTTCAAAAGAAGTAGACCACAAACTGAGGAAAGAACAAGCAGGATTTATAAAGAACAGAAGATGTGCAGATCGTTACATTTACCCTCAAGAACATTATAGAGCAGTGCTCAGAATGGCAGAGACAGCTGTTCATTAATTTCGTTGATTTTGAAAAGGCTTTTGACAGTATACATAGAGACAGTCTATGGAAAATACTGAGGGCTTATGGAATTTCAAGCTGCATATTGTAAATTACAAAAGCCTCTGTGCCAAATTTACGTGTAGCGTACGGGAAAGTAATATAACTTTTGAGGTGAAGACAGAAGTAAAACAGGGATGCCCCTTATCAACCACTCTATTTTTAACAGTCATAGATTGGGTGATGCCACTGACAACAGAGGTCAGTCCAAGAGGAAGAGGATGGACTACATTTTCTACATTGGAAGATCTGGAATATGCAGATGACATTGCACTACTAGCACATTCACATCAACACATCCAGGAAAAAACGGATATACTTAATAAGTAGAACCAGCAGGTGGGCCTGAACATCAATCTAAAGAAGACAGAGGTCATGACACTCAATGTGAGCAACCCTGAGCCCATAACAGTAAGGAATCAACAAAAGGAACAGACAGACACCTTCACATACCTAGGATGCATAGTTACACCAGATGGCGAAGCAAGCAAAGACATCAACAACAGAATGAACAAAGCAAGAACAGCCTTTTATAGTCTAAACAACACCTGGAAGTCCTCTCAGCACAGCCCAAGCACACAATTAAGATTATATGAGAGCTGTGTGCTTTCCGTGCTTCTCTATGCTGCGGAATGCTGGAGAGTAACAGAGAAGGTAATGTCGAAATTGTTCTCTTTTCACACAACATGCCTAAGAACAATTCTTCGAATCTTTTGGCCGTATACCATCACCAACCAAGATCTGCTTACTCGGAGCAGGCAAGATGATATGCACACCATCATAGCTGGCAGACGCTGGAGTTGGGTTGGCCATATCCTCAGAAGAGATCCCGATGCCATCACAAGAACAGCTATGCTATGGACCCCTGAAGGAAAAAGAAAGAGAGGCTGGCCAAAAACAACTTGGCGGAGGACTGTGGAGGCTGAATTGCAGAGAAAGAACCAGAGTTGGGGCACTGTACGAAGGATGGCCACCGACCGAGCAAAGTGGAATCAATTTTTTGTTTCCTTACAAGACGCCACCAGTCGTGATGACCACTGACTGCTTTGTCGGTCGGCGGCTACCGATCAAAGAGGATGACAACTCGTGGAGTTTGTTGCTTACTGGAACCGTGAGGTCGAGGAGAATGTTATATTCCTTGACTGAGATCCAGCTGAATCAGTGCTGTTCCCTGGAACTGAGAGCAAAACAAACAACCTTTGCATCAAGCAACAAATAAAATTATTACAATGTTATACTAACTGGTTTGCCCCACTATGGGATTTATATTATCATTCCTAGGTAAATTTTTGTGCTGTTTTTATCCACATGAGTCATCCTCCTGTTACTTCCACTCTATCAATTTTCAGCCTCTAGTCGCATAGACTAATATATCTTCTACATACATGTACACTTCAGCCTGTGCGGTGACAGAAAAACAATTTTCTCAAAGTCCTGTTCCAACATAAAGGATTGTTAACCGAGTAGTTTCCCATTAAGAGAAAGATACTATTAAAACTTGACAAAAGCTTTGATAAGGTATGGAAAGAAGGACTCCTCCTTAAGATGCTTGACAAAAGCCTTTGATAAGGTATGGAAAGAGGGACTCCTCCTTAAGATGCTCAACAACAAAATTGAAGGGAGAATGTTCAGCTGGATACGGGACTTTCTCCGGTACCGCACAGCAAGAGTAAAACTTGACGGGAATCTGAGCCATCGCGTCACTCTTCAACAGAGTGTGCCACGAGGAGGAGTTATCTCCCCCATACATTTTATCATCTGTATAAATGATATTGCAGAGAAACTGTCCGGGCATATCTCCAGGGCTCTTCATGTTGGCAATTTTGCTGCCTGGTGTGCTGCTGAACATTTGCCTACTGCGAAGTTTAGGATGCAAGCAGCACTAAATACCATCGGTAAATGGGCACCAGACCGGGGAGTACAGATAAACCTCTCCAAGACAGTAGCAACCTGCTTCTCTCTGTTCTCTATCAAATCGCCAAGAAACGATCAAACTGCAACTAAATTGAAGTGAGCTTCCAATCGAGGAAAACCCAACATACCTGGGAGTCAAGTTGGATAAGAGACTCGCCTGGAAGCCGAACACAAAAGCAGCAGAACAGAGAGCAAAATGAAAGGTATTCACTCACAGTGAGAAGCTTCTACGAATGCATAGTCATCCAATGGATGCCAAAGGCATTTTTATAAGATTCCTAAATGGAAAGATCATCCAAAAAGCCTTCCCAACTGGAAAAACCTCCTCCAATAAATTTCAGGACAGAAGCTACGGCACTACTACAAACTCCGAAAATCTTCAGCTAAGACAGCAGCCACCAACTAAGATAGTAATCTTCACTGACTGCAGATCATTACTGGAATCAATACAGAACACCAGAAATGATAATATGATGAATGAGATTAAATCTGAGCTTAATATCATCCAATAGTCTTCAACCATTGCCCTTCAGTGGTTACCCTCCCAGGCAGATGCTCTTTCAAGAAGTGGCAGTAAAATGGAACAATACAGCTACCCATTGCCCAATCGGGAAGCAAATACCATCATCCAAAACAAGTACAAAAATCAGTGGAAGGAGGAAGGGGATATATACAGCAAAGATGACCCAATCCACCATCTAAACAGATACCAACAGACCACCATTTTCCGCCTGAGAACTGGCCACTGCATATTACTTGGCCATCTCTATCGCCTTAGGATATCCCACACAGAACTGGAATCCAGACCCCTGAACACGTTCTCCAGAACTGCCCAACCCATGATGAACCGCGACTTGTGACCTGGCCAAGGTGTGCTGAGCTCCAGCAGAATCTATGGGGCTATGGCGCCGACCTGGTAAAGACTGTGCAGTTCATCCTTGCGACAGGCCTGTAGATTTAGCATGACTGCAAACTGAACGCAGAAGAAGAAGTACTATTAAAAATATATCGTTACTTAACATTACATTAGTGTTACGTGTCGTTTTAAATGTTAATGTTCATGTTTAATAACAGGATGGTTCTTGTGGCCAAGATAACGTCTAGGGTAGCAAATCACTTAGACACCGCAACCAGCCCCACACCACTCAGAATGATTTGAGTCACAATGGCCGAAATGGACGAAATACAATTTATTTAGGACAGCACACAGCTCCACAAACCAGAAGTTCAAGCCAACATGTAATGGCAGATAATAGGTAGTATACGAAATATCGTAGGCTGTCAGTCCACGTCAGGAACGCTGTCCTTTTCTCAATAAGCTTTATTCACATCACTCAACACAGAGCATTTACACTTCTGGTCAATACAGATAACTAGATGACTAGATACATCTCACCAAAGATCTTGATGCATTAATGATGGCAGAACTCCATTTTTAAACACTTTAACAATCAGGAGCTCAAAAACATTACGTCCACTCGCCATGACACACACTCCAATCTCTCCCGATTTTCTCCGCCTCTAATTTCACGAGAGCCAGCCAAGCTTCTCGGCTTAACGTCTCTCACCCGTCGTTATCAGTGACCCGTATAAAATAAACAAAACAAGAGCCCTGCTGAGCTAAACCTATAATAGGCACAATTGTTATGAATTTTAATCATAACAATAAGATATTAGCATTAAGTACATTACACAATAAAAACTGTATGCGCCCCGTTGGCGTCGATACACAGAAGGGAAAGTAATTACTTCCCACAAATAGAAAACACCAAAAAATTCAATGTTATAATGCTTTTATAATCCGTTGTGACTTTAACAGGGACATAATTCATTTACTGGCTGGTGGTTAATTGTCTATAAACCAGTGTCTCTCTACACAATAGGCATTTCATAATTCGACATCCAACCACAAGAAGTTTCTCGCCCAATTTAAAGAATAGCTACCTCCTAAAGATTTAGGTTTATGTGAGTTAATTACTCTCTGAATCCCCCCCCTCCCCAACGTTAAGGTGAGCATAGGCCATTTAACCCCATTGTAAGCGCTGAACAAACTATGGAGTACTTCGCCGATTAAGTGTCTGTTAACTAAGGTGGTAAACGACGCTACATTAGCACTGAATTACGTTTACTCTAGGAGAAGTTACTGAAAAATAATCCAAGTCACACTGCTATCAGTTATAGTAAACTAAACATGTATTATATTACAAAATGTCATCATACCCCGCGATGCCAAGAATGTTTCCGACACAAGTCAAGACTTTTGCCCACAGTCGTATGTGTCTCATTTGGATCATCAGCAGGCGGGTAAAATTCACGAGTGCTTGACTGAGTAAAACTATCTAGATTTGTAGTGTAAAAAGAGACGCTGACCCAAGCCACTGCAATAGCTTGTTTACGCAGGAGTTTGCTGATAGCATGATCATGAGTAACATAACATTATTCTAGAGTCCACATCAGAAGAAAAAAAACAGATGCGAGAAGTTCCCTTTAATATAAGACATACCATATCTCTCCCGTTAACAATGTCGACAGCCTACGGCCAGCTCAAGGGTTTGTCTCCCCTTTATTACAAATAAGGGAGGGAAACCTGAGGCCTGTAAACAGTAAATTAATATGAAACAAATATAAAGGTATGTTATCAGGCACTCGCAGGAAATAAAGAAGTAGAACACCAGACAACAGAAAAACAACAGACATGAGTGGCTTAAGCCACTCATGTCTGTTGTTTTTCTGTTGTCTGGTGTTCTACTTCTTTATTTCCTGCGAGTGCCTGATAACATACCTTTATATTTGTTTCATATTAGTTTGTCTCCCCTGAACGGAGACGAAACGAGGATACCCAGATATCAAAGGGTTTACTCGTTGCACCACTCACTAACAACCTTAGTAATACAGCGGCTCATTTACGCGGCCAGTGGTAAAAAACTTACGACCAACGAGTGTTCCCCTAGCCTGACTAACAATCTTGTGCAGGATTATCGTAAACGGCTGATCGCTAGTTCAATACAGTCCGAGCGATGCATTTATAATCAGGGGGCCAGCAACGAGATCAAAAACTAGACACGCCGCGGGGTGTGGTCTGAGAGGAGAATAATAGGGCTAATGTAGCAAAAATCAGAATGAAAAGAAGGCGAAAATGCGTATAGCCGATTAAACCAGGAAAAATAAAAAGAGTAAGAAAAATGGTACGAATTTGAAAATACAAATTATCAGTCCAACACCTCCGCAATCACTTCTGCCAGACTGTTCAACTTGTTGCTTCCATTGTTCCCGAGGGTCGCGATGACTGTCTATGAGCCCGCAAGGTGTACCTTCCGACCCCAGCAAAATCTTCATCTTTCATGATGGTAATTTTAGTCGCTTCCAGTGCCTCTAAGCCGCTTGAGTACTTACAGTGACCACTGATACATGCACCTCATGTCCGATGTTCAGTTTTGTGCACACACATCAATACCCTTCTGTGTAACCCCTTGTTACGGGCCACGGGACCCCAGTATGTTCTGGGTGCTTCGATGACTTCTAGTATTTGAGGATGACCAAGTTATTATATGCGTATTCAGTTTATAGAGTCAAAGTCCCTCGGGTTCTTATCACTTTTGTAGGATTCCGTAATACTGTTCGTTGGTATCGATAATGTCTGCTTTAACCCTTGTGATACATTATGTGCTGAACATGTTTCATATTAAATATTCGACCCTTGACTGACCTGTATTAGTCTCTTGTCTTATTGATTATATTGGCAGTGTGAGATGCAGCGTGTTAAGACATTAATCATCACTGGTCATGATCAGTTGAATATTAACAGCATTTAACTCAACTCCGAATACGACAGTTGATAAGACCGTGATTTTGACGACTCAAAATATTTAATTAGTAATTTCATACCATGAGCAGACACCAACTACATGAGAACAAAAGTCACATCACATTCATGTACGATCTGTAAGAGTTCTCATTATTTCATAAACACATGTTCACAATCTCTATCTAGAGTTCTGGTTAGAGGTCAGTTCCTTTTAACGGCCAATGTCCTTTGGCATAAATTCAGAGGCTAACTAGACTTACTCCCGTCGCTAGTTTATACAATAGCCTTTTGCACTAGACTTAACTATCCTGCTAGTTCTGCAATACACTTATTTCGCTAGGCTTACGTCTACTGCTAGTCGTCTAATATCCGTTACACTAGGCTTACGCTTGCCGCTAGCTGTACAATCCCCATCTATACTAGTCTTACACTATTGCTAGTACCGTAACGTTCCTTTGGCATACCACGCCAGGCTAATCTGCCATAATTATGCAAACTGCGTTATTCATAAGACGACTTACGTTTGACTCCAGAAATACACTGCTCAATTGGCTTCCCAGCCACACAATTAAAAACACTTTCCAAGTGGTTATACCACACAATATCAGTGGCAATGGCCACACTTCTGAAACACACTGCCGTTCGGGTCAAAACCCACAAGTCGAATGACGTTACAAAGATATACGCGTCATGCATAGTGATATGCATACTACGTCGTTAATATATATTCAATTGCGATGTTCCATGGTGCAGCAATCCGAGGTGATCAAACTCAAATGCTTGCACACATGCAACAATCATCGACATCGGTCGCGGAGATATATCTCTATTCGTTTGAGGTGTTCCATGATACAGCCATTCGGATCGTCGACAAATCCAAATGTCTGTAAGCATGAAACAATCCTCAACACCCCTGTCGCCGATCCATCTGTATACATTGGAGTCAGTTCCGTGGTTGGGCACAACCCGTGATGAACTCCATAGTCTGTCGTCCACTGTGACCCCAAGACACGTAGGACCCCTTTCCTCCGGGTACTCATGTCCACTGAGTTTCAGTATGATCCTCCTTTCACGGTCTGAGAGTGGAAAAACCGTTTATCTTTTCCTCCTTTCATGCATGTCCAAGAGTCATCCTTGGGTCCACCTTTCTAGTCGCTGTAGCCCCCCCCCCCCCCCCCCCCCCGCATCGTTCGCTGTCCCAATGTCCCCATTGGCCACCCAAAATACTTGGTAACCTGCAGACAGCAAACTTAGTGTGTGTTTCAGGATGTTGTGTGTGTGACTGAGTGTGTGGCCCAGGCTCCTGTCTGTAGGACTGTGTTGTTTCTTGCTGTTGTATATGTGACTGCTTCCAGGCTGTTGTGTCTATGACTCAGTGTGTGTTCTAGCTGTTGATTGTGCGTAACTGATTGCATTTCCCAGGCCATTATGTGTGTGACTGTATTTTCCATGCTGTTGTGTGTGTGAATCAGTGTGTGTTCCCACTTTTTTGTGTTTGCGTATATGTTCCCACTTTTTGTGTGTGCGTAACTGAGTGTGTGACCCAGGTTGTTTTGTGTGTGTAACTGAAAGCAGTTGCTAAATTACTGAGTGTCTAATCAAGGCTGTTGTTGTGTGTGTGTGGCTGCGTGTGTTTCAGGCTGTTGTGTATGACTTAGTGTGTGACACAGGCTGTTCTGTGCGTGTGACTGAGTGTGCGACCCAGGCTGTTACGTGTGTGGCTGTGTTTTCCATGCTGTTGTCTGTGCGTCACTCAGTTTGTATGCTGGTGCAGTGGCGGATCTACTATGAAACTATTGAAGCTTAAGCTTCAGGGCCCCTAATCCCGGAGGGGCCCCAAAAGCGACTTTAGTCCACACTGCTTAAAAATGTTGGGTCTACTGTATGAGAAGGGGGTTTTTTTAATAAAAATATTAATACTATAGTGTAATTCAATACAGGGCCGTCCAGCAATAAGGCCGTCCTTTGCCCTGGGCAAAGCAATACACTGGGCCCCTACCTTATCCACTCTGTCAAGAGATGTCTTATGCACAATATGGCAGCATCCCAGCATGGGGCCCCTAGAATTGCGTGGCCCCTAGAATTGCGTGGCCCCTGGGAACTGCCCAGTGTGCCCATGACTTAAGACGGCACGGATTCAATACAAAATAATAGTTAAAATAAAAATTAAAAGGCTATTAAAGTACGTAGGCTAGCCGTAAACGAAAAAACGCTTTCTGAAAAAGTAGACCTAAATTGTTTTCCTTTCAAAGCATGCGTGTTAAACTCTCTTTGTGTAGTTGTTAACTCATACTGGCTACTAGTTGTTGAATCATGCTTTATTTGCTAAATGATGTGAATGTCCACCAGTGGATAAATGTAGATGTTGGGACTGATGTAGTAAAGTGTAACGATTGTCAACTCATCAAACCCAGCACAGTTTTGGTCATACAGGTCATCTTGTCCTGGAACGTGATGAGGCTCCGACAAGAATGTGAGTGTAAACAATGAGTGTGTATCTGAATGTCAGTACGCGAATGGTAGAATGATTCGATAGAGTTGACAGGTTGGTAGTACATCACTCATACTCACACTGTTCGAATTCAAGAAGTACTGGAACTACGGTGGTCTTTTTATAACATTTAATGGGACGCACACTTGGACAGTACGTGTATGGTTACAGGAACAAATGTCGACATAGACAGTATAATGTTGATCACAGGAATATCATCTTAAGTTAGCATTCATGCTTGGCAAATATCATAATGGAGCATTCGTAAATAAGCATTCAGCGTTCCATCATGTAAATCATCTGGCTTTACTGACTGGGCACGTCAGACCATAACCAATACATAGGAAGGCTCCTAGACCTAACCTCGTCTAGCGAATATTCCTTCACGTAAAGTTCAATATATATATATTTCATAATATAGGAATCCCAGACATGGGTTCTCACATGTAGCAGTGATCTCTTGGTTCATCGAGCGATAGTACAGGCATCCCTTTTTCTCACTCGATAAATACAAAGTATATGAATTTCAACATGGCTGTTCTCTCTCTCGTGAGCTTCACTCACTATAGAATATAGACCAAAATTAGTCATTCATTAAATGTCCTCATTTCTTCATAGGTTCTCTCTCATAGAGGTAATTGAATAATATCATACAATCCAGTGCTGATACATAGGAATGTCTTCTTCCTTTGAATGGATATTCTTTTTAAAAGTACCACTGTGCATCTGCTTATCAACAACGATGGCGAAGCCCAAGTTCATAATAAATTGTGGTTTTACCTTTTTATGCGAAATATAACTTTGCCATTCCTTGGCAAAAGAGAATAAACACTGGGGTAAAGTACATACAACATGTCTAAATGATTATCACTTTTCCCCATCCATATATAGATCACTATTTCGGCAAAAAGCCTGCTACAACAAAACTCGGCATCCTCACAGGATGACAGCCATGGATCACACCCTTTGCTAGCGATACTTCCGCTGCATAGCCTTTGACCTTTTCTAGCGACAACCAAATTAGTTCGACTTAGAAATGCAAAGATATCCATATATAAGACAGACTCGTCCTACTCATACAAACACTACGTATAAATTCAGGCCATAGATATACTGAAGCAAGAACAATCTATTCCTACCCAGCCACAGAATAAATCGCAGTAGGCCTAGAGTCGTCTGCGGAGTCCGATCGAAGATGACAGAACTATTTTCAAGGGAAGCAACCCAAAAATGACTTCTCCTTAAGCACTTAAAAAGGAAATACTTTGCTTACAAAATATTTGCGAACATAATAAGAATATAAATGTATTATATTGCAAGATAGTAAAAATTGCCCTTTACAGTCTTACCACACCTCCCGGAAAAAAAAAAAAATTTTATTTTTTTTTTAAATACATCTAGGAGCACCGTAGAATAGGCTCACAACGCAAGAATACTGCGCAGATGAAAATATCAGGAATAACTATAATTCCTAATATGACTGGTGAGAATATATATCTCAAAATCTGAGAGAAATTGTTTCCCTACGAATAAATGTTTCCAGGAAGGTGTGATGTACGTATAATACAATTCTGGTAATTATACAATGCATACCAAAAATTCACACTACAATCTTAAATTTATGATTTATGAAGAAACAATCATCAAAGAACAGCGGTGAATTAACATCAATAAACCGCTAAGTAGCGATACCATCATTCTATTATTAAATTACAAATGTGTATCTTAGTAAAGAAACAAAAAAAAATAACTGTTGTAAAGTTATACATATTAAAAAGATCCAATATTTAACAGTTAAGTGGCATCATGTGGGCATCTGGACAGAATGTCCGCCATCACATTTTCTGAACCACGGATAGCTCGTACCGAAAAATGAAAAGGTTGAAGAGCAATTGCGTATCGAGTTGATCTCGAGCTCTTCAAGTTCTTACTTTGGATAGCCGTAAGAGCTTTTTGGTCAGTTTCCACTACGAAATGCGCGCCCAGAAGGAATCTTTGGAGTTTGAGAATTGACCAAACCATTGCCAATAATTCGCGGTCTAAAACCGAGTAATTCCTTTCTGCAGCATTAAGTTTTCTGGATATGTACATTACAGGATGCAGAGTTCCAGAGTACTCTTGCATTAGTGCCGCTCCAATCCCAGTGGATGAAGCGTCACTACGAAGAACAAATGTCTTATCTGTTGTAGGTAACACTAAAATAGGTGGTGATGAAAACATAGTTTTGATCTTCTCTAGTGAAGATTGGCATTCATGAGACCAGTGAACCATGTTAGGCGACCCTTTCTTTAATAGTGTAGAGAGAGGTGCCATGATAGAGGACAGATTCGGAATGAAACGTCCATAAAATTGTATGAGACCTAAAAGACTTCGCACTTGCTTTTTAGTCCTAGGGATAGAGATGTTAAGTATCTTAGTGATATTATGGTCTTCTGTCTTCAAGAAACCGTGACCTACTCGATGGCCTAAGAAAGCAATTTCGCTAAAGCCAATACAAGCTTTAGATGGTTTTGCTGTCAGGTTATACTCACGCAGAGTTGATAATAATTCAACTAATCCTGAATAGTGATCTTCCCAAGTATCGCTGAAAAGACAGATGTCGTCTAGATAAGCAATGACATCTGACCGATACGATAGGATTCGACGCATCATGCGTACAAATGTAGCTGGTGCGTTCATAAGGCCGAAAGGCATAAAATTCCATTGGAAAAGGCCTCTGGGAGTAGAGAAAGCGGTAAGAGGTTTGGCGCGTTCGGATAATGGAACTTGCCAATATCCTTTAGACAAATCAAGTTTAGTGAAAAAATGCGATTTAGAAAGACGAGTAAGTAACTCTTCTAGTAAAGGCATAGGTTCAGCATCGAACTTCGTAACTTGATTCAATTTGCGATAGTCAACGCAAAGACGTATGTTATTGTCTTTTTTTCGAACAATAACCATCGGCGAAGAATATGCAGAAGTGGATGGTTCGATTATTTGTAAATCTATCATTTCATCCAACTCCTTTTCAACCTGTGTTTGGAAATGTATAGGGATAGGATAAGACCTAACCCTAATTGGAGTATGTTCAGTTAGAACAATGTCATGCTCAATGACATGAGTTTGTCCAGGGATGTCAGTGAGGACATCCTGAAATGTTTGTAACATAGACGAAACTTGTCGCCGTTCTCCTAGAGACAAATCAGGAGAAACAGTAACGTCTTTCCATGATTCACTAGAATGAAGTGGGATCATTGGAAGCGGGAGATTAACATCCGAAAAACTTGTTTCCTCATCCTGTATTACAGACAGTGATGAGTAATGACCATGTTTGACATGAGAATCGTCCGTTGCCTGGAAAATAGGCTGTAGATAGTCAGGACGTTCATGGAACTCCGTAAGCATATTGATGTGGAAGGTTTTATGCTTCCCGTTAATATCGACGATGTAGTCAACATCTGAAATTTTCGATATTATATCGTACGGACCTTTCCAACTAATAAGGAGTCTATTTTCACGACAAGGTAGCAAAACAAATGCTTTGTCACCAGGACAAAGTTGTCGTAAAGTTCTCTTCTTATTAGCAAATTGTCTTGCCTTCTGCTTAGCAAACTCAGAAGAGGACGTTGCCAATTTGCATGCTTCGATAATCTTTTGTCTCAGCGCGATGACATACTCGTAAGAAGATTTTGTGTCATCGTCAATATTGTCAGCTGTTATAAGATCATGCAGCAAAGACATTGGGCCGCGCGGTCGCGCGCCAAAGACAAGTTCAAAGGGCGAAAACCCTGTATGTTCATTGGGGACCTCTCTGTACGCGAAGAGGGCCGCGGGTAAAACCCTATCCCAATCCTGAGGATGATCCTCAGTTATCTTCCCTAATAAGTTCTTAAGTGTTCTATTTAGTCGCTCGACCATCCCATTGGACATAGGATGATAGATGCTACTCAAAGATCTCTCTATCTGTAGAGTAGACATTACTTGAGACATGGTATCCGATATCAGTTGGGTGCCATGATCTGATAATATTTCTCCGGGGAATCCCAGCCGAGAAAATATAAGCCAAAGAGCATCTGCAATGTCAGCGGTAGTAATGCTCTTTAGAGGGATAGCCTCTGGCCAACGTGTGCACATGTCTACACACGTTAAGATAAACTGATGTCCTCTAGCAGATTTGATCTTGAATGGACCAATGATGTCTATCGCCATTTTCTGGAATGGACGAATAGGAATATCTGCAGCCTGAATAGGCGCAGCATGACGAGGACCTTTGGATTTGACTTCTTGACATACTTTACAGGATCGACAATAGATCCGTATGTCCTTGTTCACAAAAGGCCAAAAGAAAGCCGCAAGAACTCTTGACTTAGTACGGGAAAAACCCATGTGACCAGCACACTGAGAGTCGTGTGCATGTTGTAAGATCTTAACTCTCAAATTCTTGGGTACAAGAATCTGAGAATGACTTGACTTAGTGGAGTCTTGCACCATACGTACAAGTACGCCATTCTTCATTGTAATCCAAGATTTACAATTTGAATCTTTATTCGGATCACCTTTTGTTACAAGAGTGAAGAATTTCTTAAGAGTCGGATCTTCTTCTTGTTGTTTTATAAACGAGTCACGAGAAATTACCAAGGGATCATCTTGGTTATGCACTTCATTATCTTCAACAGATGAAGTTTCAGGCATATTGAGAGCTTGAGCTCTAGTGACTACTGCATTAGCAGATTGCATATTTTGATTTTCCCAAACGGAAATTTGCTCCGGAGTACATTCTTTGACTCCGTGAATGCGACCGATGATAAGATCAGCGATCGGATCCGGCAAAAGACATGCGTGTACATCTCCTGTGAAGAAAGGAGTAGCAATCCTAATGATAGCGGTAGAGTATTTCTCTATGGTGCCGCCAAATGTTACGCATTTGACTACTTTGCCTGTAGAATGAGAAGGATCTATGAGTGACTGCCTAACCCCAATAGTTGTGCATCCAGAATCAAAAAGTACTGAGACTGGATTGTCATTTACTAAACCTTTGTGTAAGACAAGAGAACCTCTCCCATCATGCGCGATTGACGCAGGAAGAGCGGGAAGAGGATGGCCACAGCTTAAAGTAGACACTGTGGTTGGCTCAAATAATGTTTTGCATTGGGGGCACTGAGATGCTCTCCCAAAATCAAAAGCGGCACATGCCATATTATTAGAGTCATCATTATCTTTATTTTGTTTATAGGCTTCGTGGGACTCTTGCTGTGCAGAGTTCGCCTGGTAATGAGCTTTATGTTTTTTGAATTGTGCTCTACCTCTGTTATTATTGCCTCTGTACTTATCATTGTTTCCACTATTATAACCTCTACTCGGGTTTGAATCATAGCTCCTTTGGTTACTATCATCATATTCATTATAATGAGTATCTCGGTAATTATGATCCTGTTGTCTCCATGAAGGAAAACTTGGATAGTTTCTAGAATGACTTCCTTTGCGAAAGTTCCTGTAATTATGACCACCCCTGAATCGAGGGCTGTCAGCTCTTCTCCAGGTATTCGAAGAAGAACCCTGAAATGATTGGTTACCTTGGTTCTGATAACTGTAATAGTTACCTTTTTTATTAAACTTATTTTGAGGTCCTTGGAATTTGTGAGAGTGATTAGGGTTGTATGGTGTTGCAGAAGCAACTGGCATACCTTCTTTAACCTTACTGTTGCTAATGGCTACGTCCGGATGTGCAGTGACGTATTGGGTACAATACTGTTCCATTTCTTTTAGAGACTTAGGTTTACGCTCATGTAAGAATTCGAGGAAAGGTTTATTTATACTTGACATAATCTTGTCTCTGAGTATCAAGTCCATAAGGGCTTCATAAGTCTTTTCTGTTTTGGATAGCTCAATCCAACGATCAAATGTAAGTCGTGTCCTTGCAATGAATTCTGAGAATTCTACACCTGCCTCAGGCACCATTGTCTTAAACAACTTCCGATAACCCTCTTCAGACAACTGATACTTCTTTAATAAGGCTGCCCTAATAACATCATAGTTATCTTTGTCAGCCTCTTCAACCAAACTTAAACTAGTCAGAGAATCACCTTTCAGATTTTCTGATAACTGGTTAGCATATTGTGATTTGTCCACATTATGTGCTCGACACGAGCGTTCAAATCTGTTTAGCCAGAATGTTATGTCATCACTGGAAGGGTTGAACGCTGGTACCTTGACCTTGTAAGTAAAGGGTTTACCATTACCACTAGATGCTTGATTAACATTACTTATGTTTGTTAACTTTAACTTTTCTAACTCAAATGCTAAAAGTTCTTTTTGGTGTTCATGTTCTCTTATTGCTTTTTTTTCTTGAGCTTCAGCTTGTAATTTTCTCTCTTCTGCAGCAGCCTGTAATTTTTTCTCTTCAGCAGCAGCTTCATCTTTTCTTTTCTCTTTTTCCATTTCCATCTGGAATCTTTTTTCATCAGTCTGTATCTGCAATTTCTTTTGTTCATCCTCTCTTTGTAATTTTCTTTCCTCAGCTTCTAATTTCTTTTCTTCAATCAATGCTTTTCTTTCTTCAGCAGCCAATGCTTTGTCATATTGAGCAACTGCCCATTCTTCTAACTGCTGACCAGTCTTATCAAGAGCCCTGCCTTGTGTGATAAAATAATCCAAGGTAGACATCTTGTCTAATAAGATCAGTAATTTGCAAAAGTAAATAAATTTACTTTCTTAGTCTTAATCAAAGACTTTGTATGATAACTTTGTAACCTGTGAAAAATAGTACTTAACTATCCCAATCACTGTGGGAAACAAGCCTTACAAAGGTCTTGTATAAATCCTTATATAATAACAGCTATAAGTTGCTGGTTCACTCTATAATATAAGTGCAGTGCACCAGAAATAGTGTTTTATATCATCAACTGTGTACCTTTAGTAATAGCAATTAACTATGAGTTGATTCTTGTACATCAATTTATATGATCAACTATATTTAAAATAGTGTATGTCGATCAGTCACAAACAAAACAGTTATACAGAAGAACATGAAAACATTTGCGGAAATGAAATAAATCAAATGGGAAAAACAATAAAAGATAAACCGCAAGAGGATAACAAATACAAATAACGCCACAGTATATAAATATAAATTGAGAATAGAACTGAAAGATAGAATAGGGTAGACCAACAAATTACAAACAAATCAAAACAAACTAAAGAACAGAGGAATATTACAAAAACAACAATGAGTACAGACTTCACAGCTAACACTAATAGCAACAGCTGTCGCAGCAAATTTCCAATGAAGAAAATTGCACCTATAGAAACGCACACATCAGACCCTCTATTACGTGGGATACTCTGCTGTGTGACACCGCCCAACCGAAACAACAACCCGCTGGATACAAACAAATATCACATATAAATAGTTAAACATCAATACATAAATGCATAAATAGTATGGCAATATGATGTAAATAGAGTGTTGCAGAAAGAATGTGTTGGAATGAAGGCTCAGTTACACTGCCTAATAGTACAGTACTGTGGTACTTTATTAAACAAATACTTCTGGTCTAATTATTTTAAATTCAACACAGAAATAGAAGCTCCATCGTTGATTTGAATGATAACAATCAATGTAGGACTTCTCAGTTCAATAACATTTTCTTTCGCAAACACTGTCAAATATTCTCCAGTCCTGATGTGTAATGTTCTATGTTTCAACCAAGCTCGCTGTGTAACACTGTCAGTTGTATGGCAAATGTCCAATGAACCAAATGTCAACAAACCCTGACCTAGTTACTGCATACTCTCGACAGGACAGGTCACGCTGACATCACTGTAGAGTTGTACTGCTGATGTATTTGTGTGTCGTAACAGACCCCAAGGAACGTCTGGTCTCAGTAGTTTACTTCTCAATATGGTCACTGTGCAGGTTGACCCAGGAAGCTGGCACACCAGTTGTTAAACTCTTTCTTGTGTGTAGTTGTTAACTCATACTGGCTACTAGTTGTTGAATCATGCTTTATTTGCTAAATGATGTGAATGTCCACCAGTGGATAAATGTAGATGTTGGGACTGGTGTAGTAAAGTGTAACGATTGTCAACTCATCAAACCCAGCACAGTTTTGGTCATACAGGTCATCTTGTCCTGGAACGTGATGAGGCTCCGACAAGAATGTGAGTGTAAACAATGAGTGTGTATCTGAATGTCAGTACGCGAATGGTAGAATGATTCGATAGAGTTGACAGGTTGGTAGTACATCACTCATACTCACACTGTTCGAATTCAAGAAGTACTGGAACTACGGTGGTCTTTTTATAACATTTAATGGGACGCACACTTGGACAGTACGTGTATGGTTACAGGAACAAATGTCGACATAGACAGCATAATGTTGATCACAGGAATATCATCTTAAGTTAGCATTCATGCTTGGCAAATATCATAATGGAGCATTCGTAAATAAGCATTCAGCGTTCCATCATGTAAATCATCTGGCTTTACTGACTGGGCACGTCAGACCATAACCAATACATAGGAAGGCTCCTAGACCTAACCTCGTCTAGCGAATATTCCTTCACGTAAAGTTCAATATATATATATTTCATAATATAGGAATCCCAGACATGGGTTTTCACATGTAGCAGTGATCTCTTGGTTCATCGAGCGATAGTACAGGCATCCCTTTTTCTCACTCGATAAATACAAAGTATATGAATTTCAACATGGCTGTTCTCTCTCTCGTGAGCTTCACTCACTATAGAATATAGACCAAAATTAGTCATTCATTAAATGTCCTCATTTCTTCATAGGTTCTCTCATAGAGGTAATTGAATAATATCATACAATCCAGTGCTGATACATAGGAATGTCTTCTTCCTTTGAATGGATATTCTTTTTAAAAGTACCACTGTGCATCTGCTTATCAACAACGATGGCGAAGCCCAAGTTCATAATAAATTGTGGTTTTACCTTTTTATGCGAAATATAACTTTGCCATTCCTTGGCAAAAGAGAATAAACACTGGGGTAAAGTACATACAACATGTCTAAATGATTATCACTTTTCCCCATCCATATATAGATCACTATTTCGGCAAAAAGCCTGCTACAACAAAACTCGGCATCCTCACAGGATGACAGCCATGGATCACACCCTTTGCTAGCGATACTTCCGCTGCATAGCCTTTGACCTTTTCTAGCGACAACCAAATTAGTTCGACTTAGAAATGCAAAGATATCCATATATAAGACAGACTCGTCCTACTCATACAAACACTACGTATAAATTCAGGCCATAGATATACTGAAGCAAGAACAATCTATTCCTACCCAGCCACAGAATAAATCGCAGTAGGCCTAGAGTCGTCTGCGGAGTCCGATCGAAGATGACAGAACTATTTTCAAGGGAAGCAACCCAAAAATGACTTCTCCTTAAGCACTTAAAAAGGAAATACTTTGCTTACAAAATATTTGCGAACATAATAAGAATATAAATGTATTATATTGCAAGATAGTAAAAATTGCCCTTTACATGCGACAATAGTCGCGCGACTCAAATTGATTACTTTTTTTGTGTATGTATTTAAACAATCCCAAAGTTTGAGAGTCAGTAGCACTGATGTTGTAAAAGTGGAGTGCCGCGGTAAGTTGGCTGTTCTGCTGTGGCTAATGTAATTTTTTCCCTTTTTAACAGAGGCCAAGACCCGAGAGGAATAACAATGAGTTCAATAACGTACTTAAGTGGATACCAAAAACGCAAACTCAAGGAAAAGCGATCTGACGAAATCTCTAAATGTCAAAAACTAGCAAACTATTTGGCAATGTCAAGTTTGTCAACACCAACAGTTGAAACAAGCCAAGCAAACACCATTGAAGCCAGTGATATTGCACAAACTGTGGGAGCTCTTTCTAGCAATATTCAACCCACTGTTGACGCTTTTGATACAGATGACGATCACAGTGGTCAACGTGAAAGTACCGTGGAACAAGCAGAGACTGAGCAGAAACATGAAACATGAAGTAAATTCAGTGATTTCAAAGAATACAGAGTCCTCGAAAACTGGCCCATAACAGTTTATAATGATTTCATACATAATTGTTTAATGCAAGACATAGTTTTTTTTCAAAATAAAAAACCAGATGATGTACATACCGAATCAAGCTGGGTTTACAAGGAGCAAAACAGACGTTTTTCAAACAAATATTTTGAAAAAAAGATTGAAAAACGGCCAAACTGTGATGAGATCCTGGTTAGTTTACTCAAAGAGCAAAGCTGTATATATTGTTTTGTTTGCAAACTCTTTTCTAAATGCCAAACATCACTTACAACAGGTAGGTTTTCTGACTGGATGAATGTACTCAGAACTCTGAAAAATCAAGAAGACAGCATGGAACATAAGAGGGCGATGTTTTGTTGGATAACAAGATAGTCAAATAAAAATACTGTGGATCAGCAACTTGTAAAACAGTGACAAAAAACATACATGTGTTGTTGTTCGTCGATCACGGGGGATGAAGACCACTCTATTCATCCAATTATTTAGGAATATGTTAGGTTAGTCTATGGGTACGAAGGTGACTGATGAGCCCGATGAGGGCCTGGAAAGATCTCGGACAGTGTGGGCAGGGAATGTTTGCTTCATGTGAAGGTTTTATTACACGGTCTTTTCTAGCTTGTCTCCGCTGTTCCGCTGCTTCTCTTCTGGATGATTCGCATGCCGCTGCACCTTTACGAAGAGATGTGCGCCAAGCAGTTCGGTCTTGCGCAGCAGCTTCCCATGTGTCTGGGTTTATGTCAAAGGTTTTCAATGACGTCTTTAACGTGTCTTTGAAGCGCTTCTTTTGGCCACCATGGGAGCGTTTAACCTTCTGTATCTTACCATAAAAGAGTATCTTTGGCAGTCAATGGTCTGGCATGCGGACTACATGACCTGCCCAGCGAATCTGTGACTGCATCAGAATAGTATCAATACTAGGGATACCAGCTCTGTCAAGAACGGCGGTATCCGGGATCTTGTCTTGCCATTTGATGTTCATTATCTTCCTGAGACAGACTGTATGGAAGTGGTTTAGCTTCTTTACGTGGCGCTTGTATACAGTCCATGTTTCACTTGCATATAGCAGCACTGGAAGCACCGCAGCTCTGTACACCTTCAGCTTTGTCTGTAGACTAATGCCACTTCGATGCCAAACGTTGGTGTATAGTCTGCCAAATGTGCTGCTGGCTTTGAGATCCTGGTGTTCACCTCATCATCAATGACAATGTTCTGGGATAGTGTGCTACCAAGGTATGTGAATCTGTTCACAACATTCAGTTTCTCACCATTAACCTTGATGATTGGCTCAGTATCAACGGTGCCAGGAGCTGGTTGGTACATAATTTCTGTTTTCTTCGTGTTGATGGTAAGCCCAAAGTTGGCGCAGGCTTCGGAGAATCTATCCACACTATGCTGCAGATCAGCCTCTGAGCCAGCATTGAGGGCACAATCATCAGCAAACAGAAGATCTCTGATGGTGTGTGATTTGACCATCAGTGATAAACGAGGAAGCCATCCAACGGATACCTCAAGTGGAAATAAATATGGCGCTAGATGAGCCTATCAACGAAACCGAAGTAGAGAACGCCATAAACATCATATCGCCTGGGAAGACCCTAGGAGCCGATGTTGTACCAGCGGAGATATATAAAACAGCCGGACCTTGCCTTACTAGTAAGCTCACCGAACTCTTACGCCTCATGTGGGCCAAAGGTGAGATCCCACTGGAGATGAAGGACACGTTCAGTGTCGTTCCCTAAGGCCAAGTTCACAATCACCCATGGCTTCACATGCTAGTCACGTAACGTCATTTATGCTATTATATGCAAACGTTGCAATATTACTTACATCGCCCAAACGGGCCCACGACTGGGGGACCGATTCTGCAGACACCTCTGCAACATCTCTCAGTTGAAATCCACACCTGTGGCCATCCGCTTCAATAGCCTTGGCCACCAGAGTGCCACTGACATCCAGGTGACAGCCCTCAGATCCTGTTCCTCGGATCGGATGCCAGCAATCGGTTCCGCCTGGAACAACGCCTCATCCATCTTTAAGAGCTGCCTTAAACCCTACGATTTGAATACCCAGCATTCTTTTGTCTGAGGCGTCCTTTTCTATCCAGTCTCAGTTTTATTATGACTTTCTACTATGACTGCGATCATCCTTGACTTCACTCCTAATCTATGTATACACACACACGCACACACACACACACACATATATATAGTCTCTGTTTTCATTATTTTTTATTTTTTGCTTTATGTACTATCCACTTCCGCTTTCCGGTTTTGTCGCAGCCATCTTTGCTCCAACATGTGACAAAACTCAAAGGCAGTATTTTTTTCTCTTATTTCTATAGTTTCATGTTCTCCACTTAATTCTAACTTTCTTTCCCTTTTGTCTCTTGTTTGTCTGTCCCTGACGAAGGCCTTGTGGTCGCAACGTAGGTTTTTCTTGTCCTATCTCTTTGTAAGACGTATTACTATTTGTGTGTTTTTGTAAGAATTTTTTTTTTTACTGAACGGTATCTGGTACAAAAGTTATGTATGACAAGACGCAGTGAGTGACCACTAATCTTACCACGGCTGGTTTTTGAGGGTTCTTCTTCTTCTTCTTCCTCGTTCGTCCTGAAAAGGACGGTGGTTGCGTTGTGTCTGTTTACGCCTAAGCTGTGATATCTGCACCTTTCGGTCGACACATCCGACTTCTGCACGGCATTTTTTAGGACCGGGTTTGCCTTCCCATTGCGATCCACACTCGCTCAGCCAGACTGCACAGCTGCAGACTGTTTCAGGGTTCGATAGTTAGCAATCATGGATACGAAGAAAATGAAAACAAATTACAGGTGCATGAAGGCAAAAAGGAATGTTGGACAAGGATAGAAAGAAATCACGAATGAACGAATATTATTTTCTGACACAAACACAAAGACGGACAGACAGACAGACAGACAGACAGACAGACAGGCAGACAGACAGACAGACAGGTAGGTAGGTAGGCAGACAGACATTAGATGATAGATAGATAGATAGATAGATAGATAGATAGATAGATAGATAGATAGATAGATAGATAGATAGATAGATAGATAGATAGATAGATAGATAGATAGATAGATAGATAGATAGATAGATAGATAGATAGATAGGTAGATGGATGGATGGATGGATGGATGGATGGATGGATGGATGGATAGATAGATAGATAGATAGATAGATAGATAGATAGATAGATAGATAGATAGATAGATAGATAGATAGATAGATAGATAGATAGATAGATAGATAGATAGATAGATAGATAGATAGATATCTGTTAGTTATAATTAGAGAGAGTGAATATTAGTAACTGTGGGATAAGATACTACGTGGAAAGAACTACACTTTTGCAGGAACAGAGTTTACAGATTTCGCAGATTTATGCGACAAACGGTTTTGTGAGAAAGAAAACATAGCTACAGCTATTAGCACTACGAAATGTGTCTTATATCTGCTGTCTGTCTTTGAAAAACGAGAACATATTCTTTAGGGACGAACTGTGACACGTGTCTTACAGTTAGCGTCTTCTTTAGACTATTCTACTATTTTGCTTGGTCTAATTTTGAAGTTCCTAGTGTCCGCTTGCACATACACAAGCCAGCGTCACAACCTCAGTCACTCACACAACAGCCTGGGTCTCATGCTCAGTCACTCACACACACCAGCTCAGTGGCGGATCTACATTTTGGGGGCCCCGATGCTTGAACTCTTGGAGGGGCCCCTTTTATTAAAAAAACAAACAAAAATTTGTGAGGATGGGAAAGACATGTATTATAGAGATAAATGGACTTGGTGGACCTGAAGTTCAAGCTTTATAGTAGATCCACAACAACACGCATATAAAAACTGGAGACAAATGAATGAATTTTCAAAGAAATTTGCTGGGAGTTGAATGCAGAACATATGCTTGAAAGGCATATGTTCTGATCACTAAACCACAATCCACCTTGGTATATGTGATTTTTTAAAATCTTAACTATTTTAATGATTGCCTCCATCATTCAGAATTAGTTCGTTGAAGACATACCAAGAAAATTATAAGATAAGAAAATTAGTAATGAGGAAAATATAAAATATTTTAATACATTTGTTAAAAAATAAGGCTGACAAGGTGTATCCATAAGAGATTTGTGCTCAGAAGGAAAAGTTAATAACTTAAATGCAGAGCTTTTTAAGACAGACACAGAGCTAGCAGCAGAACTATTAGAACCACTATTTGCACAAGTCTGGAAAACAGGGACAACACCAACAGAGTGGAGAAAAGGAATAATTGTCAAATTGCCCAAGAAGGGAGATCTTGCAGACTGCAATAATTGGAGAGGAATAACTCTTCTCTCAGTTCCCAGCAAAATACTAGGCAGGATAATTATACAGAGAATCTCAAAAGCAGTAGACCACAAACTGAGGAAAGAACAAGCAGGATTTAGAAAGAACAGAAAATGTGTAGATCATATATTTACCCTCAGGAACATTATAGAGCAGTGCTCAGAATGGCAACGACAGTTGTACATTAATTTCGTTGATTTTGAAAAGGCTTTTGACAGTAAACATAGAGACAGTTTATGGAAAATACTGAGGGCTTATGGAATTCCAAGCTGCATAGTGTCAATCATAAAAAGCCTTTATGCCAACTTTACGTGCAGCATTGGGCAGAGCAACCTAACCTTTGAAGTGAAGACAGGAGTACGACAGGGATGCCCCTTATCAACCACTCTATTTTTAACAGTCATAGACTGGGTGATGCCTTTGGGTGCATCAATGTGGTTCTATTTGGAGCGTGAAGGCGGGAAACCGTGTTTGTGATAAGGAGCTTTGTTGTTGTTTTGATGAGGTGATGGGTGGAGAGGGGGCACTTAACAGCTGGCCGTTATTGCCTCTTCTCGTTCCATCTTGGTCTACCCTGTTCAACCTGAAATGTGGTTATAATTGGGGTATTTAGTGTCATTTTATTTTTTTAAATTGTGTATTCATTTTAAATAGCTATTTTCTTTAGCAGTTGCTGATTTTAATTTATATTAGTATTTGTCCATTTTATTTTCTCTTTTCTATTGTTTCTTGATAACTATTGTCCTTTACACTTGGTTTTACTTTGTATTAGTATTTGTTCTTTTTGAGTTACATTTTTATTTATTTTTTATTTTTGTGTTTTTTTATGTTGTTACTCACCTTATATGTTTTCCTTTGTTTTATGTATATTTCTTTTAAGTATTGATTGGGCATCTCTTGGGGCATCTATACTTAAAACCCTATCACCTGTCAAGTCTATATTGTGATTTCTATAGTAAGTTTTTAATTCAAGCCTTTATTGTTCATACTTTTTACAGTGGATCAGGTAGTGGTCTATGTCATTCTCTTCCTGACATTCTTGGCAGTGTGGTTTTTCTATCATAAAGTATGCTGCACCGAGACGGAGACGCCACAGTTTTTTGTTTGATGGTATCTTTAATTCTTCTCTGACCTGGCACGTCCTCGTTGGTTTTTTCACCAGTTTGAACGCGTGTCTGCCTTTTCTACTTTTCTTCCATGTTGTCTTCCATTCCTAGTTTATAGTTATCTTCACTTGGCTCTTGATCTCCGACCTTCCCAGTCCTGCTCTTATATTGTTTTTACTTGTTCTTCCATTCTTGGCGTTCTGATCTGCCAACTCGTTACCAGCAATACCTATGTGTGCTAGAACACACACTAGCCTCACACTACCTCCTCTGTTCCCTAGTGATGTATTAATTGCTAGAATTTCTTCCTTTATGTCTGGCCGGCTACATTTACCTGGGTGTTCTAGTGCTTGTAGTGATGATAGTGAGTCTGTAAATATCGTAACAGCTTCTGGTGGGTTATCTTCGATTATTTCTAAACTTTTAAAAATTGCTACCATCTCTGCGGTAAAAATCGAAGCCCCTTCAGTTACACTGTAGCTCTTTTTTATTCCCTATTGTGGTATTACAACTCCGATGAGGAGCTCTTTTTTGGCACATACCTTCAGCAAGAGTAAGCCGTTGCTATTGCATTTCCCAATGCCATTTCCACCAACGATTCCCTCCCATGCTGTATAGTCTGAGCCATCTCTGGCATTAAAATCGCCCAAAATAAATAGTTTGTCAGACATAGGGACTGTAGCTATAAGCGTCTCGAGATTTTCATAAAACTTATCTTTGATCTCATCTGTGTGCATAGGCACTGATAATTGTGGCCTGTCGATTTCCAGCTAGGGGAAGGCGCATTGTCATGAGGCGATCGTTGACTCCCTTTGGTAGGCTTTCTAGTTTGCGGACCACGTCGGACAATGGCAAATCCGACACCAGCTTCACGGCGTTCTTGGCTGCTGCGGCCACTCCAAAAGAAGGTGTATCCAGCGCCTATTTCTGTGATCAGCCCCTCTTGTGCTAGTCTCGTCTCACTCAGGGCTGCAATGCTGATATTGTATCTGGACAATTCTCTGGCAACCAGAGCGGTCCTCCTTTCAGGTCTGTCAGCCCTGTTACCATTGTCTAACAGTTTGCGTATATTTCATGTAGCGATTTTAAGAGGTAAGTTCTGTACTTTTTTGTTCCTTGTTCGACCACTGTAGATTTTGATCCCCTCCATCCTCGGTATGCTGGTCAGTGTAAGCTGAAGCAGGCAATTTTTAGGGCACCTTTTCTGGTTCTTTCCTCGGGTTACGGAGGTCAGCAGTGCTATCCTAAAGAGGGCTGCTTAGTCGCTCAGGAGGCTGCCGGGTTCTGCTGCTGCCTCATGTCGGCGAAAGACAACCATATGGCCTGATCCGCTTTTGTACAGGTCTGCGGCTACAGCTTCCAGTGTATCCTCGCCTGCTGCTTCGTCTCTCGCCCATAGCAATGGGACTTTTGGGGTGATGTTATGAGAGGATGTCGTAACTTGCGCATAAATTACATTAAAGTGAGGGAGATTTGCGCTGAGTCAGCCTCACTCTCTAGTCCATGCCTGACATGATCTAGTGACAGGACAATGTCAAGACGACTAGTGAATGGTCTGGATGCAGAAGATGACCAAGGCTTCTTCGGTGTCTTGCCATGCTCTTAGCCTTCTGCAAGGCCTGCTGGTATCGCCTTTTTGGCGTTGGACTCATGGTGTTCTCTTCAGCAGAATCCGCCAGGACCAGTCTTCACATGCTTGACCCGTGTTCACCGTAAGAGAACCTCGAGCTACCATCACCTGGCTTAGCCCGCCAGTCGAAGTGGTATACCGGGGTGTTGCCGCTGCGCATGCTACAGCTACTAGAAGCCATAGATGAGAGCTGAGTGACAGGTGGGGACTATATATATATATATATATATATATATATATATATATATCTATATATATATATATATATATATAATATATATATATTATATATATATATATATATATATATATATATATATATATATATATATATATATATATATATATATATATATATATATATATATATACACCTATCACAAAAAGTAGGGGATATTGAATTTACAAGTTATCCAAAGACAATATATTTCAAATTAGTTCATTTATTCCTTCGTACAAGTAAATTTGAGCATCATAACAAGACATTTGCGGTATAAGAAGTGTTATGGCTTTACTCACATGATTTTAGTCGCACTGGCAACCAACGCGGGGTAGGTACTTCATTTTCACAAAAATATTCCAATATTTCTAAAAACGTGTAGGGCCCCCGTTTGCCGCTAAACATGCATTGCAACGACGTCTCATGCTGCAAATGAGCCTTCTGATGTTGTCTTGAGGAATTCTCTGCCACTCCTGCTGAAGGGCCTGGGCTAACTGCTGAAGAGTCTGTGGAGCGGCTGGACGTTGTTGGACGCGTCTATTCAGGAGGGCCCACAAATGCTCAATAGGAGACAGGTCGGGGGACATTGGCTGCCACGGTAACGTTCTGATATGCTGCATCTGAAGGTGATCTTGGACGACGCGAGCACGGTGAGGACATGCATCGTCATCCTGGAAGATGAAATCTGGTCCGTGCCGTTGAGCAAATGGCACAACGATAGGCTCGATGATGTTGTCACGGTAGTAGAGCCCTGTGATATTGACCTGGCATATGTGAAGGTCGGTCCTGTCATTCATACAGATGCCTGCCCACACCATTACACTGCCACCTCCATAACGGTTGTGTGCAACAGTTGCAGGAGGCTGGTAACGCTCTCCTCGACGTCGCCAGACACGTCGACGATCATGAAAATCCAAAACGAAACGGGACTCATCAGAAAACATCACTGATGCCCACTGTTGATTGGTCCACCGATGATGACGTTGGCACCAATCCATTCTTGCTCGCCTGTGTTGTGGTGACATGGGCAAAGCTACAAACGGTCTGCGTGAGGCCAGTTGCACTTGGTGCAAACGGTTTCGTACTGTCTGAGTTGAGACCCGGATCCCAGTGGTCTGTACAAGGTGTTGCTGAAGTTGAGTAGCATTTAGAGTCCGAGTTCTGAGGGCCTGAGTAACAAGAAGTTGATCTTGGCAGCGTGTAGTGACTCTTGGGCGGCCAGTCCGAGGCAGATCAGCCACTGTGCGGAAATTTTGATACCTGTTCCACAGTCTGCTGTCAACTGATTGTGAAACATTGAGGTTCCGAGCTACATCCACTTGCCGACTTCCGGTTTGCAACATACCTATGCCTATCCATCTCTGCTGTTCTGTCAAATGTTCCATGATGAAGAAAAGAAATTTTATCTGTTGGAGAATCTTTTTATACCTGTCCATGGTGAGTCGTGTTCATCAAACCCGAGATACACACATTTTTGTGAAAAGAAATAATGTGTGAACTTTACGGATGGGCCCCACCTCTGTTCTTGGGATTGGCTTACTCATCACGAGTCACCAGGTCAACATGATATTGCACGTGAGAGTGGAGAAGAGCGTGCTCGATATGTCCATACAACCATTAAAATACGAAATCCACTCTTTTGTAAAATAATACATACCGTCTTAAAATATCCCCTACTTTTTGTGACAGGTAGGTATATATATATATATATATATATATATATATATATATATATATATATATATATATATATATATATATATATATATATATATATATATATATATATATATATATATATATATATATATATATATATATATATATATATATATATATATATATATATATATATTCATGCTATACAGAGCTTCTACAAGTCTTGCAGAAATTAAAATTATGTGAGGACAACACACCATAAGTCAGAAGAGTTTAGGAGCACCACTGGTGTAACACAAGGTGATATCTTATCACCTTATCTTTTCATATTCCTCATGGACGATGTTATCAAGGCATGTAAGGAGAGAACAGGTATTCAGTTTGGATACTGGAAGATGAGACAGGTCTGTATTTTAGAGCTGGCATTTGCTGATGATGTTGCCCTGATTGCTAAATCAGAAGCACATCTCCAATCAAACCTGCAAGTCTGGAAGGAAGAGCTGGAGAAGAGAGGGATGGTCATAAGCAGCTCTAAAACAAAATCCATGGTGATATCACGAGAAGAAAGAAGACATCAGATTAAGCTGGGAGAACAGTCCCTGGAGCAGGTCGACCATTTTAAATTTCTCGGAGCTATTATAGACGGAAAGAGAGGCATCAAAGAAGAGTTGGCCACTCAAAAAGCAGCAGCTGGGAGACTTTTTCAGGCCATAAATCGAGAATTCCTCAGCAAGAGAGAGGTTGGTAAGATGGCTGAATACCTCTCCACCTATGTCCCAGTCTTGACATATGGATGCAAGTCATGGGCAATGACTACAACCCACAATAGCCAGATCCAAACCTCAGAAACATAGGTATCTGAGGAAGGTGGTTGAAGTAACAAGAAGAGACATGGTCCGCAACCAGACGATACGTCAAGGCCTAAAATCCCACACCCTGTAGACCCAAGTAGAACAGTCCCAACTAAGATGGTTTGGCCATGTCTGCAGAATGGGAGAAGATCGGCTACCACGACAAGCATGGGAGACAAACAGCCAAGGATCCAGACCCCCAGGACGACCTAGAGTCTGCTGGGAGGACAACATTAGAAATCTTTGAAGGACCGAAGACTAGAATGGAACCAGGCCAGGAGGAAGACAGCCGAAAGGATAGTCTGACGCTCTCTCTTCCAAACCTCTACACCTCACGGTAGAAGGGGAACGACTAAATAAGTAATATATATATATATATGTGTGTGTGTGTGTGTGTGTGTGTGTGTGTGACAGATGAAAACTGAAGCTACACTTTAATCTCACTGGTACCCCTCATTTTGTTGAAATCAAAATCGCCAACGTGGGTTCCACGTGCTTCCCTTATTAGCATGTCCAAGTGAGCGCGCTGTAAGCGCCCTCTGTGTTAATTTTAATTTAGCCACGCCTACGGTATTCTCTCACGAGCCATTATACTCGTAATTAGCAATCTTTGGATCTCTTACTCTCATTTCTTCAAAGAGGCGAGCCAGAGACTCACCGGCGGTTAGTTATCGGCGTCTTTTGTAGTCACTAAGAGAGAGCGAGTTCAGTAACACCTCTGATTAACACCAGAACGAGAACCGTCTACGCGGGGAAGAAATCTCAGCAGGAATGGCGGAGCCTGGCGGCGAAGTTGTGAAAAATAGCTTTGATGCACGGTTCGACCAAAAAAGTTCCCGAGAATCAGGCAGAGATGAAAAATCTCGCATGTAGCTAACGATTTCTATTCATTTAATATATATAGGCATCTCTTAAAAATTCAGTTATCAATAGCGCTTGAGATTTGAAGAAAGTACCTAGCTCATATATGAGAGCCAAACAAGAATTTTGGATTTCTTTTATACGTGGAGATTAATTCATTCTTTGTGTTGCGGTAATAATATATTAGAGTTTTGAATGATTTAATCGTTAAAGTTTTTTCATTATATTTCACTGGGATTTTGTGTTAAGCTGAATAACGTATTAAATAAACTTATAGCTAAATTTTCTCCAGCCGTAAACGTAATCTAATTTCTTGCTATTCCTCAGTAGTGTCGTGAGTTAGTCTGTGTCACAACACGGCCTTCTGTATAATTCTCAGTAACTCTGACCACACCGCGCGCCATACATCGTAAGAACTGTATGATACACTAGCCAATGGGAAAGACTTCCTTATTCGTGTGTTTACTGAAACATACTAGGCTTAACATGGAGTCTCAATCCGTGCAACCGAGTGAAGGATGCCATTTAATTACATACGTAATAAAGAAGTACCACCGGGGATAGGTCTATAATTCAACAACAGGAATGTAACTTTAGAGGTAGGTGTAAAGACTTCCTCGAAAAGTAGTTTATTAAGAGAGAAAAATCGAGTGGAAAGGCCTCGCCACTTCAGGTTAGTCCCTAATTTAGCTGTTTAAAGTATGCATAAAATAAAATGCACTTAGGAGACTAAAAGATTATTAGATAGATAGATAAAGAATAATTCAGGGTATAATTTAAGCTTTGGATGAATAAAATGGCTCTAGAAATAATAAAGATTATTGGGAAAATAGTTTTTCCTAATTGAACAGAGAGACAAATTATGCCTCATTTTGATATTCGCAATACAACTTTAGCCCCCTGCGTTCCGATACGCCGGATGTGCTAGTATAAATAGACCTTGCCCTTGCTAAATTGAGGCCCTAAGATTTGAAAAGCACAGCGAGCAGAAGAAGCAGTAACATTGTTAATGAAGTGTGCCTTTGCTAACTTCATCTGAAGAGCAGACCATAGACGCCCATTAACAGCTCGTCTGAGTGTGTCTGAGGGTTGTATCCTGAAAACTACACCAACTTAAAAGAGTCATCCACCTCTGTTGGACTCTGTGGTGCGAGTGCTCTTATGGTCAACAGAGCCAGATACCCAGCTTCCACTGCCTGGAGGAATTCATAATACTTGTCCGTCATTGGCAGGAGTGTGAACGATCTCTAAACAACAGATAAGTGGCAAAACAAAGCCACTAGTCATGGTATCCAGATTATACCTCGACATTAACAAACAAGATACTAATAAAGACAGCCTCCAGTGTATGATGAAAAGTGTGGACATAAATTATCCAGCTTGACCCTACCTTTGATATCCATACACCCGTACTCTTTTCAGAGAAGGGGGTATTACTTATAAAACCAGACTCTTATCTGGCACTATCCTGGTATCACCTGATACAACTATTTGTCCAGGATATCTTATATTTTAATAACATCTCAACCCTCTCGCAACAAGTAGGAGAGGCTTAACATATTATAAGACGCTAGACGATCGATAATTTGTTTGAAACCATTTATTTCTATTTTCATCATGCGTAAATTTTAAGTGACTTCTGTTCATAACTCGTGGTTTTTTATATACAGATAATTAAATACCGGTGATTTACAGGTCTTACCTAAAACGCGGGTGTTATAATATAATTATAGTATGATTACCTGTTATCTATTCTTTTTTATATAAGTAGATCATACCTTTGCGATACAGCGGTTCTTATAGAGATGTATGGCCAGATGTCTTATGGCATTCCAATTATATGTTCCTAAACATACAAACATTGTCGGTGAAAATCTGAAGTTGTAGACCCTTCGCGGTCCACCTTCTCCATCCATGAGAGTAGTTAAATAACCAGAACACTTCAATTTAATATTTTTAAATGTTAAAATGGAACGGGACTATGCCATAAGATTTCCCATCTTATCCATATAAATATTACTGGCCTGATGTGGCAGAACTTACAGCACTAATTTTCTTTAAAAACCATATGACAGTAAAGTTTTTCTACCACCAAATTCTACAGAGAGAATTCACGGGTCATACTCGGCTAATTCCTTCCGAGAACAGTCTGGGAGTAACATTCTGTGGTTTTTTTACACATTCACTACGAGAAAGAGAGTCACAGCCACTGGAGGCTAGACCACTCCGTGAAAAACTATATTAACTTATAAATTTTCAGAACAGTGCCACCACCTAGAAAAACTTATCTCAAACCAATACCTGCATTACGAAGAGGAATACCCAGGGAAAAAAAATTATCAACGCACCAATTCAACGACTCTCCGGGAAAAATAGCAGTTGCCAATACGGAGAGTCTGGAGTTGAACTGGACAAATAATAGGACTCATAATAATCTTAAATACAATGTGGTTGATAAATTCCATGGAATGTATGCAGCGTCGGCAGAGAGGTAAGCATAACTGAAGTGAGCTCACTGTATGTGTGCAGAGAGTGAAACAGAACGAAAGAATTTATTTCTTAATTTACTACTAATATATCATCTTCTTTTTACTTATCTCTCACTAATCTGAATGCTTACGGGATAGTTAAATCAAGGACTTACTCTTTACCCGTCCTGACTGCCCCTACTCCCATTGTTAATTATTTGATGCGCATTTTGAGTGTATTATCGGTGATTCTCTTCTTTATGTGCATAGTGTCATATTTTTGCAAGTATTCTCTTTTGTCATGTTTTGCTGTTGTATTCTCCTGTTTTCTTCTTGCTATATTGATTCTAGTATGGATTTCTCTTGTTGTGTCACCATCCTGAGTCATTTTACTGCCTAAATATTTGAAACTTTCAACTTTCTGTAGTTTTTCCCCGTTCAAGATGATATCAAAGGTCTCGTTAGAAAAGTTCATAGCTTTAGTTTTAGAGGCATTTATTTGGAGACCAATTTTAACCGAGAGATGACACAAATTATTTATTGCTTCTTGGGATTGTCTTGGTGTTGAACTTAAGAATGCTACATCATCTGCGAAATCCAGGTCCCCCAGGAATTTTCCATTTGTCCATTTTATACCCAATTTTTCATTGTGGGTATAGTTTCTCATAACCCAATCAATAGCTATTCCAAAAAGTAGTGGTGACATAATACAGCCTTGTTTCACCCCTGTTTCTACTGTAAACCATTCTGTATTCCCTTTATTTGTTCTAACACAACATCTTGCATTGTCATATAGCGCTTTGATTATATTCACATATTTTGTTGGAAAACCATAGATTGTAAGTATCTTCCACAATGATGGGCGGTGTAGACTATCAAAGGCTTTTTGAAAATCGACGAAGGTGATAATAAGTGGCGATTGCCTTTCCACTGATGCTTCTATAATTGTTCTTAGTGTGAATATTTGATCAATACATGATCGTTTCGGCCTGAAACCCGCTTGTTCTTCTCTGATCTTTTCGTCAGCATGCAATTTAAGTCTTTCTAACATCATGCAACATAATAACTTTCCAGGTACTGATAATAGAGATATACCACGCCAGTTATTACAGTCTGATAGATCACCTTTCTTCGGTAACTTTACAATAATACTGTCTTTCCATTGTTGTGGTGGTTGTTCTTCTCTCCATACTTCATTTATAATATCTAAAATTCTCAAGAGGTTGTTGTCATTAACTGCTTTAATCATTTCCCCTGAAATTTCGTCAACTCCAGCAGCTTTAAAATTTTTTAATCTTTTAACGGCTTGTTTGATCTCGTCCAGCGTGAATTCATCGCAAGTTATTGGCAAAGTGGTTGTGGATGTTTCATTATTAAAATCAGGTGTTACTGTTGGTGGTGGTCTGTTTAGCACCTCCATGAAGTGCTCAGCCCATCTCTTCATTTGTTCTTTTTCTGTTGGTATTGAATTCCCTAATTTACCTTTAACAGGTGTTTCCATAGCAGTAGGCTGGTGACATAGTTGTTTTGTAATTTGATAAAGGCACCTACTATTACCAGTTCTTGCAGCATTTTCAGCTTCTACGGCCAGTTCATTGATGAAATGTCTTTTATCTCTTCGAGTTTTTGTCTTCACTTCTTTATTTAACAAGTTATAAGTTAGTTTGCAAGATTCAACTGCATTATGTGTACTTGCCGCTAGTAGTTTAAGTTTTGCTGTTTTCCTTTCTTGTATTTTATCCCAAGTATCTTCTCTCATCATATACATATATATATATATACATATATATATATATATATATATATATATATATATATATATATATATATATATATATATATATATATATATATATATATATATATAAAGATTGACAATCTCCTGGTTATCATCTGTTATCAGTTACGGGTTGTATATACTTATTTGTTTCTATCCATGTAGACTGTCTTCATTTTCCTACGGTACTGTTGGTGTTTGTTTATTTAGTGATTTCGTGTCTCATCATTATCAATATTGTTCATATTATTTGGATTGTTGATTTACTGTGTTAAAAGATATGTATTTGTAAAATCATGATTGCATAAGTTGGTGTAAAATAAGAGTACTGGTGTACCGACATAATTTTTTAGCAAGTGCTCAGATGTTCGTGTTAAAAGCTACCACTTTGTGAGCTCGACATCTGTCATTATACCGTGACACCGATTTGGTAAAGACCAGCAAGGATTCGTTTCATCGAAGCCTTTATTTGGAACGTACTTGTCATACTGTATTTTTACCTGCTTGTTTTTTTTTAATCAGGTGTATTCGGAACTGCAAGTACATCGTACTCATGACTGCAGAATATATATTGTGCGTTTGCAAAGATACGTATATACCTTTTTGTCAGGATATGGGTACAATTTGAAGGAATTGTTAGACTCGCCATAGTAACCTTCAAAATGTTTCTTATTTCGTGCCTTGCCACTGTATTTGTCTTGCATTTAGATCATAACTATGTATAGCCTGAAGGATTTTATTGAAATTGGAGAGAAGATAGGAAAGTCAGGAGATTCGCTGCTTGAGTGGGCAAAGGCAGAACTCAAAGAGCATGAGTTAAAGAAAAAACAAGAAAATGACAGACCAGAACGCTATTAGGAGCATGAATTTAAAAAATTGAAGATCGAGGCAGATAAGGTGCTGAAACAGATTGAAGCAGATAAGGTATTGAAACAGATTGAAGCAGATAAAGATAGGGAACTGAAACAGATTGAAGCAGATAAAGAGCGGGAGATAATTGAAGCAGATCTGAAATTGATGGATTTAGAAAGAATGAAAATTAAGGCATACTAGGAAATATCAATGAAAAAGTTGGAGCTTGATTCTGGCAACTCTTGTTCGACTGCTAGGGAGCCAGCACGCTCTTATAGACTACGATTGCCCAATTTTCGATAAGAAGTGAATAGCATGGACTTCTCTGGCGAAAGATTTGAAAGAGACTCTCTTGTCTGGAAAGCAAAAATGGAGGAGTGGCCCTTACTATTATCTGCATTGCTTTCAGGTTCCGTGTTACACCGTGTATAGTTTTCCTGTGGCTGACATAGCTAATTATAATACCGTAAAGGCAACATTGCTGAGAGAGTTTAGGTTGACAGCCGAAGGTTATCGATCTCGTTTCAGAGATGCAATGTCTAGTGCCGACCAAGATTTCGGCTCTTTTGTCACCAAGATTAAACTTCTACTTAATAGGTAGACAGAGCTGGAGGGAATTAAGAGGGATTTAGTTGGACTTTTTAATCTCATGTTTTTTCAAGAACGCAAACCCATAGACATTACTGCTATGACAGAGTTGGGACGGCAGTAAGTTACTGCTCACCCAGGTAAGACAATACACAGGTCCTTTGTACCTGAGCCATTTGTTACATGTGTTAGCAGGGTTGTTTTGAAATCTTTACTGTCACGCTTTCCATAGCCCATTGCGGTTGTTCTACAGCCAGCACGATGCCTTTTCGGCAGTTTCACTAAGCCTCTTCAGTGCCCTTGTTCTCGACTGTTCCCTCAGCCCCAACAGTTTCAATAAATCTAAGTTTCCCTGAGTTATATTTGCTGCCTAAATCACACGGGTAAGTTCTAAGATAACTTATATACAGACATGCCATCACAGACAAACAGGGCCGGATTAAGCTAGTACGGGGCCTGTAGCATATGTTAAAAAATGGGCCCTATATTTAAAAAAAAACCAATAAAACAACACAAATATATTTGAGCACTTTTACGGTAGTTTTATTGAAGTCGTCTGCTATGGTTGGCAGTGTGCAATTTTTAGGGTGACAGCATTTAATATAATTTGATGTTAATAATTCACGGTCTGCTGAACGCTATGTACACGATCGAATTATGACGTGTTAGCGTTCATAGGTCACGCACCGTGACTTAGATACGAGACCCTTTTTACGTTGACCGTCAAGCTGTAAAGACGTGTCCTATATCCTTCCAGTGTTAGGCATTGTATTGCCGTATATATATATATAGTTACTTCGAAGTAAGGACTCAGGGTCAGTCCAAAGTTATGTGAAAGAGATACGATGATAAGGTTAGTATTTAACCGAATGTAAGGAAGGATCATAAAACAGTCCATAATATTTATATTCGTCAGACTCATACGCTCACTGTCGGCTGTTGGAATCCCCAACCGCGCGTGCATATAGCTATGACGCTCTGTCTACATTAATTCATTTATTGGACACGGACTGATGATAAAATATATTAACATGAATCAGAATTAATGCACGTTGATCATGAACTATGCTCATGAGATCTTCAATGTTATCGTAAATAAATTGTGTATTGTGGACTCGAACCCTTGGACTTCTCAAATCAATATTATTAACTTGTTGATCAGTTCTACCCCATCATTCGCGTATTATACTATTGAGGCACGATGATCAATGTATGAATGGGAAATAAGAATTTTCATCATCATCATCATCAGTTGCCATCTCCACAACGAAGGTTGGCTGTAATGGATCTCCAACGTCTTCTGTCTCTTGTCTTGGTGGTGCACTCTGATAGACTCTTTCCTGTCCATCTCTTGATGTTATCTTCCCACTTATAGCGCTGTCTTCCCCTTGCACGTTTGCCTTCAACTCTCCCTTCTGTTATGGTCTTCTGCGAGGTGTTATGTCTTTTTATGTGGCCAAAGTATTTTAGCTGCCGAACTTTGACCTCCCTCATTAGTTCTCTTTTCATACCTAGATTTTCTAGGACCTCCTTATTTGTTTTCATCTCTTTCCATGAGATACGCCCCATTCTTATATATATCCACATTTCAAGAGCCTCAATTCTTTCTTCCAAACGCTTATTCATCGTCCATGTTTCTGCACCATACAGAAATGCAGAATATATATAACACTTTATGATTCTCAGTTTTAATTTGTGAGATAACTGTTTGGATGTCAGTATATTTTTCATGTTGTTGAATGTAGCTTTGGCCATTCCTATTCTCTTCTTGATTTCTGTTTCACATCTGCCATCTTCTGTTATTATATGACCAAGATATACGTAGCTCTTGACTTGTTCCAGGATTTTCCCATTTACGCTTATCTTTAATGTGGGTTTATCGTCTGTTTTGCTAATTAGTTATCATAGTTTTTGTTTTCTCAATATTAATGTCGAGTCCATATTCATGACTTATACTGTTCACTTGCTTCACTAGTTCTTGTAACTCCTGTTTGCTTTCAGCTAACAACACGGTATCATCTGCATATCTAAGGTTGTTTATTGACCTTCCACTGATGTTCAGTCCTGGTATTTCCTGTATCTGTTTGAAAATTTTTTCGGTGTATAAATTAAATATGCAGGGGGACAGCACACAACCTTGTCTGACACCTCTTTTTATGTCTATGTATGGTGAATAATTCCTTCCCGATCTTACTGTGGCAGTTTGCTCCCAATAAAGGTTACTGAGTATTTTTATATCTTTTCCATCAATACCTATGTCTTCGAGGCATTCAATTATTTTCTCATGATGGACTCTGTCAAAAGCCTTCTTATAGTCAATGAAGCACATATACATACTTTTTGGACTTCTGTATATTTTTCTGCTAATATTCTTAGGCAAAATATTGCCTCTCTTGTTCCACTGTTCCGTCTAAAACCAAACTGTTCTTCTTGGATTTCGCTGTCTACTTTACTTTTTATTCTTTCCTGTATGATTTTGAGCAGTATCTTAATTTTCAATACATGGCCAGAACTGTGAATACTCTTTATTGAATATAATAATTTGGACATTCTTCTTCTTCTTCTTCTGCGTTCGGTTTGTAGTCATGCTAAATCTGCAGGCCTGTCGCCAGGACGAAGTCCACAGTCTTTTCCAGGTCGGCGTGGCAGCCCCATAGCTTCTGCTGGAGCTCATCACCTTTTGGCCAGGTCGCACGTCGCAATTTATCATGGGTTGGACAGTTCTGGAGAATGTGTTCTGGAGTCTGGATATCAGTTCCACAAGGGCATTCATTCGTGTGGGATATCTTGAGGCGATAGAGATGTCCAAGTAATCTGCAGTGACCAGTTCTCAGGCGGAAAATTGTCGTCTGTTGGTGTCTGTTTAGGTGGTGGATTGAGTCATCTCTGCTGTATATATCCCCTTCCTCCTTCCACTGATTTTTGTACTTGTTGTGGATGATGGTTTTTGCTTCCCGATAGGGCAATGGGTGGCTGTATTGTTCCATTTTACTGCCACTTCTTGATAGAGCATCTGCTTTCTCATTACCAGCGATTCCACAATGGGCAGGTAACCACTGAAGGGCAATGGTTGATGACCTTTGGATGATGTTAAGCTCAGATCTGATCTCATTCATCATGTTATCATTTCTGGTGTTTTGTATTGATTCAAGTAATGATCTGCAGTCGGTGAAGATTACTATCTTAGCTTGTGGCTGCTGTTCAGGTCTGGTGAGGATCTTCAGGGCTTGCAGTAGTGCCATAGCTTCTGCCCTAAAATTGGAGGAGATCTTTCCAGTTGGGAAGGCCTTTCGGATGATCTTTCCATTTAGGAATCTTATAAAAATGCCTCCTCCACCGTTCTTTACTGCCCCCTCAGCAGATCCATCTGTGTATGCATGTGTCCACTCCTTCGGGTTGTACTTTTCTTCAATCATTTCTTGAGCCAAAGTTTTTAGTTGTTGAGGGGTCAGGTGGCCTTTCTTTTTTATTTCAGGGACTTCTGTGATGATAGATATATTTCCATGGCAGTCGTCTGGCTCCTCGTAATCAATTAACATTTCAATCTCAGTAGATCGATTTGGGAGGAGGTCTTCATGGCATCGATGCAAATGTTTGGAGATGTTTAGGAAGCTGGTTCTTTTCAGCCTGTTCTTTGTCACACTATGGAGTTTGGCATGCATTGGATGACTTGGCATTCATAGAAGCTTCTCACTGTGAGTGAATACCTTTTCCTCACGTCTGTCATCAAGAGAGCGGATGTTGGTGTATCTCTCCATTGCCTGGATTGGAGAAGTCTTCATCCCTCCAGTGATTAGTCTAAGGCCTGAATTTTGCACTTTCCCTAGACATTCTGTGTTTGTTTTAGATGCTGTGGCCCAGGCTGACATGCCATATTCAAGTACAGGTCTGACTGTGCCTGTATAGACTTTTTTAAGTATGTTGGTATTTGCCCCCCAACTTGTGCCAGCCAGTTTCTTCATAATAGAGAGCTTTCTTATTGCTCTCTGTTCTACTGCTTTTATGTGCGGCTTCCAGGTGAGTCTCTTATCCAACTTGACTCCTAGGTATGTTGGGTTTTCCTCGATTGGAAGTTCACTTCCATTTAGCTGCAGTTTAATCGTTTCTCGGCGATTTGACAGAGAGAAGCAGGTTGCTACTGTCTTGGAGAGGTTTATCTGTACTCCCCAATCTGATGCCCATTTACCGATGGTATTTAGCGCTGCTTGCATCCTGAACTTCGCAGTAGGCAAATGTTCAGCAGCACACCAGGCAGCAAAATCGTCAGCATGAAGAGCCCTGGAGATATGCCCGGACAGTTTCTCTGCAATATCATTTATATATATGATAAAAAGTGTGGGGGAGATAACTCCTCCTTGTGGCACACCCTGTTGTAGAGTGACGCGATGGCTCAGTTTCCCGTCAAGTTTTACTCTTGCTGTGCGGTATCGAAGAAAGTCCCGTATCCAGTTGAACATTCTCCCTTCAATTTTGCTGTTGAGCATCTTAAGGAGGAGTCCTTCTTTCCATACCTTATCAAAGGCTTTTGTCAAGTCTACAAAAACCGCCAGCACTTTCTTTTTCTCCTGAAAGGCATTTTCTACTTCCTGGGCTAGATATACTAGTTGGTCTTCGGTGCTGCGATTTTTCCTAAATGCTGACTGTGTGTTATCAAGCAGATGGTTTTTTTCCAGATGTTTCAGTAATCTTGAGTTCACCATTCTTTCCATTACCTTACCCAGACAGCTCAGTAGGCTAACTGGTCGGTAGCTGGACTTGCTTGTTTTCTCCTTTTGTTTCTTTCTGATGGGAACAATGATTGCTTCTCGCCATTGATCTGGAAATTTCCCAGTACTCCATGACTGATTGAAGATTAGGAGGAGCTTGTGTCTGGCTACAGGTCCAAGGTTCTTGATCATATCATTTGTGATGCCATCTTTTCCTGGAGCTTTTCTGTTCTTTAGTTTTGTTATGGCAGCACTGAGTTTCTCTCATAGTAAGGGGTGACTTCATGCAGATATCTGGGTTTTGGTGCTTCAGTTTTTCTTTTACTTCCTTACGTACTTCTTGGATCCGTGCATGTGAAAGTGATGTGGTGCTTTCTTCCTTGTAGAAATCTGCCAGGATGTTTGCTGCCATCTTTCCTGTGTGGTATTTTTCATTTTCCTTGATGACAGTCTTACAGTAGCTGGTTGTTGTTTCTTCATTTAGCACTCTTGTCAGATTCCATAGCTTGCTTGAGTCCTTTTCCATGTTGAGACTGCTAGTCTTCTGGTGCCAGCTCCTTTGGATTTCAGCTTTCTTTTGTTCATTGAAAGCTTGTTTTATGCTGTTGTGCCTCTGTGTGTTCTCTAATGTGGGATTTTGCTCCATAGTTTCCCGTGCTTTATTTAATTCACTATGGAGTTTTCCCAGGTTGTCACTCCAGTATGGTTTGTAGTCTCGTCGTTTACCTCGTGGAATTGACTTCTTTGCTGCTTGGATGATTGCCTCACTGATGATGGAGATGTTTTTATTGATGTTATTTGAGTGGGCAATGTTCTGACAGAAATTGTCAGCTTGTTCTTTAAAAAATCCCCAGTTTGCTTTTTTGAAATTCCAGCTAGGAGACATATTGATTTCTCCTGCACTTCTTATCTCAGATATCTGTAATGTGACTGGTACATGGTCGCTACCCCCAAGTTGAGTATTTACTGTTCTGGTGGTGAGTCGATGTATGTCATCTGTAGCCATAGCAAGATCTGGTGTGCTCGTTGTTTTCCATACTCTAGAATAGAAGGTGGGCTTATCCTCTGGTTGGTTTATTAGAATTAGTTTATTCTCTACCATCCAATCTTCCACCTCTTCTCCTCTTGGATCTGTTGCGTTATAGCCCCAGCTGGGTGAGTGGCTATTGAAGTCACCCATAATGAGGTGTCTCGATGCTGCAAGCTTCACTTTGTGTAGCTCCAGAGTTGTGGTTGGAGGGCTGTAGCAGTTTGTGATCATTAAGTCTCCACTGGGCAGCAGTAGTTGGACTGTTATGTATTCAAGTTCGTCCTCACCAGATCTGTGTGTCTCTACTGCTGGGATTGAGGTTTTAATCAGTGTGAGGATTCCTCCCTTAGTTCTTTTTGCCCTGTCTTGGCGGAAGGATTGGTATCCACGTACAAAGAATCGTTGGGTATCTTTTAGGTGAGTTTCTTGGATGCAGATTATATCAATGTTATTTTCCCTGAGGAATTCTTGTAACTCCGGTTTCTTGTTCCTCACTCCTTCTGCATTCCATTGAGCCACTGTAAGATAGTGGGTTGGTTGGTCAGTTGCTCTACTTTGCCTTCCCCCGACCATTTGGTTGGCAAAGGCACCGGTTGCTTGGGTGGGCCCTTTCGAGGCTAGGGGCCCGGCTCCGCTCCTCCCCGGTTGTAGCTGATAGGAGCGACGCCATGACGTAAGTCGAGATTGTCGCATGACTCCATACCGCTAAAGCGTGTGTGTCCTAATTTTTCCCGGTGTCTGCGCCGTAGCTAACACACTCCGTCTTCGGCAGGCCGGGTTGTGTTTGTTGTTCAGGGTTGTCTCCCATAGCCTTTCCATCTCCCGGTGGTAGCTGCAAGGCAGCAGATTGGTTTGTTTACCGAGGTTTACCTTCCCCGTGGCTAGAGCTTATAGCGGCTCTTACTCGCTTGATGCACCCATCGTAGGACATATGGGGGATTTCAGTGGGGGTATCAGTGCCACCTGTTACCCCTCCCCGTCCTGTTGGGAGGACATCGCCGTTTGGTCCGCGACTGCTTATTCGTCCAGCTATGCTGTCTTAATTCGCAGCTGACACACCATATCTGGAGGTCGTTCCACTATCCGCCACCCGTGGACGCGCCTGGTTGGGGTCGGTCGCCCCTTTGCCAGGATTTGGACATTAACATGCAAACAATAATGTTGACTGTGTTGTTACTTTTGATAATGATAATTACTATGCAAATTAAAAATGTATGTGTTCAAATATATTTGCATAGTAATTATCATTATCAAAAGTAACAACACAGTCAACATTATTGTTTAAATATTAATGTTTCTACATTTAGCATGAGCAAATTTGTTGATGATATAGGATGTATCAATTTCACGCAGAAGTTTATGTTCAATGCTCATTAGTGTGAGATTGTTAAATCTCTTTTGACCCATGGTACTCCTTAGTTCATTTTTAATAAGTTTCAGTTTTGAAAATGATCGTTCTCCACTGCAGTTGGTTACCATTAGTGACAAACAGATGCGCAAGGCAATTTCTACATTTGGAAAACAAGACTCGAAAGAATTGTTAATTATCAAACGGTAAAACTGTAACTCTACAAGGTCTAGAGTAGTGCCAATATGGGATGCAAGATCAGTTTTCAACAGTACTGTAAACTGCACAAGTTCTTCACAAAGACTTTCTTCCAGATCTTCCGGATATGATTTAATAAGATTCGATGATCTCGTTACCACCTCTTCAGGTGTAAACGACTGTAACTGACGAAGGAATCCAAATACATCATTCAACTTTTGATAAACTTTCTGGCGTTTTCACAAGGCAGAGAGCAAGCTATCAATAAGGACAAGAAATGTTCGGCTTTTAAACTGCTGAGAAGGCGTTTGAGATTCAACAAGTGGATCAAGTGTGCTGAAACCACTGAAATCATCATACTCTCGATTTCGTTTGTGTTTTCGAGTTTGTTCTTGATAATGTTCACACTCAGTCACATCCTTGGCCTTTTGCTCTATGTCTGCAAAAGTAGACCGCATAGCTTGAATATACCACCGCAGGGATTCATAGAGTGCACAAGCTGTATTCAAATCTTGGTCAGAAGATTGCAAAGAAGCACTGGTAATTTGAAAACGCTGTAATACTTGATCCCACAGTATGATCATTTTTCCTGTTTCTAACTTCATCATGGTTGAAAGTAGACCACAAGCCTGTTGACGACACTCTGCCTTCTGATCATTGTTATCTGAAATACAAATCCTTTGTTTGCATGAGTACTTATATGCTCTGCCAGAAAAGGGTCAAAATTGGCCAGTAATTCTAACACCCTTAAGTAATTCCCGTTATAAGGGGACCCAACAATTTCATCACTGCCACGAAATGAAAGTCCTCGTTCTGCTTAAAACTTCACAACTTCAATTATTCGCTCTAGAAGTTTGTGCCAATACTTTTCTTGAATGTCCATTTGTTTCACAAGTTGGGAATCGACACGTTCATCTTTGTTTTTACGCATCAACAGTGAAATTAAATCTTGTCTATGTGAGGAGCTTTCTTCATGTCGATGCAATAGATTGCTTGCATTTTTCCAGTCATTAAACCCTTCCACAGTAAACTTTGATGAACATTCTGAACTCATAAGCTTGCATGGGAAACAGAATAGGCGCCCTTTACTTTCTGAATAGCATAACCATTTTCTTGCATGTTACTTGTTTGTAAGTTTATGAATATGTGGAAAATAAGACTTCTGACAGTATCGAGTTTTCTTTTCAGTGTCATACAATCGCACGGATGAAGAGAAGGCACTATCAACATGTTGACATTTTTCACTTCCCTTGGATATCCAATATTCACGCTCACAGTCGTCTATATTGTTCGGCCAGTCACCAATATCATTAGAGTACTTCTTCGTTTCACTTATTCTTTCACATTCAGCCTCAGTGTATACTGGGTTTTGCTGTATGTTTTCTGCTGCACAGCCTGCACTAGTACTAGTTGTTCCTGTACTTCCAGCTTCAGCGGTTAGAGTACCACCACCATGAACATCAAAATATTCTGTCAGCTTACGTGTTTTTGATATCACAAGTTGATCTCTTCTTTCTTTTTCTTCCTTCACTTTACGTTTTCCACTTCCAGAAGCAAAATTACGTCCAATATCTCTGTGTCTACTGCTCATTTTTTGAGTTTTCTAACCTTACAAATCAAGAAATTTTAATCAAGATCGAAAGAGAGTGCGAGAACGCCGTATACATCAATTAAAACAGGAAGTTTCCGTTTCCTAAATTATAGTTTTTATTGTTAATGCAAATTCATTTCACAAAGAACGAAACAAAATTAGAGGGGCAGACGCCTAGAGCGAAAAAAGTGGCTTCCTTCCAAACGTGACCACATTTTCAACGCCACTTAAATGGCTTCCGTCCGCAAACAGTTAAGATAAAAATAATGAAGAGTCACACTAAGTCACCCTCTTATGCTCTTTCTCTCACAATTTCGTGACACCAAATGAAAAGGCGCTAAAGATGGCATAAATCACAAGATCATTGGTTTAACGCTCGTATTAGAAGATGACCAAAAAATTATGTACATATTTATTGGCGCGGGGCCCCTAAAAGCGCGGGGCCCGTAGCATATGCTACTTGTGCTACTACGTTAATCCGGCCCTGCAGACAACACAAATACACACATATGTATATAGACAGACATATATACAGACAAGCAGACGGACGGACGGACGAGCCGACGGCCGGGCGGACGGACGGGTAGACAGACAGATAGATAGATCATTTGTTTTTGATAACACATACACAGACATGCCATCACACGCACACAAATACACACATATGTATATAGACAGATATACAGACAGACAGACGGACGGACATACAGACAGAAAGATAGATAGATCATTTGTTTTTGGTGTTAATTGTTATTTTTTTTATAAGAAACGATCATTACACTCTGGCCAAACGCATAGGTGTTCGGTCTCCCACAACAAATATGTCGACGAGTATGAATGTAAATTGTTTCTGTTGCGCACTGGTAGTATACGCGTCCGACTCGTCCTCTCTTACGTCCATCCCATCTCGGCTTGCGTATGATGCCCAATTCTAGCAATCTTAGTTCTGCTGAGTCATCGACTTTCGTGTATTTCTCTAACAGGTGAGCATTAACTGTCTTTAGTATCCTCCTCTTATACATACCAAATGTCCCCACTATGGGTGCTCTAGAAGTTACTCTCACCTCTCCCATTGCCGCGTACCCTTCAATAAATAAGAAAGTCGATCCATACCAGTTCCTGAAGATTCGTGGCTTCCATGGAAGTTTTCCATTCACGCCGTACCCATCCATTTTGTACCTTCCGAAGCATGGACTGAGAGATGGACACAGTAACTGCCCTAAATGACGGAGTTTCAGACAGCCACTTCAGGGCTGCAGTATCTGCCTCTGTCTCCATTCTCATGTTGAAGGTTGTTGTCATGGAAACTCTGCTCTGTTCAGCGACGACATTTTTATTCGTGTTGTGAATATCTGTTATGAATAACACTGGCGCCTACAGAATCTGAAGTTGCAATAGATGGTCATGCCATCATACATGTACAAGAAGCATTAAATAATGCTGAAGAAGCTGGAATTATAGAAGCACAGCCAAACCAAGAAGAAATTTTAGACGAGGTTACCTTTGAATTTAACGCTAATTACGAAGGTGAAATTTATCGAGACGAGTACATTGTAGTTCATTTAGAAGAACTCACTGAGCGTATTGCTTCGTTAAGAGACATACTTATTCGTGTTGTGAATATCTCTTATGAATAACACTGGCGCCTACAGAATCTGAAGTTGCAATAGATGGTCATGCTATCATACAGGAAGCATTAAATAATGCTAAAGAAGCTGGAATTATAGAAGCACAGCCAAACCAAGAAGAAATGTTAGATGAGGTCACCTTTGAACTTAACGCTAATTATGAAAGTGACATTTATCGAGACGAATACACTGTTGTTCATTTTGATCATAGTGAAGAAAGAGAAGAACAACCAGCTGAGGTCCCACATTGGGAAGTGTTAAGAGATATTATCTTTGAGCATATCAATGACACTGATGAAGAGTTCGAACATTTATTAGACATTTTAGGTTTTCAACAGGGAAATTAAACTATAAAACGTTTCACTAGCTTTGCCCAACTTCAAATGTAATTATCTGATTAACCGTCTAACGTATTAATGCCATTTTTTGCATACGATGTTATATTGGGTTAGACCCAACAAATATATACTTTATATCTGTGCATCTTGTCCAGTTCCCACAAACGAATGAAATCCTTTGATCTTTGTCGGCATACTAATTAGTGTGTATCGAAAAAAGAAATTTTACCACTTCAGTCACAGATTCTGTGAATTGAATAGGCATAGGCGTGTCTACTATTACAATAATGTGGCCATCACGTTTGCATATGAATACCTGTTGAAGATGATTTCTTAAATGATCTGCATGGGAGATACTCGTGACATTGTTTGTCATTGACATTTAATGCGCTACGAAACTGGACCTTCATTGATCTGATTATTTCAATAGGTATCACCACTTTGCGGTTCATAAATATCATAATGGAAAGTTTCTCCTCTACTGTGCTTGTAAATAACGGTAAGATCATCTTTAAAGAAATTAAACTTCATCCGAATCATAATCAGATGTCTCTGAGAAATTGATAATCAATCTCGGCTGAATGAAGGACAAACCATCATTCGTCCAATATTCCTCTTCCTCTTGTAACACATGGTTCTCACATTTCTTCCAATAATCCCTGGCTATGTTCGAGATGGCGGCTTTTGTAAGTATTTCAACATCTTTTAATTTGAACGTCCTATTTTCTGTTGCTACCTGTTCCTTAATTTTAGCCCAGACTAATTCTATTGGGTTTAAGTGAGAATGGTAAGGAGGCAATCTTAAACATCTGTGACCATGTTCATGGATTGCCTTGTCTATGTGAAATATCTTTGTATGCTGTGTATTTTTTACAATTTCAAGTAATTCAGGCTTCAGGGACATTTCGTTGAATGGAATGTTGTTTTTGGTCGGCCAGATCTTTATTACATCTTTAGTAAATCATAACAATCTCTTCTCATTTCTCTGACCTCGCGTAAATATTTGCTTCTCATTGCAACTATATGAGGCTTCTCACAAATAAGGTTTCTACCACCAACATATTTTCTAAAAGTGAATCCCAAACTCCTAATAGTCCTCCATAGCGTAGATTTGGAAATTTCAATGTCATTATTCTTTCTTAACCAAGTTTTCAATTTCCTTAAAGTCACTGCCTCATTATTGTGAAACATATTGCAAATTTCTGTGCGGATCAATTCTCTGTCAAAATTATCCACCACTCTTGGCCTAATTTTCGTGTGTAAAACACTGGAATTAGACATTTCAGATGTCGCTATCCAGCGGTGCAATGATCGTTTGCTTATCCCCAAGGCGTGAATAGTCCTCTTTTGTGGGTTTGAAATAGAATGATATAGTTTTCCTCGAGTAGCTTCATTGCAGAAATACTTAAAAATCCTATTTGTGATTTGCTGTAATGTCATAAAATGTACTCGCAGACTCATTTTTTCTTCTTAACCACACAATAATTTTTGTAGACACACCTCTGATTGACAATGTGTGCGTTGCACCGGATATAAACTGTTTTATGTTCAAGAAGTGCGATTTCACGCAATTTCACTCAAAAATCATGCCAAATACTTGATAAACCAAAAATGTGCAAATGAGGTCGTATAATTTACTGTAGACATTTCAATATGTGTGCGTGTGATGTGTGTTGGCAAGTAGGATTTTATATTATATCGCAAAGAGACGAAAATTGAAACCAATGGCCGCATTTTAATGAAAAATTTAATTCATAGGGTCTATACCATTTCAAATTCACACACAAAATTTCACTTATATGCGTTATATATTCGCTGAGATATAGCATTTTGAAGTTGGGCAAAGCTAATGAAACGTGCTATAGTAGAGTGTACGAGTGTCACTTAGGTTTTATGATTATTAAATTGCCTATATCTTCTTCTTTTTCTGTCACCCGTATCCTCTATTTTTATTATCACTCTTTACTTTTTTCCTGTGTTTTTCGCATTCGTTCGTTTGCGACTATATACATTACTATTTTCCCATTCTTACGTTTACCTGTTTCTTTTCTCAAAACTGAGAACGCAGTATGACGTAACGTGTCAGTCTCTACAGAGACGGGAGAGCGTTAAAATGCATTCTATTTGCATTAGATGTCAGGACACGAAACTGTGACTTTCGCTTATCCCAGACATATCGAGCAGACTATGTCTGCACTTTCAGCTGACACGCGCGGTTTCTGGGGCTGAGCGCTCAGGAAAGGCTCGATAAATGACGTCTCCTAGGCGCAGTTTCAGACATTTGTCTGGGAGTTCGCATCTGACATGTAGTTTCCAAGGTAGATTCTCAGTGTCAGGTGATATGACACTCACGCTCCAGGGCCAGTTTTGGCGTAAGGTGCGAGAAAGCAAAGTGTCAGTTATGGTTCTCAGGATGAGTTTCTCGGGGAGGTGTGAATAACTGTTTCTGCACTGGAGACGGGTTGTCTGAGATTCGCAACTGACACGCGCCCTCTCGGTCAGTAAGTGGCAGTTTACGACAGCTTCTTCTAGTTACGTAAGTGTTATAGACGGAAAGGGGGATTATTTCGGTTTGGCGAAATAAAAGTTTACCTCTTTGTCTGGTAATAGATATAACCAGAGAGTGAAACTAGATTTTCATTCTCGCTCCTAAATTCGCAGTAGACAGGACGTTTCGTGCAAAGAGAATAAGCTGTATAGCGAAGTCTTAGTTTGTTCTTGGCAAAATTTTGGCCGAACTTCTAGACTACCTATAAATATAAGCATATAATTCCATAGTTGTGCGATCGCCTGTAAATTCTGTGTGGAGGTAAAATATTATACATATTATCTAGTATTTCGTGAAGTGTTTAAAGTGTTACATCGCTTTTTTTCACTAGTTAGATTTGGTGCAGAGCGCTAAATACATAAGTCTGTATTATTTTCTAGTGACGTGTTTCAGTGGAAAGCAGAATAAATTATAATTTCTAGCTTAAACAACAATGTAGCTATAATGAATTTAATTTTACTGCTAAATAATCAGACGAGAACATATTTTTCTGAACTAACTTATAAATGCTAGAAGCCTCATGAGTGTTGACGGAATACGCACGTGTTCCTAATTCATGAGGATTGATGATTTTTTTTTAATATAACTTATTCCACGGGAAGGGTTAAACTATAAGACAAGCTATACGCTTGCAGTTTAATAATGTAAGTTATATTGAGTACATAATATGTAAAATATTTCATATGTATTTTTCTTTATTCAGTGAATACTGTGGTACCCAAACTTTGCCAGCGTACTAGTACGTGAACATTATCTGGGAAGAAAATAACCACTGTCATTACATGAACTGCAACAGTTCAAATGAAGTAAAGGCCTATCGCGCCAGAATTAATTCTTCCAGAATAACACTTAAGTACAGATCAGCCCGCTGTGGCAAGCAAAATATCAGTAACATCCGACAGAGTATTGACTAGGAGTGTGGTGACCAAATATAGTCATTTACTGAGATAAGGCACCCGACCTGACATTCCTCATTTCTAGAAACCTAAGCTAGTGACACTGTGCTCTGCTAACTTTCGTGCCTGGACAAATTTTGTGTGACTTAAACAGACATCCGAAAATTAAGAACACCCAAGGAATCGGTCCCTGAGACAGAGAATTCAGTACGTCTTTTGGCACTGGGGATTTCTTGGTCAAGACTGCATTTACGGGTCTGTGTGAAGGTCCTAGAAAAAAAGTTATGTTCCCAGAGGCAGCGATCAAAGCTGTAAGTATAAATGTGCACACGTGGCCACGGCTGAATGAATAGAGTGAAAGCAGGTCTGAGTGTTATTGTTACCGTTGTATTTTGGCACCTATTTGCTGTCATAACTTTCTTCATGCCCGTTTGGTTTTTGCTAACAATATTTTCCCTTAAACTAGATTTATAGTATCAGGTCTGCTCATACCTTAAACGGGGGAAACTCTTAGACTCAATCATATGTATCTGGGACTCTTTGTGCTATCATCTTTCTCCTAACGGGACTGTGGGCTATCCATCGAGGGAAGATCATAACTGTGGGTCTACCAGTTCTTGTAGCATTCCTTGATTTGTTTATGACTTTGTGTATATGCCTTTTTGATGTAATTTTACATGTTGTGACGTAAGTTTACAATGATAATATAAACGTAACAATAAATTAATCAGCATGTTGGTCAACTCGTTCTAAATATCTATATAATAATTTGTTATAGTTTCCCACGTCTGTGTGTCTACCTGTCGTCACTTGAATGTGCGTGCACGTGAGTGGATATATATATATTTAATGTATATGTGTTAGACTGTCTGACTACTTTAGATCTGTCGTAGAAGATAGGTGAGAGAGAGAGAAAGAAGATTTCCCGCTCTCAGAGACAGCCTCTATCACTATTCTACCACCTCACTCGTGGAAATCTATTTTGTATTTCTATCTTACACTGTGACTATCACTCATTCCAACTTATTCAGAAGGGACCAACCCAAGTTTTAATTCTCCTATCAAAAATCTACGACAACGAGTATCTCTTGTTATTCTACGTAATAATAATGACAATAATAGCTCCTTCCGTCATAACTGACTAAGGAAATGCGCCTCTGAGGTGACAGCCCTCCACTGCTTATGTTCCTGATGCTTATTTTCAACGTTTTCCCCTCTCTTCGGCTTGTTGTGTGAGCTACTTTTCGCCCAATCTAAGGTGGCGCCGTAAAAAGCATCGCCACTTGGTGCGGTCGACAGCTTCATCCTCCCACGTTGCTAGATTTATGTCCAGTGCCCTCTTAACTCTCTTGCACACATCTTTGAAACTCATCTACGGTCGCCCAACTGTTCTTTTGCCATCTGCTAGTTGCCGTAGAAGATATCTTTCGGGATGCGCAGTCTTCGCTGTCTAGGCAGTGTATACAGGCTTTGAAGGCCAGCACGAGATAACAACTCGACATTTGTCTCTTTTCACGAGATGCTGAAGATGTGGCGTAGACACCGTAAATGGAAGGTATTGAGCCTTCTTTCTTGCTTAGAATATGTTGTCTATGCCTCGCTGCCATATAGCAGAGTGCTGATGACGCAGGCAATATATACCGCAGCCTTGGTCTTCGTTGTGAGTTTGGGGGTTTCCCCAAACACGCGATGTGAAGCGGACAAAGGTTGCTGCTGCTTTGCCAAAGCGGCTGACAATTTCTGTGTCCAATGAGAGGTTGTCATTGATGGTAGAATCCAGGTATGTGAAGTGGTGCACCACTGCCAATTCATAGTTATCGATAGTGATAACTATGTCGCCGGATGGCCTACTACTGATACCATAGCATCATTCGTGCTATTAGTTATCAGTTAGATTATGAAGAATAGGTTTTTTTTTAAAAGATACGCTAGTATCAAATTAAAACCGACACTAGTTTGGATAGTGACTCAACGCTAATTTTTGGCAAGAGTTGCTCAGCAACCGATGACGTAAATCGGAATAGCCGAGACACTCCATCGGTAGGCATGTGAGATCCAATAAAATAAAAAAAGAATAATTAGACTGACCAACCGGAAAGGTTGTAAATGCGCGCACCACTATGCGAAGGCAATATTCGATAACCTAAATCAGTTGATGCACAGTAGCCAGTTTGTACGGACGTATAACTGCTGGTCTTGAAGTTATCAAGATATCAACTCTGTAAAGCAGATTCTTTGTTTTAATGTTGGAAATTCCTATTTATCTGTAAGTACAGCTCCGGGTGACTTGTTTCATTTTTCAGAAATAAAACCTAGTTAGGCCAGAAATGCCTAAATGTACAGATAACGAGCTGAACTTATACACATTATCGCAAATCATTGAAAAGGTAGAGGCTCAACAATCATTTACCCCTGAGTCGGATAAATCTAAAAAGCAAACGAACAGGAACTAAGTCAAAATACTCAACCCAACTTGGATAGGCTACAGGGAGAAAATAGCCTATAATTAACCACAAAGACACATTTTTATGAGGATTTGTAAATGGATGCATGCAAATGACTTTGTTTGTGGATTGTACATACAAGAGAATAAACTGTTTTAATGGATCCTGAAGACTTTCTTGCCTACCTCATGTTGAAGGTTTTACAGTAAATAGCTGTTGCGGTCAGTTTGCTGAGTCTATAGTATGTTAAAATGTACCTGTTTTATTTTGAAGACATTATTTATAGATTCGTGATCAAAGGGGAGGTACTCATGTTTTACTGGGATGGTAGTTAACAGTGGTGGTTGTCCCACTTGTCTGTTAACCCAGAGTCTAATTTTAGACTCGATGTCAGCTTTTCCCGACATGTTCACCCACCTGAGCTTAGCTCAAAGGTCTAGCGTCTCACGGCGCATGCGCGAAGATGCTGGCGGGATTTAAGACAGAATGTGTTAGGGGAGTCGAGCTGTAGTTTGGAAAGGGTCAAGACGGTTTTGGGGAAGTCCTCTGTGTGTTCGACCAAGATGGCTAAAGATTGTTCCCCATGTTATATTCCGATGCGCCTAGGAGGCGAGTGAGTTTTTGTGATGTTTATTCTGAAGGGACATTAAGGTAATTTACCCTTAAAACAGTTTCCCTCTTTGTCAGAATTATATATGACTTTTTGTAGCCAGCTAGTGACTTTTCCCTGGGCGGGAAAGAGTCCATCTAAGAATACCAGTAATGGAGCTCACGAAGTATTCTAATATTATATGCACTGGGCTGGTGTATGCCCGAAGAACTTTACAGGTGCTGTATCCCGCTATCTGCGGTGATACCATTTAAACAAGGTTTGACTCACCCTGTTTGTTATCGAAATACCACAGAGGCCATTGTATCTAGGGGCCCGCCATATTGTGCGGCCTGCTGAAAAGACCCGAGAACATACCTGACTTGCTGGTGTCAGAAGGGAGTGTGTTTAAACTCACATAATCAAGACCCGTTCCCAATACGGGGTATTTTTCTGTAGCTGACGAAAGTCGAATTGTACGAGATCAGCTTTATTATATATATGCACAGCTTATGGATGAACTGTTTGTGTATACTATGTCCTGAGTTGTCCAATGACTATTTGTATTGATGTCGGCGTACCTGTCGTTGTGGTGTATTAAAGTCTATCAAACGTCAGAGGTGTTTCCACTCTCTATGAATTACTACATGTATTCCTACCAAAGTGTGATGTCAGTTAGATGCCTGTCTTCCAAGAACCATCATACAGCCATTCGCACTCATTGATGTCTACACACACTTTATTACTGCACCACCTCAACACTTTCAAGTCAACTAAACGTATGCCAGTATCGTTGCGGCCAACCAGGGCCTATTACATTTAACTACTACATTATAGTGGCAAGTACAACCGTTACATTTACGGTGGCCAAACTGAGCCCGTCACATTCATGCCACGGACACCTACTACGCTTCAACGAACACTGACTGTTACATGTAGAATAGCCTTTTACATTCACGGCGCTCAAATAGCCCTTTACAATGGCCTAGTGAGAATAAAGTATGCTAATAATTGTCACACAAAATTAAACACCACAGAGGAATTCTGGAACAAACCTGGGTACAATTTTCATCAAGAATGTACCACCTCTGGCAGTATTCCTGACTTGAGTGATACAATAATCATATACACACACCACAGTCACACCTGGTGCAACACCCGCATCCTGACTCAGCACATTCGTTTTCTTTAGACTTATTGTGAGGCCAAAGTCCTTGCATGCGTGAGTGAAGCGATTCATCAAGCTCTGAAGCTCCTGTTGGCTTTGAATGACGACTGCAGCGTCATCAGCGAACAACAAGTCCCTTATGGTGACCCTTCTGACTTTTGGTTTTTGCCTTCAGGCTTGAAAGATTAAAGAGACAGCCATCTGACCTAGTGTGAAAGCATATTCTTCAGCTGCATCTCTGAATGCATGTTTTAGGAGTAAGGCAAAGAAGATCCCGAAGAGGATCGGAGCCAGAACACAGCCTTGTTTAACGCCACTTAGTATGGCAAAGGGTTGTGATGTGCTTCCAGCATATTGGACTGTTCCCCTCATATGGTCATGGAATGACTTTATCATTTCCAACAATTTAGCAGGGCAGCCTATTTTCAGGAGGATTTTGAAGAATCCATTCCTACTAACCAGGTCAAATGCTTTTGTGAGGTCTTTAAAGGCGATATATAAGGGCCTTTTCTGCTCTCTTGATTTTTCTTGAAGCTGGCGGACAGAAATGATCATGTCTGTTGTTGATCTACCAGCTCGGAATATCCACATTGTTACTCTGGATATATGCGCTCAGCTAACTTGTGTAGTCGCATTAAGATGACTTTGGCAAAAACCTTACCAACAATACTAAGAAGAGAGATGCCTCTGTAGTTATTGCAATCACTCTGTCTCCTTTATTTTTATACAGTGTTACAATCTTGGCATCTCGCATGTCTTGAGGAATAGCTCTCTTCCCAGCACTTGCACAGCACCCTATGCAGAGGATGTAATAGGGTGCTCTTACAGCATTTGATTAAATCAGGAGGAATCCCTTCACTGCGTGGTGCTTTGCCAGAGGCCAAGCTATCAATGGCCTTGCTGAGTTCCTCTAATGTTGGTTCGGCATCCAGCTCCTCCATAGTTGGCAGGCATTTGACAGCATCAAGGGCTGCAGGCGTAACGGTATCTTCTTTAGCGAAAAGCTCAGAGCAGTGCTCGACCCACCTCTCCATCTGCTTACCATTATTTGTTAGCTTCTCTCCGCTGATGGTTTTTAGCGATGCTGTCTTGCTTTTTTTGGGGACCAAGGGCTTTCTTTATACCGTCATACATTAGTGTAATGTTTCTTGTTTGCGCTGCGGTCTGGATGCTCTCACTGAGCTGGAGCCAATAGTCATTTGCGCAGCGTCGAGCAGTTTGTTGAACTTTGCTTCTCTTAACCTTCAGGATCTGTAGGGTTCTAGCACTCGGTAAACGTTTGTATTCATTCATAGCACTGTGCCGTAATGACAGGTGTCATCACATCTGATGAAGCATCCAAACAGTTATTTGACTTCGCTGTTTTCTTACCAAAGGAAGCAGTACTATCAATGGTGTTCCACGGGTGCTCCCAGTTCTCTGTAACAGTATCACCATACGGAGGGCTCCTGAGCACTTTCTTGAAGGTAGCAGTAAACTGAGTGATCATGACAGGGTCTGACATCTTGCTGGTATCAACGCATGGTTTCCCTTCATGTCTGACACTGTGGACTTTTCTTGGTTGTGCTCTGATTTTACAACAAACCAAGGAGTGATCTGTATCACAGTCTGCACTATGGTATGAGCGCGTGGAGAGCACAGACCTGAGAAGTAGCCTTCTGACGAGGATCAGATCCAGTTGGTGCCAGTGCTTGAATCGTGAGTGTCTCCAGGACACCTTATGCTTGGGTTTTGTCTGAAAGTAGGTGTTGGTCACGCAGAGGTCATGAAGGACACAAAACTCTAAGATCCGTTGTCCAATTTCCTTCATCTTGCCAATACCAAACCTGCCCAGACATGAAGGCCATGAAACATTATCGACACTCACTCCGGCGTTAAAGTCACCAAGAAGAACAAGCTGTTCTTGCCTAGATATGCTTTTGATGACTGCTGCTAGATTCTTATAGAACTCATCTTTAGCTTCTGAGGCAGAGTACAGAGTAGGAGCATACACACTGACAAGGGTGATGGGACCTGCGCTAGTTTGCAGGCGGAGCATTAACAGGCGTTCTGATCCATTCTCACCTGGTTCAACCATTTTAGTTAGCGATTTTTTAACGCAAAACCTACTCCATGTTGTCTGGTTTTATTAAGGTCTTTCCCTTGCCAATAAAATGTGAAGTCATTCTCACTCACCATTCCAGAGCCTGCGAGGCGAGTTTCCTGAAGGTCAGCTATATCCACCTGAAGTCGTTGATTATGGCTGTCTTCCTGACATCATCTATGTCCTGTAGGTTTTCGGATAGTCCACTCAACATATTCCAGACGTTCAAGCATCCCAGTCTGAAAGTTTGCTTATTTCTGTTATGATAATTCATTCATTCATAACCCTCCACTCCCAAAGAAGCATAGGCCTCCAACAAACACCTGCCAAGTCTTCCTGTCACGTGCCATCATCTCAAGTTCTTTCCACGTTCTCCTCATCATTTTCACCTCTGTTTCCAGTTCTCTTCTCCATGTGCTTCTTGGTCTACCTCTGCCTCTCTTGCCCTGGGGGTTCCAGAACAGACTGCCTTGTAATGCTATCAATAGGTTCCCTCAGTGTGTGTCCTATTCATCGCCATCGTCTTCTTCTCATCTCTTGTTCCACTTGTACTTGTCTAGTTCTTGTCCTCAGTTCCACGTTGGTAACCGTGTCATACCATTTTAATCCATCTACTCTACGCAAGCACCCATTTATGATCATTGCTTGGTGCAAAATGTTCTGTCCACTGCTCGGGTTTGATCCTAATTCCGATGCACACAATGTTGAAAGCAGACATTGGCGAGACAATACCTTATTGACTGGGGCTGCCCAGCTTGAAGCAGACGGTAGCTGTCCAGTGAGATCCTAGAACTTCTCCCACTGTCGGAAGTAGCCCCTGGCGCCATGCCTTACGCCAATTGGGCAAAATGCTTATAACCGGTAACTGCTACTTCCCGTTTTTTGCCGACACCTATAGGGTGAAGCTGGAGTGTCCTCTCCAGGGCGCGAGCTTGGGCACAGTTGCATTGAGATCAAGATGTTGCCCTTGCAGTATGTTCCCCCTCTCCACGCAGCTGATAGATCCAAAGGAACGACAGTAGCCGATACAGTTTGGTACCAGCCACGTAGCAGGAGTTGCCAGAATAATGTCGAATCAACATTAGACTGCCTTAGGGACTCCGACTCCGGATTTATCCTCAGGGTTTACTCCCGAAGTCAGTTCCATAAAAAGATGTTCCCGCATGGCAGAGTTGGTTTGAATTTAGAGTTCCTTCTCATAAATAAGCTGCGAATCAAGGATCACGAGCCCTATCTTCCCGAAGCTGCTGGTTTTAAGGCGCCAGTCGATCGCCATCGCCCCTTCTCCCGTCAGTGGAAACAGTTCCACCGGGCTCAAATTGAGCCTCACGTGAAGGTCGGGAGCTGGACTTGATTGTCAGAGGCTACTTGAGACGCGTGCCATAGAAGCATTTATCTGCAGTGAGAGCTTATCGTCAGTACAACTCCCGACTACAACAACCTTTGGAACAGTTATTCTTCATATACTGATCCTTATTGAGCTGTTGTGAACTATTTTATTGAAGTTGAATTCTCAGAGTTGAACAGTCATTAAATGTTAACACAATCTGAAGACCTCGTTCCTAGACTTCTGTGAAGTTCATGAGTTGAGAGTTCTAAATGGATATAGGTGTTATCTGAGAGCGTGTAACCAAGAAGAAAGTTGAAGATTGAAACTGAGGCCACTAATCACGCCATATCCAGCAATAGGTTATATTAACCTTAAAGGCCAAGTAATTCCTGACAATAAACCTGTGTTGAACACAAACAAGGAACCTTCCATCTCTGGCGGTTAGCTAGGGTTACCTTGAACCAAAATGGAACTGCAGGAAGACTGAACTTTCTGAAGGGACATTTTATGTGGAGACTTATGATATATAACATAGACTCCTTCAGTATCTCAGAAGAACAAATGACATAAATATTTACATTAAAAATAATCTCATACATAACAAACACAACGGAACCTGCCACAACAACAACCGCCCTTGCTGATAGAACTGGAGGTTACTTTCATGTAAACTCCGCTCTTTTCAGCGACGATACTGTCCTTTACTCTAGCCGAGAAGCCCCCCCCCTCCCCCGCCCCTCTCTTATTTCTCACCACGGAGTATAGATCTATCAGTGTGCATAAGAGTGTATAATCTCCTACTAATATAAACGGGTGCTCCACTAAAAGTCTAGGCAAATGACTAACATTCTCGGAGGCATTCAAGCATTAGATTAATTGAACCTAGAGTAGATCATTTATCCTTAACTATGCTGCTGCGTATTGCCGTGTAATGACTTACATCACCATTCAAACCTCTTTAAACATAATTGTACAAACTTGTAAACTTACGCTGCTCATCTGCGTGATATGCTGTGCAAGAGCACAGAAGAGCCAACAAGCAGACAACTAGAATCTTAGCGTTCATCGTAGTCGCTACTTTTCAACAGTAGTGGAAAAACACAGTGTGCACACAAGGACGCCAAAAAAAAGTGACAGCCTGGTGGCTGTATCATGAATCATATTACGGTACGTGGCAATGTCTGCCCAGGTTCTTTCACCTCTTTAGTTCGCAATGACATGCTGTATAATTATAACAGTCACACACACACACACAGCACGTGATGCGATAACGCCATAGTAATTGAAATACTGTTTATTTACACGTGAGAGGATCATTGCTGTCTGCTCTGACCTCCACATCTGGTCCATCACAGAATATACAATGTATAAGTTCTTTCTCAATATTTATTCCTTCCCTCACTCTCTCTCTTTCTCAGTATCGAATCTACACCTTCTGATCTTTTAACCATAGATGATCACTCAGGTGCTAAAGTCTCTATTTCTGTTCTTTCTTCATAACAGTTTCCTACTTTATTGTTACATATCATCTCAGTGTTCAGGTTATCTATTGGTAGAACCGGACCTCTCCGGGGTTGTTACTTTCCCTTTCCTCACTGAAGAATAGGACTACTGTGTGTATATGTATTAGAATTCACTCTACATACCTTTTCCCTTTCTGAATAAAATCTAACTCACACCATTTCTCCTTCTAGACAAGAATTCTCACTATTCAATATTTCGGGTTACTCATTACCCAAACTACTTCTTGTCCGTGAAATATTCATCACCTAAACTACTTGAATACTGCCTTCAACGTGGCCACTCACGTACGTGCGCTCTGCACTCTCTATCTCACGCCTCTGGACTGCCGCTGAGAAAACGTGCTTCACTGGATTATCGTTCACCCCTTTCATGCGCATTATTGTTCGCGCATCCCCTTTTTGTACTCTATCTGAACCTTCCCATATCTGATTCCCATAATTCGTTCCCTTACTGCCACATATATCTCCTTATCTCCCCTAAAAATAAATTATTTATCCGTAGGAGAACAAATTTATCTTAATGACTGTACCATTATTGTACTTATCTATATACCAAAACAAAAACAACAACAAAATATCCTTAGCACTGTGCCGTTACAACCCTAGCTCAGCACATTACCAATTCCTATCTGTGCCACAGGACAATTTCCCTTTACACAACACAATCAAATTGTACTGGGAACGTACATTCATCAACATCTCGTTCCCATTTATGAGCACTCATCTTTCCTTGTTCCTATCTGCTCTTGTTACATGATTTCAAATACATACTTTTAACATGTTATATATTCCACTTCCTTAGTGGTCTTCAATTTTTTTTCATATCACTTAACATGTCATTATTTTCTTATGTTACAACATATTATCATAACAAAACTGAGGAATTACTCTTATCCCGTCACTTTTCTTAAGTGACCTTTCCTCTTCACATTTATGACTGAACTTAACCCTTGTCTTTCTCACTCACATTCTACCAACTCTGTACATATCCATACAAAGTTTATTTCCTTTTACTCATCCATTCACTCCTATTGTCATACATGTAAACTCATCATATTGCATTCTTTTCTGTCACCACACACCTGGTGTGAATTGTTTGGCCTTTTTCTTCTCTCGTATAAAGCCAAACATGTCTTTTGTCATGTCTCACTATATACATAGTTCATGATGGCGTGAGCCATTTATCATGCCAACACTGAATTGCCATCCTCCTGTACACCCTTTTTTTAAAAACTAGACCTCTGTCCATAGTCTCCTACGTGGAAATATTTGAAGCTTCTTAGGTCTACCCATCTTAAACCATTTTGTCGTTTTTACCTACTTGCGTGTTTTTCTGCTGCTGACCTGTCACTTGACTTCCCTTTTCTACTTACGTCTATTTCTCTTTACTCTATTTTTACGTCCACTCCTTATCACTTTGTTTCATGGTTTCTCCATATTTCTTCTTTACCCACTGTCATTTTTCAGTACTCCCTATCTGTATCATGTTCCTGCGCCTTCTCACTTCTCTTTTCTTCTTTGTCCCTGTCTTATGGCTTCTCAATGTCCGTTCCTTCTCTGGGACCTCTCTTTTGTGCTATCTCCTTTTCTTTCCTTTTCGAGAACACTCTGTCTCCCGTGTCTGAATTTCCGTTGTATATGTTCGGTGAGGGTTACCCTCCATAGACTCTCGTTTGTAGTCTGGTAAACACCGCACTTAACGTTTTTATATGTTGTTCGTTCTCTCCCTGGATTGTTCTCAACACATTTCTCTTCTCTTCATGTATTACGGAGGGAAAAAAATGTGATTTCTCCCCAAAGTCTTCATAAGTCTCGGCTACTGTCGCAAAAATCTCTCTTTGCCATTTTCTCCATGGCTTCTCACCTCTATATTCGTTCCTTCTAGAACTACCTCTTCTATATGTCTGTGCCATCCTTCCTGTGGCTTCTCAATACTCCCGTCACTTCTTCGTGACTCTCATGTCTTATCCATTTCCCTATGGTGTCTGTTCTGTTCGGTGGAGAATGACTCTACTAAAAGTCTACTCACGACTTAGCTAACGCAGCCATTTTTATTCCTCTCTTTCCATCGTTTATCCGCCTCTGACAATTCCCTCCATGCAGTCTGACTGACCGTCTCTGCCTAACATCTCCACCTTTCTGCTCTGTCCGCTAGTATTTTATCAAGGTTTTATACTGGAAAGTCCCGTTCTCTACTCCTACTTCTATATTTACTCCCTTCTTCCTTAATTCTTCTACTATTCTCTCCTCTTCTATAAGTCCTTTTGTGTCTGTGACTACCGTCACTCTCCTCAGACACTACACAGTCTGAGTCAGTCGACACTGATTCTGAAGACAGCTCCGTCTACTGCTATATTCCACTTCATTAACCATCTGTCGACTTTTTCTCCTGGTCGATCTATACTCTTCTTTGTTATCCTCATTATCTGTGTCCTCCATATCTGTTTCTTCATCCATGATTTCGATCACAAGGTTGTGAACTTCTCTTTGCCTTTTTGATAAGTCTGTATCAAACTTTCCTTCCAGCAATTTCCGCACCTTCCTTGTTGTCAAGGTGTTAAAATCGGCTCCTCTTAAGGTACCTTTTACGAGAAGGGAAGAACGTTGGGCCCGAAATAATGTGCAAGACGAAGAGATGTTCAACCATTTTGGTAATTTTCTTTATCTGATTTATACATCCATGATCACCTTTCTCATTTTTCGGCCAATAAATTCTATTGCCTTCGTTGTCCGTTCTATGATCGAGCTCGTCCGACCTGTATCCTTGTTCGTCGGAGTCCATAACTCTATCTTCCCCACTTGACGAATCGGATTCTGATCCTATGTCAAGCTGGTACTTTTCATGCACTGTATTTACGCCCTCCTGTTTCGTCTTTCTCTTCTCCAAGTCTTCAAACTGTCTATGTCTAGTTTTCTTCTTATTCTTCCATCTTGGTCGGACTTCTGATTGTGCCGTTTTCCTTAACTTTGCTAATGGCATATTATAATCGGACGATTCATCAGAAGATGACCGATATCTTGTTGTGCTCCGTCTACTCTGTTGCTCCATTTCTTCCTGCTGCTGAGGAACTATTTCCTCCTGTTGCTCAGTATCTATCTGTTCTTCCACCTCTTCTTGTTCTTGTGCCCTCCATACCTCTTGTTCTTGTTCGCGTATTCTTTTTTCTCTGTCTTGTAACCTCTGCACGTATTCCATACTTGGAATATCGCTTTCGCTTTCTGAATTTTCGTCACCCCTAGTGTGCCGACGGTCACGAAAATATGGGCCTAACACCATATTCCCAATATGCCTCAATGGGCGTGTAACGGGATCCTTTCCTTTTTGTAATCTGAATTTTCGCGTTCATTCCACAGCTGTTTTATTTCCTCTGTAATCTCTTTGTTGTTCTCTATCTTTTCCATCATTCCTGTACGCGTAGCATGTGAGTCTGCATGCTTTATATCATTAATTTCTCGCTCTTCCCGTATGTTTGTTTCTGTGTGGGGGAAAAACCCACACCCTCCTGTTGCTGGTGGTCGTTGCTGTGTTGTTTTCTTAGGCCCTGGGTGTACTAGAGCTTTAGTCGTTATCTTCCGTCTTCCTATATTCGGTCCACCTGAACTACTTGAGCTAGTGTCTGTTTCACTCTGTTCGCTTTTCTCTGGTGGCAATACCCAATATGAAGATCTTTTTGTAGTGTCCGTGGCTGGTGGGTCTATTCGTTGCTCTCCTTGTAATCGAAGGTGTTGTACGTGTGCTTTTGTTGTTTTGTTGTCTTGTTGTTTCCATATTTTATATGTCGTTTCCGACAACCGTTTTACGACGTGGAATGCAGGTGTCCATTTTTGATTTTAGGCACATGTTTCTTATAAAAAACTATATCCCCCGGTTTAAACTCCTGTAGTGTTGTCCCTTAGTTTGCCTGATGTTGCCTTCTCCCGGTCGCCTTTTTTATGTTTTGTTGTGCCAACCTGTGTGCTCTGTGCTTCTCCTGCATAAGGGTTTCCGTTGGATCTTCCCCCAAATATCTTCTCCGCGGTCTAAGTATGTTATCCATAGGCATAACCGGCTCTCTTCCGTATAACATGTACAATGGGGATTGCTTCGTGGTGCCATTTGCATTCACCCTCACCGTTTCCAATGCATGCGGCAGTTGTGTATCCCAAAACTGCGCTCTCCCTTGTTCCTCTTTGGCCATAATATTATGCAATGTAGCATGTAGCCTTTCGTTCTTCCCGTTGCTGTTTGGTCTATATATAGAGGTCCTGATGTGTGCTATATTCATTTCTTGTATAAACTTTTTGAACTGTGTGCCTGTAAATGCTGTTCCATTGTCCGTCAACAGTACCGACGGACACCCATGCCTCGGGATGAATTCTCTCATCATAATGTACGAGTATATTATCGTTTTCGCCGTGGCCTGTTTGATGGAGTAACATTCTGGCCATCCTGACAACATAACTACTACATGGAGAATATATTTGTTGCCTGCCAACGTTGTGGGATACGGTCCTGATATATCCAAACTGATTTTCTACATTGTGTACTGAGGCGTGTCCATTTCATGTATGGGACATTTAATAGCTCTTAGATTTCTGGATTTACACACTAGACATTCATCCACATGTGATACTATGTCCTTGTTTATCGTAGGCCAAAAATATCTGCGTTTTATAATTTCCAACGTTTTGTCCCTTCCTACGTGGCCATTTTCGTCATGGTAACTCCTTAACACTTGTTGAACCAGTTGTTTAGGAATGTACACTTTTGGCACCCCGTCTCCTTTTGGATTTATGTATTCTACGACTCTGTCCTGTGCATTGATTCTGAAATTTGCCGCTTCTTTATGACCATTCCAAATTTGTTGTTTCAACTTCCGGATTTCTTTATCCTTCTCTTGCTCATCTTTGATGTTTATTCCGTGTAACTCTATATTGTCTTCTGACACATACTCTTCTATTTCTCCCAATGGTTCATGGTCTCTTCTGTTAGAATTTATGATGTTTATGTGTCTAAACCTATCGTCTATCTTTTTATATCCTCCCTCTGCTCTCTCTCAGATAGTAGTCTAACTTTTGTACTGCGAAATATATCGCAAAAGCCTCTTTCTCTATTGTGGCCCAATTTTTCTGCGTCTTACTGAGCCTATGCGACAGAAATACAATCGGTTTCTCATCTCGGATGTTCGGTAAAATGGGTCCCTCGTTTGGTAAGGATGGTTGAACTAAACATGCACCGACTGCCGTGTCTGATGCGTCTGTATACAGTATCATTGTCCTGTCTGGGTCCGGGTGTGCCAAATATGGTATTTCCGTCAGGGCAGTCTTGAGATATTCAAATGCCCGCTGACATTCGTCGTCCATCTGAATCTAGCATATTCCTTTGTTAGATTTATCAGGGGTTCTGCTGCCTGAGAGAAGTTTACGACATGTTGACGAAAATATCCGCATGTGTCTAAGAATCCACGCGCCTGGCGGACGTTGGTGGGTGGTGATATCTGTCTTATCGCCTTTACTTTCTCCTCATCCGGCCTTACTCCGTCCCTGTTTATGACAAAGCCTAAGTATCTTGTCTCTTGCTTCAGAAAATTGCATTTGCTGAGTTTCAGTTTTACTTTATGCTGGCGAAGTCTGTCGAACACCATCAAAACATGTTGCAAGTGCTCCTGTATGGGTCCCGGTGTGTGCACAAGAATATCGTCCATATATGACAACGCAAATTTCTGCATGCCTTTTAGCACCTCATCCATGAGGGCCATATAGGTTGCGGGGCTTCCTTTCAGCCCGAACGGCATGACATTCCATGCAAACGTTCCTACATGGGTGCAGAAGGTAACTTTCTTCTTTGCGTCTTCCGACATTGGAATGCACCAAAACCCTGATCTTGCATCCAATGTCGTGAACCACTGGGACTTCCCCAAAGTGCCCAGGATGTCATCGATGCGGGGAATCGGGTATGATATTGTTCTCGTAATCGTATTGAGGGCCCGGTAGTCACAACAGAAGCGGTGTGTCCCGTCTTTCTTTCTGACTATGACTATAGGCGCTAACTATCCTCTATGGCTCTTTCTACAATTCTAGAGTTCTCACTGTTTGTCCTATCGTGTAGTATGGGGATCTTTTCAGTTTTCCTATTACTATATTGACTGAGTTCGGAGGTAAGGTAACTGTTCATTGTAGCCGTATGACTGAGGCTATATGTATGTCGTCTTCCATGTCGACATATTCGTCGTAAACCTTCACTTTATGTAAATCAAAGTACATTCTGACCTTGTGTTTCTGTAAAAAATCTCTCCCCAAGATAAAGTTTCGTGACATTCCTTTTACTATGAAAAAACTATGTTCAATTTCCTTGGTGCCAATAGTGACTTTCATCGTTGCTATTCCTATTACTTTTAGGTTTTCTCCAGAAACCGACGTTAACTGAATGCGTGTCTTTGCAAACTTGGTTAGGTGTCTAATCTGCTTATATATTCCAAACCGTACGAGGCTTAAACTAGCCCCAGAGTCCAGCAATGATCTATACTTCTTTCCGCCTATACTTAATAAACATGAGCTTGGGTCTGTACTGTATCCATTTCTTTCCACCTGGTTGTTTTGCCTTTCCTGTATGCCCACGCATTGTTGTTGTCTTATGCTTTTGATTGTTCTGTTCTCATCCACTATTCCCCCTTTCTTCTTGTGAGACCTATTTCCTATCCTATCCGCAACAGTCCCTTCTGTCGGACAGGTCCGCCATTTCCCTGGTACGGCTCCCTGTGACCATAGTTCTGTGTTTGTCTACTAGTGTTGTAGACTATAGGGTGGTGTACTCCTCTGGCATTTTGTGTATATGCTCGTGTATTACCATAGAAAGCACGACCTCTGTTATCCATAAATCTAGACCCTGTCTGGTGAGAATAAGAGTACTGACCCATTAGTGAACTTGGTCTCTCGTACCTTTCCTGTTGCTCACAAAATCTTGCTATGTGTCCAATATTTTGGCACCGGAAACACAAGATTCAGCAGTCTATCACTGAACATCTGCGAAGTCTCATTCTTGTTTTGCTTTAGCTTCCTTAACTGATGCCAAGCAATTTGTGGGTCGGACACGAAGGAATACCGTCTAATTAGCCCTGCTTTAAGATCCTTCCACGTTTCATTGGGGCATGTGTCCAGTCGCCTTCTCATAAAGTCAGTGACCAGACCAGCAGACGAAAAAAATGCAATTTTAACTTTCTCAAATTCATCTGCATTTATTGACATCGCATATTTGTCAATGTCTGTAAGCCACTTACGGCATGCGTGTGGGTCACCTGAAAATAAGTCTACATTACTTTTTATGTTTGCGTATTTAGCACTGTTGTCTACCTTGTGTGGTGGGTTTTGATGTTACAAAGTTAAGTATTAATTGTCTACAGATGTGAGGTCAGCTATGCAAGTCCCTGAGTCTAATTGTTGAAGATGTTCTCAGGGTACCTGTCTGCTACCACCCTACGACATCAATCTGCTATATATTTTGATCCTAATTATATGTAATGGTGTCTGGTTGTTATCTGGCTAGGTGTGTAGGGTAATCTGCAATGTAATGTTAATAAAATGACCATAACTACACCTATAAATCAATGAAAAGTAAATAAACAAGTCACTGGGTAAATTTAGAATGATAATCTTTTTTACAATTTATTTTGCCTGTATCTCAATTGCTGGGATACAGGACTGTTTAACACTCAAAATATAAGGCAAGTTATTTACAGCAAAGAAAGTTTAAACAACAACTGTGTCTGTTAATCTTAATCTAAATTGTTAATGACGGGAAGTGTTCTGATGAAGCAATAACTCCTATGAATGGACACGCTTCTGAAGAACGACTTTTATCATCATGTCAAGAATACTGATTGATATAAAAATGAAGGAGAGTATGAACTAGCCCAAGCCCGTGGACAATGTGGGCTTATCTTGGTTTCCAGGTACACGGTGATGTCCTTCTCACAACCACCTTCTTCATTACTGCAACGTCTGAACAATGCTTCGGAACTCTTTGAAATAAAGGCAACCAGGAAATTTTGCCTCGAACTTGCAGCTTCAGTAGAACGTATATATTGGTATATGGCTCACTGATTGTTTCAATATGGAACCCGCATCAATGAAATATTTCACAATAAGTATGTTAACCGGCTTTCAATGGTCACATTCAGATCGCCGCTGGTGCAGAACAGCGAAGGCAATGTCTCAAGAATTCCTTGCGTCTGATGCTAACAATACTGGTGAAATCTTTATCTTCAAGTGGCGTCCAACACATGCTTCAAATCGTTTTTATTCCTAGTATTAGTCTATTCTACCCTAGCCAATCGGATTATGTTATGCCCTCTTGCTTCTTTTTCAAAAATAAATTACACTTTCAAATCTTGGAACACCTCCCCCTCCCAAGTCTGGCAAGTTGAGTGAGGATTTCCCTGTGTTCGTCTCTCTGTCTTTTGCCCACGCTTTGCCTAACGCAAAACGGTCTCGTTATTTTAAATTTTCACTACGGGTAGGAGACAAGACGGTGGGGTTTTCTCTCATTCCATAGCAGATACCAATGCTTTAATTAACCAACTTTTTGGGAAAACAAATAGGCCCTAGCAACAGCGTAACTAAGGGCAAGTAGTTTTTTTCAAACTCCCAACCATTCATTCTCGTTTAGTGTTAGACTAAGCAAGTGTGTGACGTCAGCTGTCTCCTGTCGCCTAGTTCGAGATTTTAAAACCAACGCTTGTCAAGGTTGCATTTTTACGTCCCTCCGTTTCTTTATTCTTTTTCTCTATCACTCCGTTTGAAACTACTATGCATTTTGGTCTGTCAAAAGGCTTTATATTGGTATTGCGGAGAGGGGAAAAGCTAACAGTTTTGTGTAACGTTTACTTTGGCGTTACTGCGTGTTAGAACCAACACGACTGCGGGCGAGGGTGACTGTTAAGGTCAAAAAGGGAAGTGATCCGTACTATGCTGATTGAACTGTGTGAATTTAGAGTTGTGGCGCTTGTGGGCTTGTTTGATTGTGAGTTGTTTAAACATTTATATAGAAAACAGAGTGTACAGAAAGCGTTGTGAGCGCTAGTCATTTAGTTATTCTGTACTGGTTTTGGCCGGCTGTGAATAGCTCACGGGTAGTCCGTGAACAGCCGAGTCCGGTGACTGTTTGGCGGGAGATGTGTGTGTTCCCATAGCAGTCTGAAGAGGGGAGTCTAAGTTTGGGCGTTGACTGGATAGTCAGCCCTGTGTCTTGTGTGTGTTCCCAGGGTAGTGTTCGGGAACGATATTTGGCCATTTTTTCGAGGTGTACTATTACTTGCCTATTTAGGTGTGATTATCTGCAGATAAGAGAAGATAAGGTGTACTTTATGTTAAGGACATGTTTCGGAGGCCTTGGTGTCTACAGGCCGATGTTCTGAGTCATATTTACCTCCCTGGTAGATTTTCTATTTTGCAGGAACGGCGCTAAGAGATGGTAAGGCCATTGTTCCTTATGGAGGGAGAGTTTTGGTGAATGTACTTTATTTAAAGAGATCATAAGGCCAGGATTTGTGCAGGCCAGATTATTTGTAAACTGCAGAGGAGGCAGTCTTTTGAGTATATATAGATTTAAGCCTGTGTAGCGTTTTGTAACTGCAGTATCAGCAGTCGTTCTGGTGGAACATTAGAACTGCGAGTATATATAGATTTAAGCCTGTGTGGCGTTTTGTAACTGCAGTATCAGCAGCCGTTCTGGTGGAACATTAGAACTGCGAGGATATATAGATTTAAGTCTGTGCGGCGTTTTGGTAACTGCAGTGTATGCAGTCGTTGAAGTATTCCTATAGATTTAAGCCTGTGTGGCGTTTAGTAACTGCAGTGTTAGCAGTCGTTCTGGTGGATTTACTGATGTAACATTAGAACTGCGATGTAAACAGGGTTTACATCGTACTGAACAGCTGTGACATTTTGCGCAATTGATTATTATTGGATTTTGTATGCTGTTGTACCTGTGTAGTGTATCGTACCGGATTGATGTTGCTGTGTGAATAAATTATGTGCTGTCAATTGGAAATGAACACCAGTCTGATTCGTTGATCTATGGTTGACAGTACAGGGTGAGTGACTGTACCCTCCATACCACTCACTACAGACTTTATACACAGTAACGGTTCAGTTCTAACCTATTTCTCATCTGCAACATTTATTATGGTGGTCTTCAACAGTGGTGGCAAAAACCACGCCAAAAAAAGTAACGGTTTCAGTGACGATGTTGAACACAACCCCCTATTTTATCTCTATAGTATTTGAATTTATAAGCAATAATATTTTATCTATTTGATCGGGGTATCAGGGATCTTACTACACCTTGGCTAATGTGTCACTGATTGCTTTTACCAAGTCTAATGTCTGACGGTCTTGCCTGTCATACTGTGTCGGTTCGCTCTGTGCCATCATAAAATCTGAAAAATAGTTACTTATTTCTAATGCTAACTAATCAGGTACAATCAAAAGAACAAAAATAATATATATATCAAACTGTCTTGTACCTGCAACCAAAAATAAATTTATTATTAGTTGTTGGGGGGGGGGGGGAAGGGTGGGCGCTGCAAAAAAATGATTCTGTTACACAGATTATATGCACCTAATGTTAATACATAACTGTGTGGTCATTGTTTAACTATTAATTTCTATTATTGTAGTGTTAATGCTTTTACACCGTATCGCTTATATCCGTAACTACTATCACTAACTAAAATGGTACCTACAGTATCTATACCTTAACTAGTTGTGTTGATTCTTCGTTGGAGCGCTCTTGTTTTCTAATGTCCACTTGTACACGTAGATTTGCTACACCTTCATAACCGCTGTGCTCCAGGTACTTTTGTACTACACAGTACGTTACAGGAGTTTACACGTATTCTTGCTTGACCGGTGACGACGTACAGCTGCGATGACCTTTTCTCGGACAGGTGGTTGGAGAGAAAAAAATGTTTCGTCGCCTTGCTTGTGATTCGGTCTGGTGATTCTCGATGTCAACACGTTGAGCTGTCCACAATGTTGGTACTCGAGGTCATTGTGTTTCTTGCTGCTGTCTATTGTTGACGTTATTTTCTTTCTTGCTTCTCTGTTTATTGTCGATCTGGTGATTCTCGATGTCAACACTTCGAGTTGTCCACAATGTTGCTACTCGAAGTTATTCTGTTTCTTGCTTCTGTATCTATTGTTTACATTTTGTTTCTTGCTGCGCTGTTTGCTGTTGACCTGTCTCTTGATTCTGCGTCTGCTGTGATGAGTCGTCCCCGTGCTGGAAGGTTTAAAGGAAAACAATTTGTTTCCGAGTTGTTGTTACAGGACAACGAATGTTGTACCCGCTTTGTCTTTTTGACCCCAACTCGTGCAGGAATGTGTGAAGAAAAAAAAATCTGGACTTGATTTCTGAGCTGGCGTTTCTGGTTGACTGGTTCCCAACCTGTCAACTTCTTCTGTTTACACTTTCACTGTTTGTACTCTGATTCTGTTTTTCATATGTTATCGAAATGTAAATATAAATTCTGTTTGAGATGTACCCTGCCGTCTGTAGTTGTTGAGGTCTGTCACAGATCCGAAAACGTATTATGGTGTCTTCTGTCTGTGTTATTCTGTATTATCAGGGCTATCTGTCGTTCGTGGTTGTTGAAATCTGTCACTGCGTCAAAACGTATCTGTGTCTTCTGCCTGAAGCGAGGCTATATGACAGCATAAAGCATAGTTGCTGAACTACTGTTTATAAACAATATGTGTGTGCTGCTAGAGGTTGGTCTCGGCACCAATTCTTTAAAGGATGTGACAACCTGGTCACTGTATCATGAATCATATTATGTGGCAATGTCTGCCCAGGTTCTTTCACCTCTTTAGTTAGCAATGACATACTGTATGATTATAACAGTCACACACACACACACACAGCACGTGATGCGATAACGCCATAGTAATTGAAATACTATTTGTTTACACATGAGAGGATCATTGCTGTCTGCTCTGACCTCCACATCTGGTCCATCACAGAATATACAATGTATAAGTTCTTTCTCAATATTTATTCCTTCCCTCACTCTCTCTCTTTCTCAGTATCGAATCTACACCTTCTGACCTTTTAACCATAGATGATCACTCAGGTGTTAAAGTCTCTATTTCTGTTCTTTCTTCCTAACAGTTTCCTACTTTATTGTTACATATCATCTCAGTGTTCAGGTTATCTATTGGTAGAACCGGACCTCTCCGGGGTTGTTACTATCCCTTTCCTCACTGAAGAATAGGACTACTGTGATGTATCAACAATATTCAAATGGCACTCTACCTACCTTTAGCGAAGATTCCTTGAACTAATATTCAGCACATATTTTCCATATAATCATATTGAACCGCTAGTACTGGGTTCTCATGTGTAGCAGTGATCTCTGGACTCATCAAGCGATAATACGGGACATCCCTTTTCTCTTCTTGAAAGTCATAAAATATTTGAATACAAGATGGCTTCTCTCGTGAGCTGTCACTCACGTTTGGATACAACTGCCTTCAAAGTTGGCCATTCATTAAACGTGCGCCTCTGTTGCTCTGTAGATTCTATCATAATACAATTGATTTCATCATACAAGTTATAACCCCTTTCAGGCATAATGTCGCGTTTTCATCTTTTTGTATATATTCTCTCAGACTTCCCAAATCTGCCTATTCGAAAAACGGTGGCTTAGCCAGAGTTCACAAAAGCGAGAATTTGTTACCTTGGTTCAGATTTGGCGCCATGGCAATAAGAATAAACACTGGGGTAAAGCATACACGAGAGGTCTAGACGACTATCACATTCCCCATAAATACTCAGATCACTTTTTCCGGCAACAAGCCGACATAGAAAAACACAGTCCCCAGCAGGACGCCAACCAAGCCAAATCACACCCATCTAGCGACACATCCGCCGAACAGCCCTTTGACCAATGGTTTTTTTCTAACGACAAAAGACCATATAGTTCGACTTAGATATGTAAAGATATACAGATATAAGACAGACTCGTCCTATTTAGACAAACAATACACGTTATTCAGGCCCGTTCTAGGAACTTTCTCTTGTCTATTTTATCGAAAAAGGGAAGTAACTCAATAAATCTTGCACTATTTATTGTTTTTTGCATTTACACAAGATTATATTGTAAAAAATGTCTGCCCAGGACTGTATAGTGAGTGATATTCTTCGCAAAGTAGCACTGGCGATAAATCCATCTATATCGCTTTTTTCACTTTTTAATTCACTGTTGTCTGACGTTTAGGACGCAGTCTAACACAAAGCTAACACAAAGTTTTAGTATTTCCTGTTTTGCGGTTTTTAATTAAAAACATATGTCTTCTCACCTTCTGACATTTTTTAACCATAGATGCTACTATTATTATCTTCATTTTTGTGTTAAGGTAGTCTCTATTTCTGTTCTTTCTTCCTAAGACGAATAGCTACTATTTTCCTACTTTATTGTACATTACAGACTAGTGCTAGGTTACTTTTACACTAAAGAAATGACGTCATCAAATCTAGTATGGAAAAACAACATAGCTAATGATTAGAAAGGAAAGGAATGAAATTTTTTTTCTGATAAAACGGGATCAGCGAAGTCTCCTTTGAATTGTCAACATCTTGCAGGTCCTCTTTGTAGTGGGCTATTTCATGGGATGTATGAATTGGGTATAAAATGGACAAATGGAAAATTCCTGGGGGACCTGGATTTCGCAGATGATGTAGCATTCTTAAGTTCAACACCAAGACAATCCCAAGAAGCAATAAATAATTTGTGTCATCTCTCGGTTAAAATTGGTCTCCAAATAAATGCCTCTAAAACTAAAGCTATGAACTTTTCTAACGAGACCTTTGATATCATCTTGAACGGGGAAAAACTACAGAAAGTTGAAAGTTTCAATTATTTAGGCAGTAAAATGACTCAGCATGGTCACACAACAAGAGAAATCCATACTAGAATTGCTTTGGCAGCTAGCGCCGTTCAGGACACGCGCTTTGAATCAATCTCTCCAAGATTTCAGAAACTGAGCGGTCCATTTAGTTATTATTTACGTTATTCTTCTCCGTTCTAGGAACTTTCTCTTGTCTATTTTAAAAAAAAAATCTTGCTCTATTTATTGTTTTGCTACATAGATTCCAAAAATGACTGTATAGTGATATTCTTCGCAAAGTATTCTGGCTTATCCATCTATATCGCTTTTTTCACTTTTTAATTCACTGTTGTCTGACGTTTTGGGCGCAGTCTAACACAAAGTTTTAGTATTTCCTGTTTTGTGGTTTTTAATTAAAAACATTTGTATTCTCTTGCTTGGTTACCTTTCCTGTTGTCGGTATTTTTGTGACAGGTAGTTCTATTCCTACTACCTAAGAGCGAATAGCGCTACTATTATTAACTAGAATATTGTATTACAGACTAGCTAGTTACTTTTACACTAAAGAAATGACGTCATCAAATCTAGTATGGAAAAACAACATAGCTAAGACCGGAAAGGAAAGGAATGAAATAGTTTTTGAGACGGGATCAGCGAAGTCGGTTGGGTTGTCAACATCTTGCAGGTCCTCTTTGTAGTGGGCTATTTCATGGGATGTATGGTTTATACACCACTCAAGAATGTGTACTAATGAACTATAATGAAAGTATCATAATGTGTAGTCAATTAATAAAAGTATCCATTCTTTTTTTATACCAGCTTGAACTTATTCACTGATCGTTAGTTGAAAGTGACCTTGTTTACATCAGGACTGCTAGCACATTACAGAAACCAGTATTGTTTGCCTGCTATATGATAAACAGTACTGCCCGCTCATTACAGAAAACAGTAATGCTTTGTATGTTTTAAACAGTACTGCCAAAACATTATACGAAAAACAGAATTTGCATGCTCTGCATATGAAAACGGTATTGCCAGTGCATTGTATAAGGAAAACAATATTGCCTGCCCTACATATGACAAACAGTGTTGCTGGTATTGAGTAATAAAAGTAGATAGTGTCACTAAAGTTGAAAAGTCTTCACCCCACATTAGAATTAAAAAACCTGGGTTGAAGATAAATCATCTAGAAATAAAACATCTCTTGCGACATCGAGTCTAGGAACTAGATGACTTGGCCATCAAGCACTGTCACACTTGTTAAGTATACTGTTTAAATAAAGAAACGCAACTTTTTTGGTGTTACTTTTATAAAAGATATTCGCTGATTGGACATCAGTCAACCTATCGACTGTGTCCAACTTGTCATTAACTTCTCGTGGTTACCTGAATTGCACTCACCTCATGATTCGTGAGGTCAAGAAAGAGGTCAAGGTCAAAACAACATTTTTGACAATCACTCGTGACAGGTTCATAAGAATCCCGTGAAACTTACTGAACACAAAACTCTCTGACCATATTATTGAATGCCTATAAAAGATTGACGCTCCTTGAATAAATTCAGTTGAAAATTCAATGCGCAAATATGGCTCATCTCACTACAGAACAACGACTCATCATCATTGGACGTTTACAGACTGAACAGTCACAAAGTGTAGTGGCCAGACAATTTAATGTGGTTAGAAACACCATTAGTCGCCTTTGGAGGCGATTTCAAGAAACTGGCTCAGTGGCAGACCGGCCGCACAGTGGAAGACCCAGAGTCACAACTCCTGCTGAAGACCGCTTCATACGGCTGCGTCACCTCAGGAATCGACTTGCATCTGCGTCCTCCACAGTCCAGGCAATGTCAGCAGCTCGTCGAATTCCAGATCAAACGGTCAGGAACCGGCTGCACGACTCTGGTCTTTGGGCTAGAAGACCCTACACAGGTCCTGTTCTTACGGACCGGCATCGCCAGAACCGACTGCAGTAGGCGAACCAGCATCGTCAATGGACCGTTGGGAATGACTGGAGACGGGTTTGGTTTGGTGATGAATCATTTTTGTGCTCCAGCGACACGATAGACGGAGAAGAGTTTACCGCAGAGTCCATGAGCGCTACGCCCAGAGCAGCGTTGATGAGGCTCCTCCACATAGTGGTGGAGGTGTACTGATGTGGGGGGCGATCAACTTCATGGGAAGAAGTGACCTGGTGCAAATTGAAGGACGCCTGAATGCCCAACGATACGTGGCTAAAATTCTTCGTCCTCACGTCCTTCCACTTCTGGCTGCACGAGGGTCGATGTTTCAGCAGGATAACGCATGACCTCATGTGGCACAACTCACCACCCAGTTCCTCGCTGACAACAACGTCCAGACCATTCCGTGGCCAGCCATGGCATCAGACATGAACCCCAAAGAACACTTATGGGATGAACTCGACAGACGACTCTGCCAGCGAGACGTGGCTACAGCCAATCTCCGACAGTTGTCTCTTGCACTGCGGGAAGAGTGGGCAGCCACCCCACAACAGATCCAACGGCTAATCGGATCCATGTCAAGAAGATGTCGTTCTCTGATAAAGGCCAGAGGAGGCCATACACCTTACTGAAACGGAGGCCTCAGTCGCAAAGAATAAAAGTCCAAACCAAATTTAATGAACATCATTTCATTGTTAAAGTCTGAAAGTTTCTTCATGCCAAGATTGAAACATTAATTCCGTAAAATAAAATTTTGGTACAAGTTTGAAATGTGGTGTCCATTACCACTGCAATAATGTTGCGTTTCTGTTTTTGAACAGTATATTTACTCGCCGTGAACAACTTATACCAGTGGAGACTTTGTTTTGTAACTTAGCAGAGTATTATAAAAGTCACCCCGCAGATCTCTCACCACTGAGTGACATACCTGAGCACCTTACCATTGGGTATTTTGTGAGGTATCCAGCTCATCCAGTGTTTCCTCCATTGAACGTATTTCCTTGTAATGGCTACTCCACAACAAATGGAACAACAGATAATACAGTTGCAGGAACAGAATCAGCAATTACAGCAACAATTACAACAGCTGTCCCAACAACAAGCCATTACTGGAATCTCTCGACTTTTCAGTACACGCATTATGGGAGATAATATCTACGCTTCATACGGTCAACCAGTCTGCCAATTTCCAACATATTCGTGCGCTGGTTACACCATTCTCTGGGGAACCCTCCAAGTTCCGCCAACGGATGATAGACATAGAAACATTTGCGCCTCTTATTTCGGCAGCATTTTATGGAGACCGCAAACGCATTGCATTTTTGTCGTCTGAATCCTTGGTAACAGTCTTTCTACGAAGACGCTCCAAGACCTATCCTGGGGAAACATTTGAATCCTTGAAGAAAGAACTTATTCATCGATACGCTTCGATAATCGATTCACAACACGCTTGGACATTACTTAGGCGCATTCGGCAAGATCGAAATGAGTCAGTTCAGTTTTTTGCTGATCGTTTGCTAAATCTGTCAGAGGATGCTTTCCTGGATGAATCGGTTCCTTCCGCCGATATGTACAAGCACCTTATCGGTGTTTTTGTAGTTGGACTTGCTTCAGACTCGTTGAAGTTACATTTCATACGCAAAGATCCCAAGTCCATTAATGAGGCCATCCAGCTGGCTGTCACTGAGGATAATGTTAAGCGTCGATTTCATCAACGATTAGGTCGGGATCCACATCTAGACGTGCCTCGTGATGAGGACCTTATGGACATTTCGCACCTCCGCCGTTCCTGGCATCGTTCTACAGGTCAACTTCAACACTTTGATCGTCTGTCAGGGCCTTCTTATCACCAACAGCACCTCTCAACTCAACATCAGTCTAGACAACGTCATTCAAGTCGACCACAACACCAAGGGTCTCCAATACATAATGTGTCCACACTGACTTGTTTTAAATGTACTAGACCAGGTCATATTGCTCGTGATTGCCCCCAACGCAAGTCACATTATAACCAACAAATTCAATGGTCAAATACTCCAACCAGGCCCTTACAACTGAGTACTTGCTCATCCTTCAACCGCCGGCCATCTCACCCTCCTTCTCTAATGAGCCAGGGAAACCCCTGGGTGGCCCGTTAGTCAGGACGGTTACGGGTGACTCTGCTCTTTACCAGGACGGATGGAGTAGGTCCTTCCAGTCTTTTTCTCCGGATCCTCAGTCTTCTTGTTCTTCTCCGACTATTAAAGTTTTAAGAGTTGAATCCGATCATTCTTCCTGTCTTATCTCTGTAGGGAACTTGAGTTTTCGTGCTCTTGTTGATACACGGGCTACAGTCAGTCTCATTCATGAGAAACTATTTAAGCGCCTTCGCAAGCATGCTCATTTTCATCGTACCTCTACCCATACCTACTGAATGAAATAATTGCCTAGAAAAATCACATACAGCCAATAAAAGCTGGGGTTGATTGCCACGTCCTGTAAAGGATAAGCAACTAACTAACTCTACCCATATGGCTTCCGTTACAGGTCAGCCTTTACAGTCTATTGGTACTGCTGTCCTCCATTTCAAAATCGGTTCGCAAATTCTTAACCACCCTTTTATTGTTATTCGGGGCATGACACATAATTTTATTATTGGTCGTGATTTTCTACATTGCCACCGAGCACGTATCTACTTTGATCTCAAGCAGATACGTATCACTAATGAATACATCCCTCTTCAGGATGATATTCATATTGCTTCCTTAGTACGCCTTACAGCTCCAGTCACTCTCAAACTCCATGCTTTAACCATAGTCACTGGTAGGGTCAAGCGTACGGATTACGTCTTTCCAGGTCTCTCCATACTTGTAGAACAGTTGGTTGATACTGCCATCCTCGATGACCCTTGCATCGAAGTCGTCGATGGTATTGCTACTGTTTCAGCTACCCAAGACTTCCCCCTTATGCTTCTTAACTCTTCTGGGGAAATCCACTACTATCAAGCAGGGTATTGTTGTTGCCAAACTTGCTTCTTCCTTTAGATCGAATGTTTTCCATCCAAATCTGACTCCTCCGCCTCCAGCTCCTCCAAATACGACTCCTTCGCCTTCAGCTTATCCGTCTCCTCTCTTCCCATCCAATGTCATGCGCATAGCAGCAGTACATGAGCGTCAGCCATTGTGTACATTCCCTCCTCATCGCCCTTGTCATCCCTTTCCTGCCTTTACCAACGCTCCCCGGCATTCCTATAATTATGGACAACTTCACTCCTTACCTCCCCTACGCAGCCATTCGACACCCCCTATTCCTTCCACATCTTCCACGTCTGTTCGACTTTCTCAGCTACTAGAGCAACTGAATACGGATTCACCATATGAATCTCGAATTCGTCAGTTGGTTCAGAAACATCAGGACATTTTTGCTGTCTCTGATATGGAGCTCAAACGAACATCCACTGTTTCAATGGACATAGAGACGACCACGGAAGTTCCGGTCTCTCTTAAACCCTATCACACTCCCTTGAAAAATCGGGAGATTGTTGAAAAGGCCATAACTGATATGCTAGAAGCCGGCATAATTGAACATTCCCGGTCCTCTTGGTCTTCACCAATTGTGATCGTTTCCATGAAAAGATGGGTCCAACAGATTTTGTCATGACTACCGGGCTCTTAACGCCATTACAAAAACCATCTCCTACCCTTTGCTTAGAGTAGATGATATTTTGGCCACAGTTGGCAAATCACAGTGGTTTACAACCCTGGATGCCCGTTCTGGTTTTTGGTGTATTCCATTGACACCAGAAGCCAAAGGAAAGTTGTCATTCTGTACCCACATGGGGAGTTATAAATGGAATGTCATGCCATTTTGGCCTAAACGGCAGCCCTGCCACTTACATGTCCCTTATGAACGAAGTATTGATAAGTATGCAGTCTTTTGCATTGGCATATATAGATGATATCCTCATCAACACTCCGGGACCATTGAAGACCATCTTTCACATGTTGAGAAAGTTTTTACTCGCCTACGTACTCACAAAGTCATGCTTAAGTTGTCCAAATGTGTCTTTCTGCAGTCTGAAACCAAGTATTTTGGTTTCATTATTAACAAAGATGGCATTCGTCCGGACGACGCAAAAGTCCAGGCGATACGTTCCATGCCAACGACCTCTATCCGCCATGTTCGTGGTTTCGTAGGCAGCTGTTCATATTATAGTAAGCACATTGTAAATTTCTCCAGAGCTGCTGACCCTCTTATCGCGCTTACAAAAAAGTATGCTTGCTTTCGTTGGTCCGATGCTTGCCAACAGGCCTTTGATTATTTGAAATCAGCTTTAACTACTATACCTCGATTGGCCCATCCTGATCTGCACCGTCCTATGATCCTTTATACGGACGCCTCTAGTCGTGTCATCGGAGCCTGCCTGGTCCAAGAGGACATTTCTAATTCTAGTCCTATCATTCCAAATGTACCTCATGAAATGCTCATCGCATTTCTGTCTCATGGCCTTAGTCGTACTCAGCAAAAGTGGACTACTACTGAGAAAGTGGCATTTGCAATCCACTATGCGTTGCAAAAGTTGGATTTTTATCTCCACGGCACACACATTATTATCCGGTGTGACCACAAGCCGTTACTTACTTGGCTCTCTAAGACCTCTGAGCAGCCTTCTAAGCTTCAGACCTGGGCTCTGAACCTCCAGAGCTATGATGCCACAATTGAGCACATTCCAGTGGAACTTAATACGGTTGCTGATCTTCTTTCACGCATTCCGTATCCTGCTTGTACAGATGTCAGTTTCTCTTCTTCATCAGATCCGAAGGCCTTCTCAGACATTGGTGATAATGCTAAGGAGATCCAATCGTCCTCCTCCTATCTTCTCTTTTCCGGAAGATGAAGATTATATCTCTTCTGTTGGCCCTCTCATGCCCTCCATTGACATGCCTTCTGCTCAGCGTCAAGATCCTGATCGTCTGAAGATCCGTCTTTAGTGGGAACGCGACGCTAAATCTCTTTCCAAATACACTATCCTCCCTGATACCGATATTCTTTATCGAGTTGATCCCAAAAGAGAGGATCGCTTTTTGATTTGCCTTCCTCGTAGTCTCATTTCACGAATCCTTCACGAAGTTTATGATTCCAACGGTCATATGGGTCGTGACAAGACGTATGGCATAGTAACCAGACGTTATTATTGGTCTACCCTTTATAAAGATATAGCATAATATGTGGCGGCTTGCAGAATCTGTAAGCGTCGCAATATGAGATTGCATCAGGTTCCCATTCAACTGATGTCTCAGTCTCATTTCCCCATGCAGACAGTTAGTGTAGACATTTCGGGTCCATACCCTGTCACGCAGTCCGGGAATTCTTACATACTCCACTTTGTAGACCAGTATTCGGTGTGGCCTGAGTGCTATCCTCCCAAGGACGCCTCCGCCGATAATGTCACTGATATTCTACTTTCTGAGTTCATACCACGCCATGGTTGTCCCCATACTATTATCTCAGACAGTGGAAAACAATTCACCGGCAAGACTTTCCATTCGACACTGGACAAGCTCCACATTCGCCACGTTACGACCAGCTTCTACCATCCCCAATCGAACGGTTGTAACGAGAGGATGCATTCCACTCTTAATGATATCCTTGGCAAATTCACCAATGGTAATTCCCAGTATTGAGACGTGTACTTACCCCAGGCACTAGAAGCATTGCGGGTAAATGTAAACGACACTACTGGTTTTCCGCCCTTCTACCTTCTCTATGGTAGAGAACCTCGTTTACTGATGGACAACCTTCTCACCCCACAAAGGAAATATTTCGGTGAGAATCCGATTGAGACCATCTTGCGGAAGAAATATAATGCTCACCAGCTTGTCCACCGAAATGCTGTCAAAGCATTTCATAAACGATAGCGCCTACATTCCAAACGTGCACGTCTGCCCACATTTACAGTCGGAGACCTCGTGTATTTCTGCAAACACAATCGTACTTCTAAATTGGACGATCATTGGATTGATGGATATAAGATCATACAGAAAACCTCTCCCGTCAACTTCGTGATTTGGCACTAAGAGTGTAACCACCGAACGAAGGCTCACGCCTCTCAATTACGCCTAGATGTTCAACGTCTACTTACTGTCTCTACACTCTTGTCCAGCCGTTCTGTTCGTAATGCCACTCTTCAGCTTCCACCTTCATCTTCTTCTTCTTCCTCTTCTTCATCACTCCCTGATGACTCTCCCCTTTCATGTCATCTTGATGATCCACCCTCTCCTCCTCCTCCTCTTGCCGCGATTGATCGTCAGCGTCAATTTCGTGATTCTTCTACCTCGGAAGATGATGTTCCTATCCCTGAACTTGTTCATCGTCTTCGGTCCCGTGATGTTTATCGTGCTTCGCTTCCTCTCGTTCCTTCTGGACCTCCCGCAGACTGTCACTTGCCTCCCTCTAACTCTGTCCTCTCTGAAGCTATTCTTGCTCCCTCTACCACAGCTACCACCACCCATTCCTTGGTACCTCCTGCTCTTTCGCTCTCTGCCTATCCCTCGGCGCCTTCCGGTTTTTGCTGTCCACTGGGCTACGACTTAGAGTCCACCACGGCCTCTATCCCCAGCGCTATCGCTGAAGACATTATTTCCTCTCCCGTCCGCCATCCTCTCAAGCGGCATCTTTCTAATACCTCGGATGATTCTCCTCCCTACCCCAAGTGGTTTCGTTTGCCACAAGAACATGTCCGTCCTTTATTTCCTCGTTCCAGACTCCCTGTACGCCAATCTTTTAGTCCACAGCGAATGACTTAGTTGTTTCCTTCTACTCTGCGTAAGCCTTCCAAACTTTCAACTCAACATCGTTACCGTATTCCAGTTCGAACCCCTACAGTTAGTTGTCATCCTCCTCCACGTACCTTCCTCTGTCCTCCAGTCCGTCCTCCTGCCCGTTACCCTCTCCGCCCCTTTCTTATTCCTTCCCGTCCTGTTCCATCCCCTCATGTCATCCACACTGTCTCCTCTCCTTATCAACGTCAATGTTATGATCCAAGATTATCATCCCGACAGGTTGCGAAAATTGAAATGCTTAAAATTATATCCCAGTCGTTCATCCCTTGACTTTCCAGTTTATTATCAGAGGTCGCTTCTCGTACCTGTTACCATGCTGAAGTCGCCATTTTTTTCTGTTTATTTTTTATTTATTGATTGAATAAAGCATCGTTTGTTAATTTTCATCATCTCGCTAATGTAGGTATTAACCTAATGACTTGTGTTTTATGCTTGCTCCTTATGTGCTTAAGACTAAGCTTAAGATTAAGTTAAGGCTATTTTAAACACTAGCGTATTCAGTTATATATATTTAAGAAAAACTCTCCGCGAGTCTAATGGTTAAAAAAACACACGTATATACAGAACTAAACTGTATTAATTGGTTATAAATCCCTTAGCGGCTTCTAAATAAATTTAAGCATCTATTATATTGGGAAATAACGTATAGATATATCATTTAATTTACAACTGGAAACTTTTGAGATGGGTTTATTTAATAGGTTTAAATTAACACAAAATCCAATGAAATAAAATGAAAGAACTAGACCACTGATCACTTGAAACTAATATATTACCGCTTGCACAAACAGAATGAATTTAAGTCTCCAATATAGAAGATATCCGCGAGAAATCTTGTTCTATAAGCTAGTACTTTTATTCAGACTCTATAGCGCAAATGATAAACGCATTCTTCAGTGGTCTCAATATATAATTAAAGAATTGAAGGATCAGAGAGACACGCGAACTTTCACAACTTTTTTTTATAGCAGGGGAATTCTGCGTTTCTGCGCCGCCATCCCAGCACCATTACCCAACTATCTACCGCTAGACTTTCCCCGTTCGTCTCGGTCTGCGAGCGATTTCAGCGCTCTTCTCTGGTTCGCACTGAGGTGTTAAACGAAGGCGTGAAACTGCTTCGTCCGTTCTGGGGACCACCACTGCCTTTGAGGATACTGCTCTCCCGATAAGCTTTGGCAACTCCTACTAGGCGGGGTGCCAGAAAGGTGTAGAGAAATGCTTGATTATAATCGCTCTAGAGATAGGCAGTAGGCGTGGTTTAACCTCCCCTAAGGCAAACCGAATCTCCTGGATCCTCGACTGATAACTGTTTATCATATTAATTATCCAACGTTGGTAAAAAAAAAACCCACGTGGAAATGATGCATACTAATGAGCCCGCGTGGGATCCACGTTGACTATTGTGTTTCACACAAATCCAGGGGCTGCGATGCTATTCAAGGCTACTGGCCTTATCATCCATCAATTCATGGACTTCAATTTTCATACTATACGTCACAATATGTAATTATTGTCTTTGTCACCTGTTTGTGGCTGACGAAGGGTAAAACCCGAAACGTCCCTTGTCTCATGTGAACTAATATTTGTAAAACTGGTTTCATCTTTTCCTCCCTCAAATGACTTGGACATCCACAAGCGATTTTCATCCACAAGCGATTTTCATAATTAAAATTCACATGGCAAAATATATATATATATATATATATATATATATATATATATATATATATATATATATATATATATATATATATATATATATATATATATATATATATATATATATATATTAGTTTACATATTAGTAATGAAATATAGAATGTAAAATGACAACTTACGCCAATCCTGGCTCACATAATTTTTGTGCTCTTATGAATAAAAGAGACTTGAATCTGCCTCTTACACGCGTCTGGGGTGTCGTTAATTTAATGTTCCCTCTCTGACTTCGTGTGTGGTTCTTCAGTTTCCTCAGTCCCGGTATCCTTATTTAATAAACAGGCGGGTGAGGGTGTGATACTTTAAAAATATTCCATGAAATAAGGTGTGTACAGCAAAAGGTCACGTATTACCATATATGGCAATAAGACATGCGATGCCTTTCGTACAGACTCGCGAACATGTCGATAACCTCATGTGACGACGTGTGTCAAAAGTAACAATTCATTACTTTATCAGAAAGTAATCTATTAGCTGTGTCTGTCCATCAGCTGTCTCCACGTATTCCAAGCTTTGGTGATGCGCGCACCCGTCTTATCGGTGATTAGGCAGATAGCGCTGGGCAATGGACGAGTTAATCCGTAGCACCCAAGCTTGGTACAAGGGAATTTTATCAACCTGCCTCTCGTAGTATTATCTCTACCTCTCCTTGCACATGTGAGGTGTTTATCATCCACAAAGAGTGTCAGATAACAGACAAGACACAATATACTGAAAGTAGTGAAAGAATACTTGAAAATATAACCTATCTGCTACATAGTATAGAAAGAAAGAAAGGAAGAAAGAAAGTGCGACAATTGAAAACACACAATAAAAATCAGTACCACAAATGTACCGATACTGTCGTAGTGAAACAGAGATCGAGAGGGGTCGGTCTCATTCTGTCATAATTCCTTTATATGGCAAAAGACTGGAGGGGGGCATAAATAAAGATATTCTTATGCTTGCTTCCTATGGGATTTACCTATAGTGTGGCAACATAATCAAAGTAGGTAGGAATTGTTGAAGCCTCAAAATTTTCGACATCTTTTTAAGTGGACAGTGGACATAACAAGTATAACCAGATGTAAATGAGGCCTTATAATGCACAGCTATTGGCGTTTGTGGTACAGTGGCAAGTGCATATATACTACTCGTCAAAAGTCAAGGGCCACCCTATTATTTTCAATACACTTTTATATAAGCGCATAGAATGATTAAATGAAAGAAGTTTTTAGTAAAAATGGGTGCAATATCTTCCTCTGACAGTCCTCTATGCACGTTAAGCATAAAAACAACTCACCGACAACCATGGTGATCACGTGCAATTTGGTTTGCTGACCATAAATTCACATTTTTAATCTGTTTTTTCAAACTTCCGTACAACCAAACAGGTGAAGTAATCGTTCTGATTGACATTCCACGTTCAATGGCGACTTTTCGTGAACAGAGGTCACTCTTAATTTGTTTTACAATCAGCAGACTTAGGGTAGTTTCATCACTTGCAAAAACCATGCCACCGAGAAGTCTTGACACCTTACAAAGAATGAGGGTTATAGCGTGGGTTGAAAGTGGTTTATCTGTCCGTGAGGTTGCTAGACGGCTTGCAGTATCACACTCTACCATCCAAAGAATTTTTGAGAGATGTCAGGCCACAGGAAGTGTGGAGGATCGCCACCGGCCAGATCGCCCTAGATGCACCAATAGACATGATGATCGGTACCTCTTGTTGTCAGCCCTGCGCCATCGAACAGTGACTTGTTCCACTCTAAGATGTCAGCTGAGACAAACTGTAAACGTTAATGTCAGTCAAAGCACCATTCGCAGACATTTACATGAATTTGGACTGGCTGCTCGACGTCCTGCAGTCAGAATCCCTCTTACTCCTGCTCATCGCAGAGCCCGTGTTGCTTGGTGTCGCGAGCACATCCGATGGACAAGGCAACAATGGAGTCAAGTTCTCTTCACTGATGAATCTCGCTTCACTGTATCATTCAATGATGGCAGGATTCGAGTTTGGAGACGACCAGGAGAGCGATTTACTGATGACACAATTCGAGAGGTGGATCGTTATGGTAGGGGTTCTGTCATGGCCTGGGGAGGCTTCTACAGACACGGCAGGACCCCACTCTACATCATCCAAGGCAACTTGACCGGCCCAAGATACCAGAACGAAATCTTGAGACCAATTGTTCAGCCTGCTCTGGAGGCCATAGGTGGTAATGCCATCCTCCAAGATGATAACGCTCGACCCCATCGAGCTCGTGTGGTGAATGAGTTTATTCAGCAACATGGGATCATCAGGATGGCGTTGGTCAGCTCATTCACCTGACCTTTCTCCGATTGAGCACCTCTGGGATGTCCTTGGTTGAAGATTGTCAACAAATCACCCCCTGCCAATGGATGTTGCACAGCTGACTGCATTTCTGCTTCAGGAATGGCAAGCTGTTCCTCAGGATACTCTTCGGACCCTTGTGGACTCGATGCGTCTACGCTGTCTTGAATGCCTTGCTGCAAACGGTGGTCATACCCGATTTTGAAATGTCTATTTGTCCAATATCTATTGTGTGACTTTTGAAATGGTGGGTGACACATTTCACAGCTTCATTGCGTTTGAATGTGTGTTTTCATTTCTTTACGTGACATGTCAATTTGGTATTCAATAAATGCCGTTTTGACTGGTACCAATTACGTTTATATCAGATTTGTTTTATGGTTTCAACCAAGGTTTTTCTAAGTGGCCCTTGACTTTTGACGAGTAGTATAGTTCAACATCTGTACCCCATGTTAATATCTTCTAAGATAAAAGCTTCAAGTTTGAGGCTTAGCCTTGAGAGTGTGACCAGCAGACATCATTAAACATGAGCTTTTGTCAGCAAAAATCTTTATAATTGTATGAGCTCATATAGTCAGAGTCGCAGTGTGAATTCCGAGCTGGTAGATCAACGATAGACTTCATCTTTTTTCTCCGCCAACATTACGAAAAATCAAGAGAGCAGAAAAAGCCGTTATATATCCCTTTTATCGCAGTAATGTTATTTGCGTACGACCGTGCACCAGTATTAAACGGGGCATGGCGCGGTATGACGCAGTGATTTGTTTAGATACGGGCTATGTCCTTGAGGCAGATCCAGATATCCATCGTCGTGAACAGACGTTATTTATTTCGTGTTCTTATCCCAAGTCTAGGGAAGACACGGTCACGAAGTAATTACGATCATCTGAAAGATGAAGATGCTATTCTTGAGTGAGCTATGCCAAGAATCTTGTATTGCCAATATTTAGCCAGAAACGGCTCGTTTGAAGTATCTAGCCTCCGATACTTAGTCTCCTGTACCGTTACTGCAGAGCTTCAGCATGACCAGCTATGTCGGCTGTTACTGCGTTCAGTTAACGTTCGGAGCTATCTTGGATCTTGATTATATATATATATATATATATATATATATATATATATATATATATATATATATATATATATATATATATATATATATATGCTCAAGAGGTCTGTACACAAACCCGTGGGTTGAATCATGCACTTTCCATTCCAGCAGCCATTCGCTCTCTACCTCATGACAAACACGGGGAAAATCCATTCCCACACTTTTTTTTCCAGTTTCTCGGCATCAGTATATATAATAGTGGTGCGTTTTTAATGTGCTTCAGTATATAATTTATCCCGTAAATTTTCAGTTTGTTAACCTGAATTAATTAAAAGGGGAAATCTGTTTTATTGGCCTATTTGCCTATACCCATTTTAATATACTACTACTCGTCAAAAGTCAAGGGCCACCCTATTATTTTCAATACACTTTTATATAAGCGCATAGAATGATTAAATGAAGGAAGTTTTTAGTAAAAATGGGTGCAATATCTTCCTCTGACAGTCCTCTATGCACGTTAAGCATAAAAATAACTCACCGACAACCATGGTGATCACGTGCAATTTGGTTTGCTGACCATAAATTCACATTTTTAATCTGTTTTTTCAAACTTTCGTACAACCAAACAGGTGAAGTAATCGTGCTGATTGACATTCCACGTGCAATGGCGACTTTTCGTGAACAGAGTTCACTCTTAATTTGTTTTAAAATCAGCAGACTTAGGGTAGTTTCATCACTTGCAAAAACCATGCCACCGAGAAGAAGTCTTGACACCTTACAAAGAATGAGGGCTATAGCGTGGCTTGAAAGTGGTTTATCTGTCCGTGAGGTTGCTAGACGGCTTGCAGTGTCACACTCTACTATCCAAAGAATTTTGGAGAGATTTCAGGCCACAGGAAGGGTGGAGGATCGCCACCGGTCAGGTCGCCCTAGATGCATCAATAGACATGATGACCGATACCTCTTGTTGTCAGCCCTGCGCCATCGAACAGTGACTTGTTCCACTCTAAGATGTCAGCTGAGACAAACTGTAAACGTTAATGTCAGTCAAAGCACCATTCGCAGACGTTTACATGAATTTGGACTGGCTGCTCGACGTCCTGCAGTCAGAATCCCTCTTACTCCTGCTCATCGCAGAGCCCGTGTTGCTTGGTGTCGCGAGCACATCCGATGGACAAGGCAACAATGGAGTCAAGTTCTCTTCACTGATGAATTTCGCTTCACTATGGCATTCAATGATGGCAGGATTCGAGTTTGGAGACGACCAGGAGAGCGATTTACTGATGACACAATTCGAGAGGTGGATCGTTATGGTAGGGGTTCTGTCATGGCCTGGGGAGGCTTCTACAGACACGACAGGACCCCACTCTACATCATCCAAGGCAACTTGACCGGCCCAAGATACCAGAACGAAATCTTGAGACCAATTGTTCAGCCTGCTCTGGAGGCCATAGGTGGTAATGCCATCCTCCAAGATGATAACGCTCGACCCCATCGAGCTCGTGTGGTGAATGAGTTTATTCAGCAACATGGGACCATCAGGATGGCGTGGCCAGCTCATTCACCTGACCTTTCTCCGATTGAGCACCTCTGGGATGTCCTTGGTCGAAGAGTGTCAACAAATCACCCCCTGCCAATGGATGTTGCACAGCTGACTGCATTTCTGCTTCAGGAATGGCAAGCTGTTCCTCAGGATACTCTTCGGACCCTTGTGGACTCGATGCGTCTACGCTGTCTTGAATGCCTTGCTGCAAACGGTGGTCATACCCGATTTTGAAATGTCTATTTGTCCAATATTTATTGTGTGACTTTTGAAAAGGTAGGTGACACACTTCACAGCTTCATTGCGTTTGAATGTGTGTTTCCATTTCTTTACGTGACATGTCAATTTGGTATTCAATAAATGCCGTTTTGACTGATACCAATTACGTTTATATCAGATTTGTTTTATGGTTTCAACCAAGGTTTTTCTGAGTGGCCCTTGACTTTTGACGAGTAATATACATGCCACATACTATCGTTTACCCATACATAATCTGTACAAGGTGTTTGCGTTTTCAGATGTGTACACCCTGTACATAATTTCTGTACAGGTTTTCTAACCCATTCTCCTTATTACTGTGTCTCAGAGTTCTTTTATAAGGTCCTTTTGAACACAGGATTTCCCAGTCTGTTAGTGATAATTAAACACAGAAATAGACTAAATGATGACACCATCACATTATTTTTACAGTGTAAAATAAACTCAGACATTTATTGTTTGGGATTTAAAATAAGTGAAGACCTGCTTTAAAAGGCAAAGTCCCCGTGCCTCATTTATAATGCAGCCCTCTATAATTGAAAATATTTTAACCCAAATTAACTCTTTTGATGTTTTTTTCAGTCTTTGTACAGGTTTTGTGTACAGGTTTTTCATCTCCGAGGTGAGGCATGTATGTTATATAAGATTTTTGAATATTTAATTTTGATTCATTAGCTTGTCCAAACTCTGTGAATGTGTCTAATATATTTTGAATAGATCTGTTTGTTTAAGGAAAGAAGATAGTGTCATCAGGATAGGCCAACAACTTCCTTTGTTCTTTACCTGGAATGAATTTTCCTGTAATATTTATATCTTGTCTTATTTTCTCCAAAACAGGTTCTATTGTTATAACATACAGCATGGGTGACAGAGAGCACCCTTGCCTAACTTACCTAGTTAATATAAAGGATTACGTTAGTGTGTGATTTACTAAAATTCTACTTCAGGGTTTTTGTATACAATTTTAATCCGTGTTATAAAACATGTCCCTACATTACATGCTAGTAAACTGTTATGTAGAAAAGAGTGTGAAACTCTGTCAAAGGCTTTTTCTTGATCTAATGATAGTATTGCACTTAGACACTGCCTGCCTTGTGTGTATGTGATTAGGTCTCGTTAAGAAATGTGTGTGCCTGCTGATGTTCTGTCCTGCACACTATTTTGTTGGTCCTCGTGGATAAGAGTATGCATAAGCTTTAGCCAGAATTTTGTAGTCTGTGTTTAAAAAAGAAATGGGTCTATAATTTTTAAGTGACATGGAGCTCATTTTTTCCCCCAAACATAAACCGCTGCTATTTTTTCCTTCAGCGAAGTCCACCAGTGCAAAGTTGACAGGTGGGCACTATTGCATACAATAGCTAAATTTCACTTGGGGGCCATCCATAAAAGGGCACTATTGCATACAATATTTAAATTTCATTTGGGGGCCATCCATAAAAGGGCACTATTGCATACAATATTTAAATTTCATTTGGGGGCCATCCATAAAAGACGTCCACAAAATTATGGCATTTTTTTTACCCTCCCCTCCCTCTTGTCCACTTTTGATTGAGAAGTGTGTAACCCTTGTGGACGTCCACTCCATATCAATCAATACCCTTTAGCTCCCCAAGGAGCATAGGCCTTCAACAAACACATGCCAAGTCTTCCTGTCCTGTACCATCCGCTCAAGTTCTTTCAATGTTTTCCTCATCATTTTCACCTCTGTTTCCAGTTCTCTTCTCCATGTGTTTTATGGTCTACCTCTGCCTCTCTTTCCCTGTGGATTCCAGAACAAGGACTGCCTTGTAATGCTATCAACAGGTTTCCTCAATGTGTGTCCTATCCATCGCCAGCGTCTTCTTCTCAACTCTTGTTCCACTGGCACTTGTCTGGTCTTGTCATCAATTCCACATTTGTGACTTTGTCATACCATTTCAGTCCTTCTATTCTACGCAAGCACCCGTTTATAAAAGTCTGTAGCTTTTTGGTTGTTGTTTTTGTTGTTCTCCATGTCTCAGAGCCATACAATAGGACTGACTTCACATTTGAGTTGAAGATTCTTATTTTTGTGCTGGACTTGATTTCTCTTGTTCTCCATATGTTTCCCAATGCAATGAAAGCTCCTCTTGCTTTTTGTATTCTTATTTTGATATCACTGTCTGTCCCTCCAACTTTGTCTATATTACTTCCAAGATATGTGTACGATTCTACATCTTGTAGTGGTGTTTCTTCAAGTTCAACCCTGTTATCATTACCTGCATTTATTCTCTCATTATTATTTTTCTTTATACATTTACCTACATTTTAATATATAACAACAAAGGTATTTTTGCATATGAACATCATAAAAATGTATTTTATTACTGTTAACACACATTAGGTTGGCCATTTTTGCTTGGGTCAAACTCACATTTTTGCTTGGCACAGAAAGAGGATGTTGGCTAAAATTGAACACAGTGCTGGAATAACATTTATTCTTTCTTCTTTGCGCTCCTAACATAGCATGGAGACTACACTAACCCATGGAGTTAACATTACAGCAGTCTCCAAGAAGCCTTCAACAAGCATATGATGCTATTAGTATTACAGCGGCGGTTTCTATGGCATGTATAAATTTTAAAATAATATGTTATGGCATCAGTTTAGCAAATCGACATATACAGAAAACATGGAACATTTCTAAATTTCCCATTCGTCAGCCACAGCCACACGCAGGCGACACAGATAAATATAGACAGGTTAACAGACAAAGACAATGGACACTGTAAATAAGTGGGAACAATGATATGATTGATGCAGAAAGATAAAAAATCGAAAAAGACGGAACAAGCAAAAAGGTATTAACTCAAGAAATTCAACAAATAATGAAAATAGAAAATGATGTAACAAAGTATTTGTTATTGCTGAACAGAATCTACATCATTGCACTCCGGGCAAACCTACTGGTGCTCAGTCTCCCTCAGTATATGTCATGTCAAAGAGTGTGAATGCTAACTGTTCCTGTAGCTCGCTGGTTGTATATACAATTGATGCATCCTCTCATACGTCCATCTCTGCTTGCTTGCGTTTGATCCCAAATTCAAACAGTCTTAACCTTGATGATTCATCTATTGCAGTGTCATTTACTAACAGGCAATCATTAATTGTTTTCAGTATCTCTCCTTTATCCATATCCAGTGTCCATATTGCTTCTGTGAATATTTTCAATTCATGCCAGAGCCAACCATTTTGAACCTTTCGAAGCATGGTCGGAGAGTCTGACACAATGACTGACTTTGTTAATGAAGATTCAGTCAACCACCTTAAGGTCGCCGTAGCTGCCTCTACCTCCATTCTTATGTTGGAAGTTGTTATTTTGTAAGCCCAGCGATGTTCGGTGACGATTCTCCTCTTGACCCTATTAGAGAAGCCCCAACCTGATTTCTCACCATGGATTACAGATCTATCAGTATACTCAATAGCATCATTATCCCCAGCATGATCATGTATCAGTTGATTAACTTCCAGTTCTACACTCTCTACCAAGGCTGATGACGCACTGGTAGTGGTAGTTAATCAAGTTCTCATCTGACTTACTCCACTCTTCCCCTTTGAATATAGTTTCAACTGTGGTCATCAGCTTGATTGTTGCCTTGTGACCGTATGGCCTACTACGTCGTTACAACTATTCGAATTATAGTAAAGCACTTAAGAATGACTACGGTAGTTAGTAAAAATAAACACTAGTCAAAATTCAATTACATCATCAGTCATGGCACACATGAACCCATGATGTCATCAAACCTTGTGTGGCTTCCATACAAGTTAGGCCGGAAGACATTTAGAATAGAGAGAACCTAGAACAATGGTTGGTCATACTTACTTAGTAACAATAATTTTAGATTAGAGGTTTCGTAGTTAGTTAGGTTAAAGATTATTTTAACAGTCAGCTAGGCCCCAAGACCAATCATAAGAGAGTTTTCGGTCTATACTCCAATTAGAAATACAGTAGAACTCCATTTATCCGAACCCCAATTATCCGAACATCCAATTATCCGAACACTTTTTCCAGAAAAAAAAAAAAAAATCAATCGCCACCAGTCACGTTAGACTACATTTCTGAATCTTTTCATGCCGCAAGCTTCAAATGGGTGCGAACAATTTGTAGAGGATGGGATGGGCTAATGGTCGGTCGCTTACGTACAGGAAGTCAGTTAGATCATAAAGTCAGTTAATATCTGGTTTACCAATCCAGTGTATGTGTGCGTTCTAGGCAGAACACTGGCTAAACAGACAGTTCAACTTAAAATAATTGTGTCTGCTACTACAGCAGAATAATTTTGGTGTACAGGTATTTCTCTGTGCGATATGGCATCTTCCAGTAGGCCTAAAGCATATAAAAGGAACCGCAATGTTTTGTCAATTGAAACGAAAACAGAAATTATCAAGAGACTAGGAAAAGGTGAAACTGTGTCTTCACTTGCGAGGATTTTCAATGTTGGGAAAGCTACCGTCTCTGACATCAAAAGTAAAAAGGATAAAATTATGAGTTTTGCATCGAAATTGGAGAGTGAAAATGGGTCGAAGAAACGTAAAACCATGAGAAATGCGAAATATTTGAAATTGGAAGAGGCTTTGTATATATGGTGTCTGCAAAGAAGAAGCAAATCGGAACCTATCTCTGGCTCTCTATAGTGTGAAAAGGCACTTCAGTTCAACAATCAACTTGACGGTCCTCCTGACTTTAAATCTCGTCGTGGCATACGAGAACTGGAGATTCAAGGGTAATCTTTATCTAGCGATGCAACTGCCGCTGAAAATTTTAAAGAAACATTCTTGGCTTTTTTGGAAGAAGAAGGTTATTCACTCGATGATGTGTATAATGCCGATGAGACTGGCTTATACTGGAAATCATTGCCTCAAAAATCACTTGCATCTCAGCGCGAAGCAGCTGCCCCTGGGTTTAAAAAGTGCAAAAGAGAGAGTAACAATTTTGGTAGCCGCGAATGCCAATGGAAGTCATCGTTTACCGGTGCTAATGATCGGCAAAGCCAAAAAACCATGTTGTTTACAGAATGTGACATGTCTCCCATTGTGCTACAAAGCACAGAAGAGTGCTTGGATGAATAGTGAAATATTTCTTGATTGGTATACAAATCAGTTCATCCCAAATGTGAAGAGGTTGAGAGAACAAGAAAAGAAAACTGGAAAAGTAATTCTTCTACTGGACAATACACCATCTCATCCAGAGACGGATACATTGAATGCAGTTGATGCAAATTGTAAAGTAATTTTTTTGCCTCCCAATGTAACAGCACTGATTCAACCAGTGGAGCAGGGTGTTATAGCAAAGCTTAAAAAGATGTACAAGAAGGAAGTCCTGCGTCGTTTATTGTTGGCTGAAGATGAAGAAAGTGTGGTGGCGTTTTCCAAAAAGCTTAATCTCAAAGACTGCTGCTATATGTTAGCTGATGCTTGGACCACCCTGTCACCAGATAATCTCAACAAGGCTTGGAATAGATTGCTTGGGAAAAAAGGAGGAAATGAAACTACTGCAGTGGACACAAATGATGATTGTATAAATGAAGTTGTGGAACTGTTTCAATGCCCGGATTTTCGGACTGTGACAAAGATGATGCCCACATGTGGCTAGAAGATGATAATGATTCTGGATTTCAGTTTTTGAATGATGAAGAAATTTTGTCTTTTGTGCAAAAAGAAAACCAAATACATGTAGTGACCGATGACGAAGACTCCTCAGAAGTACATGATGTAATTGTAGATTATGAAGAAAACCTAAAACGTCGACCAAGTCCTGAAGAGGCCTTTATAGCACTAGAATCAGCGATGGCTTGGTACGAGCAAGAAGATGACAGCTGTCCTACACAGCTTCTGCTGTTGAAGAGAATGCGGGACTTAGGAACCAAAAGGAGACTATCCAGTTTGGTGCAAAAAAGGATTCCTCATTATTTTAAATAGTGGGCTACATCTGCGCAAGTACATGTATACGTAAGTTGCGACTGGTTTTGAATCATTTGTAATGTTATTTTGAAAACATTTCTCTTTCTTAAAAAAAAAAATTAATACAAGTAGTACATGCACTGCAGTGTAATGACAGATTTTGGTGATACAGTAATCTAATACAGTGTGGGTATTATTATTACAGTACAAGTAAATATGTTTTATAGTGTATTTTCCTTGTGATGGTTAATTATTTTTAGAAATATGTGTACATGTACTCGATACATTATGTAATCCAATTATCCGAACATTTGATTATCCGAACGATGCTCGGTCCCATGGGGTTCGGATAAATGGAGTTCTACTGTAATTTCATCCGGCAAGCCATAGCACCAAACTAGTATATAGACTGATGCATCATAGTAACCAGAGACCCTGAGACAGTTATCAGTGATTAGAGTCAAACCTACATAAGGCATACTCACTTGAGGTGAGGAGCAACCTGGCGCATCCCCTATTGTGAGAACAAAAGCCTTTGACTCCTTCGTTTGTGACAAGTACATAACCGTCCAGACACCTACTACCTACCAGGGCCACCAGCGACCCAGCGCTGACCCCTGCCACGTATTTTATTATGGTTTTATCCACAAAAGTAAGTCCCGAGATAGTTTTTTTCAAAAGTTTCAAATCGATCTTTTGTTTTGATAGGCTTCCACAGATTTCAGACATGTCTTATCACGACTTCTAAGTAATAACCCTTTTGCCACCGAGGCTAAAGCTATCAGTAGTGCCCCACCAGAAATGTGCTGAAGATGTTTATTTGACAGCATAGATAGCAAATAATTAAAGAAAATTTGATATAAATACTTGGACTCCTCTAATATTCTGCGTTTATAATTTTCCTTGACTTTGTTGGAATTGCTGTTGATAATCGAACCTTTAAACATGGTACTACCAACTATGAGCATTTACGAGTACTCCTTACTACCTGGGTTTGTCCTCACTTCTGGAAGTAACAACTCTGGTGTATAACCAGTCATCCACAGAAGTATCCCAGTTAAAGAAAGTGTCGCGGTTATATCCCTTTGACTAACTATAGGGAAGTAACAATAAATAGACTGTATACTTTCTAATCTATAAGAGCCTTTCGATAAATAAAGCACCACATCTTATACCAAATTAGGTACCGTCTCAGCCTCTGCCTGTGCCATCCCCCTCTTTATTGTTACTCTCTTAATGTCAGCTGTGTTTCCATGAAGGGGGTGCAGTTTGCCTGTGGTTACTCACATACAGGCTTTTGCCTGGGCCATCGCAAATCTTGATCTAATCAACAGCACTCCAAGCATATACCTCACTGTCACAATGGGAGTATCTTGCATATAGCCCAAGGCTATATGCATCCTGTAATTTTGAATGCATTCTAATCGTTCACATTGTGTTACTGACAGCGTGAGTATTCCCAGTCCATACTCGATGACTGATATGACTAGCTGATGATACAGAAGAAATAATAATCTCTGCTCCATGCGTGCTGCAGCCATTGTTTTTAGGGCTGCAAGACCTCTCCTACATTTCTTTATGATGTGATCAACATGGTGTTTATACGATAGCACGCAATCGAATGAACCTCCAAGTTATTTCAGCTTTTCTTGCCTTTCAATTTTCTGTCCATTGAGAGTAATCTCTGGATGGTCAGTTTTAACTATGGAGTTGTTTAAGGAGCACCACATCATGCAGGCCTGGCTGGAATTGACTTAAGAGCCAGTTTTCTCGCAGCATTTAAACACCCTCTGTAGTGTGCCACATATGCTATTAAACATTTCATGTCAGTCAGAGCCAGTTCTGTAAACGAGAATGTCATCAGCAAAAGTCAATTTTTCGCCCCAACCCAGTTGGCTGAATGGTGGCTACTTTTGATGTGTAGATATTAAACAGCACTGGTGATAAAGGAGAACGCTGGGGTAGTCAAGGTCTGATGTCCATGTTGACAAGTCAAATAATATCCTGTGGAGATATCCACCGACAGTCTAGGCAAACCTTCCTTATATATGCTTCATAAGGTGCATAAAATTGACAATCCTGGTAGATCTATTGTTTCAGCTTGCTCTTGTCCCACACAACGTATTTCTGAATTCCCCAACAGTATTTTTCAACACTTAGTCGCTAATCTACCTACTTATGACTAGCTGTCACAATGGGAGTATCTTGCATCCAGGACACTACTCACACTATTAATACTTTTGATTCAATTAGATTCACATCTGACCATTCTTACTGACATTTCAGTTTAGATGTTTGTACACTTCTGTCCCACATTCTGATGGGCTTAAGGCACTTAAGTTTTTTTCTTAATTAACATTTATCCTACTATCAGTACTGGTCCTCTTCTTCGCCTTGCTGAACTGGTTCTCAATCTTAATTCTTTTGAATAGCCGATTTTTTTACCAAATCAGTGTCATTGCTTTGGGCACAAACAAGGGCCAGAGTTATGCTTGCCAGTTTATGGGCCACTTTGAATATTTGGTTTTTCAAAATTATGATGGCTTGATACCTGAGTTTTATTGTCCCTATACCGATGATAGGATTGGAATGACAGATACGAGGGGCGTTCAGAAAGTAATGCACCACATTGTTTTTCTCAGCTAATAATGAAGATAGAAGCATGAAATTTTGCACACTTCAAATATGGCATGTGCCAATTGTGTGCACCAAATTGCACCGCAACCAGCCAAATAATACGGCTGCCCTAAACCGTTGAAATGGAGCGTGTTAGCAACTTGCGTTATAAACAGCGAATTGTGATAGAATTTCTCATTGCAGATAAGGAAACTGTTGTGAATATTCACAAGCATCTATGTGATGTGTATGGAAGTTTTGCAGTCGACAGGAGTACAGTCCGTCGCTGGGTTCAGAGAATCAAAGAATCAGGAAGTGGAGATACGGAGCTGCTTGATCGGCCGCACTGTGGACGTCCTGCCACAGCCACCAACGCAGAAATGTTGAAATGCGCTGAGGGCATTATTCTTACTGATAGGTGAATCACTACTCAACAATTGGCCTTACAGCTGTCAGTCAGCATTGGTAGTGCAAATGCAGTTATAAAAACTCTCGGATTTTCTAAGGTTTGCGCAAGATGGGTTCCTCGAAGCCTCACAAATAACCACCGATTGCAAAGGAAAGCAATTTCTTCTGAATTGTTGGAGCGTTTCAATGCTGATGGAGAGAACTTTTTGGCTAAGATCGTTACAGGTGATGAAACCTGGGCACATCATTTTGAACCTGAGACAAAAAGACAGTCAATGGAGTGGCATCATCCGCAATCACCATGAAGAAATTCAAGACAATTCCTTCAGCTGGAAAGGTCATGATCACTGTCTTTTGGGACATTGAAGGTGTGATTCTTGTGGACGTTATGCCAAGAGGAGAGACAATCAATTCGCAAGCTTACATTAAGACATTGAAAAAACTCAATCAACGGATGATGAAGGATTGATTCATGCAGCGAAGAAATGGATACATGATCAAGACTAAATCTGATACGGGCTAGGAATACATGCACTTGTTTCGCGCTGGCATAAAGCCGTACAAGTTGATGGGGATTATGTTGAATAATACAGATGTTTACATGACATATCCATGTATATTGTGTATAAATTTCATGCTTTTTGAATAAACAGCTCCTGAGAAAAACGATGTGGTGCATTACTTTCTGAACGCCCCTCGTATGTTAGAGGGAGACTTCAATAGTTTTTTTGACTACGTCAGTAATTTTAATCCTGCCATCAAATTTACTTCTTATATTTCCATGAATTCAGTAAACTTTCTTGACCTTTCTGTGCAGATTAGCGCTACTGGTCTAAAAAACTTCCGTTCTTTTTATAAACCTACTGACGCTCATGTTTTCCTTCTTTTTACTTCATCTCACCCTCTTAGCTGTAAAAACTGCATTCCCTTTTCTCAGCTTCTACGCTTACGTCGGATATGACACGATGATGATGATTTCCTTGAACGAGCTCAAGAGATGCTTGAGTTTTTTTTTTTGCAGATATTCTTATCCTGAAAGTGTTCTATCTGATGTTCTTAATCGCATTTCACATTTACTTGTCAGATGGCGCTCACTGCAAAATCTACTTCTACTTCTGACAGACTCAAACTTATTTTAACTTTCCATCCTCACTGCTTAGCAGCGAAAGAAATTCTATTTTGTCATTTGCCTATTGTCCACTCTGATCCTGTTACCAGAGTTGCCTATTGTCCACTCTGATCCTGTTACCAGAGTTGCCTATTGTCCACTTTGATCCTGTTACCAGAGTTGCCTATTGTCCACTCTGATCCTGTTACCAGAGTTGCCTATCATCCACTCTGATCCTGTTACCAGAGAATTGTTTCAGGATGTCCATTTGGTGGCCTATCATAGGGATAAGAATGTTAGGGATATTCTTGTACACAGCTGCTTAAGGAATACTAGCCCTTCATTCTTTGGTACTAAACCGTGCCAATGCCATATATGCAAGACCTGTCTGTTTGCACTGTTTCTTTACCGAAGGGTGATTTTGTCATCAGCGAGTCGGTCATTTACATGCGAATACAGAAATCTGACATATGCCATCATCTGTAAAAGGTGTGGTATTACCTATATTGGTGAAACTGGCAGATGATTGGCAGACAGGTTTCATGGGCACTGGAATGACATTTATCATGACAAACCTACACCTGAGGCTCTTCATTTTAATGGGCCTGACCATTCAGGTAATTCTGAAATCCAAATAACGGCCATTCGATCATGCTTTGGTGATGACCATGCTTGCTTTTCCTTGGAGAATCATTTCATTTTAAAATGGGTTGTCTTTCTCCTTATGGCTTAAATGTCCAACATTACTTTGCTTAAATGCTTCTATATGGTGATTTTCTGCATTTTTTCCGCACTTTTTCACAATCTGTCTTCTTTGTTGCATATATTTCAACGAAGTGACGTTAAACAAGGCTGTGTTCTGGTTCCGACCCTCTTCGGAATCTTCTTTGCCTTACTCTTGAAACATGCATTCAGAGATGCAACTGAAGGAATATGCCTTCACACTAGGTCAGATGGCCGTCTGTTTAATCTTTCAAGGCTGAAGGCAAAAACAAAAATCAGAAGGGTCACTATATAAGAGACTTGTTGTTCGCTGATGATGCTGCAGTCGTCACTCAAAGCCAACAGGAGCTTCAGAGCTTGATGAATCGCTTCACTAAAGCATGCAAGGACTTTGGCCTCACAATAAGTCTAAAGAAAACGAATGTGCTGAGTCAGGATGCGGGTGCTGCACCAGTTATCACTATCGATAACTATGAATTGGCAGTGGTGCACCACTTCACATACCTAGGGTCTACCATCAATGACAAACTCTCACTGGATACAGAAATCGACAGCCGCATTGGCAAAGCTGCAGCTACCTTTGCCCGCCTCACATCGCGTGTTTGGGGAAACTCTAAACTCACAATGAAGACCAAAGCTGCGGTATATAATGCCTGCGTCACCAGCACACTCCTATATGGCAGCGAGACCTGGACGACCTATGCTAAGCAAGAAAGAAGGCTCAATACCTTCCTTTTGCGGTGTCTACGCCGCATCCTCGGCATCTCATGGAAAGATAAAGTGACAAATGTCGAGGTGTTGTCACGTGCTGGCCTTCAAAGTATGTATACACTGCTCAGACTGCGCAGACTTCGCTGGCTTGGCCATGTTCGCTGCATGGAAGATGGTCGCATCCCAAAAGATATCTTCTACGGACAATTAGCAGATGGCAAGAGAACAGTTGGGCGACCACAGCTGAGGTTCAAAGATGTGTGCAAGAGAGATATGAGGGCACTGGACATGGATCCAGCAACATGGGAGGATGAAGCTGCCGATCGCACTAAGTGGCGATGCTATTTACGGCGCCACCTCAGATTGGGCGAAGAGACGCTCACACAAGAAGCAGAGGTGAGGAGAAAACGTCGAAAGGAGCACCAGGAAAATAAGCAGCTGAGGGCTGCCACCTCAGGGGTGCATTGCCATAGTCAGTTATGACTGAAGGGGCTATTATTATTATTATTATTTCATTTCATATTCTATTTATGTATTTGTGTGCTGCTAGATCACTTTCTTGGCAAGATTTTACCTAGGCTTTCAGCGTATATCTCCACAGGATATTATTTGACCTTCTTCTTTGATCCTTAACTGCAGACTGTCAAAGCAGTCAGTGGCCATCACACCTGATGGCATTTTGTAGGGCAGCAACAAATTGCTTCCACTTTTTTTGGTCGGCGACCATCCTTCGTATAGTGCCCCAACTCTGGTTCATTCTTTGCATCTCAGCCTCCACAGTTCTCCGCCAAGTTGTTTTTAATTGGCCTCTCTTTCACTTTCCTTCGGGGGTCCATAGCATAGCTGTTCTTGTAATGGCATTAGGGTCCCTTCAGAGGACATGATCAACCCAACTCCAGTGTCTGCCAGTTATGATGGTGTGCATGTCCTCTTGCTTTGACCTTGTTACATCATTTTCTGTTTTTCATTATTTGTTAAATTTTTTAAGTTAATACCTTTTTTGCTTGTTTTGTGTTTTTGGATATTTTTATCTTTCACATCATACAAAATATCGTTGTTTCATTCATTTTTTCCCATTTATTTACAGCGCCCATTGCCTTTGTCTATTAACTAGTCTATATTTATCTGTGTCGCCTGTTTGCGACTGGCTGATGAAAGGTGAATTCCAAAACGTCCGGTGTTTTCTGTACAGGTTAATTTGTTAAACTGATGCCATACCCTATTATTTTTTTAATTTATACGTTCCAAACCAGGTTTACAGCAGCCTCTTAATTTATTTTCTTTGGCAATTAGTTTTACATGATGGGGTTGCCAGCCACATCCAAACCAAGTTTGTTATTGGGTAATCACAATTTAACACAAAATGATCTAATGCAGTGCTTATCAGCTGAGATTCTGCAAAGATAGCAGCTGAAATCACAGTAGTTATGTAGTTTGCCGTTACTGTTGACTCTACTACTGATATCACTAGAACTGGTCAATCTTCTTTATCGTTATGATATTTAACAGTAAAGAAGTAATTCAGTAGGATAACTAAACAATTCAGTAGAGGATAACTAAACAATTCAGTAGAGGATAACTAAACAATTCAGTAGAGGATAACTAAACAATTCAGCAAATACCTGGAGCAAGTGCTCTAGACTTTTTCAACATTCTTCTTATAGTAGTAAAAATGTGAGGTTATCAGTAACTGTGTGTTCTTGTCAGGTCTTATGATAGAGCAAGTACTAGGTCACTCGTGAAATATTAGTCTCCAAATGAGGAAATAGTAATATGTTTATTATGAACTGTTGTGCACATAATTTTAATTCAATTCTGATTGATGCTGTAAGCATATGATGCTGTAAGCATATTGTGAAACAATATCATCTTTGTGTCTTTATGTTCAGTGATATACCCACTAACAAAAGAAACCTGTCAGAAATAGAATTGAAAATATTTGAGGTCACTGCATAGAAGATGGTAAAATACGCATGCACAGGTTGAGCAATCAGTGAAATGAGTACAAGCCATAATAATAACCAATGCATGCAGCACGTGCGGCACATGCAATATGCGTTTTTTGAGTACCACATGCCCCACGTATGTGATGTGTGAGTTTTAATGACTGATTCCTCTGCTTTGGTGATGGCACTTGCCAGAAAACAGCATTTAGTGTTGACTGTACCTTAATTTCACCCTGCCATGATTGTCTGAAGGACAGCGTAACCAAGCTATGGGACAACTAGTTGCGGGATCATCCATTAGTGACGTTGTCCCCTACTTCGGTGTATGCAGAGACACAATTAGGAACTTGCACACATGATGGTACACCACAGGGACAACTCAAGACAGGCCCAGAAGTGGTAGACCAAGGGTAACAACTGTGGCTGAGGACCATTACATCTGTGCAACCACTTCCAACATGCTCAGGCTTCAGGACCATGAGTAACATGACCCTCCTCAGACGCCTTAGAGAAGTAAACATACGTGTTTACAGAACAGCACAGCGGGTGCGCCTGCTTCCGTGACATGTCTCAGCAAGATACTAATGGGCCAGACAGCGCCTCAGATGAACTAACAATCTGTGGCGTGCTGTCGTATGGTCTGATGTTTCTTCTTAAACGGCAGGATAGCAGGATCCAGGTGTATTGCAGGAAGGGTGAAAGATATTCTTCTAACTGCATTCAGAAGGCAGCCAGTTTCAGCAGAGGTAGCATTATGGTTGGGGGAGGGAGAAGGGGTACTACTGCTGAAAACAGAACAAATCTTGTCAGAATTGAAGGAACCCTCACCATCAATCACTACATCAGTGACGTACTGCAGCCACACACTCTGCCGTCCCCCACCAACATAAACTGGGCTTAATTTACATGCAGGACAATGCCTCAGCTCACAGATCAGTAGTAGCCCTAGACTACCTCAATGTAGCTAATGAGAACATCCTTGACCTTGGGCCAGCTTTGTACCCTGACTTCAATCCCACTGAACATCTCTGGGATCATGTGGACAGACGGTGCCCACCCTCCATTATCAGCCAGAGAGCTTGGACTAGTTGTATACAGCGCTTACTGAAGCACGGAACAACATCCCAGAAGACCAGATCAGATGTTTGGAACTCTCCATGAGACGCCGCTGCAGCACAGTGGTGATAGTTCATGGTGGTTACACTCGTTACTGAGTTTGCGATTTTTGTTTTGGATATCACACTTTTTTAAGGTACAACCACGTGACGCTCGATTACTTAATTTTTTTTTTTTTTTTGTAACCTGATTTCTTTCAGGACATAAATCCCTTATCGAACAGCCATGTTTGCTTGATCAATTTCTCGATGCACATTTACTGAGAACAAAATACAAGATGTGACAGATGTTGTTAGACTCTGTGTGTGCGTGTGTGTGTGTGAGTTTGTGTGTGCATGCGTGCGTGCGTGCGTATATATATATATATATGCAAACATAGGGTGTCACAACGCCCCTAGAGCGCCGATGGTGAAGAAAATATGGGCCTAACACCACATTCCCAATATGCCTCAATGGGCATGTAATGGATCCTTTACCTTTTTATATAGGGTGTCCACAAAGTCTCTATACAATTTAAAAATTGTATTAAAAATACAAATGAAGAGATAGTTATGTGCAGTTTGTTGCATAATTTAGTAAAATTCTACATGGGCACCATTTACCGCAAGAAACACATCAAGATGTTATTCAATTTCCATCCATGTTCGCTCTAAAATCGCTTCATCAATGGTGGAAATGGCGTCAGCAATTCTTTCCTTAAGGGCGTTGATGCTCCAAACCTTAGTCTTATAAACAATATCTTTAACATATCCCCGCAGGAAGAAATCCAAGGGAGTGATATTGGGTGAATGAGGTGGCCACGGAATTGGTCCTCCCCTTCCAATCCACCTATTTCAAAATGTTTCACAAATGAGCTGGCGAACAGGTCATCCCCAGTGAGGTGTTGCTGGAACATGATAGTTGGTTGCAGGTTTTCCAACTGTGGTATCAAACATTCCCTCAAAACATTAAGGTATACATCTGCATTAATCATTTTTTTCTCTGAAGAAATATGGCCGAATTATGCAATTGTGCATGATGCCACACCACACATTAACCTTTAGACTATCTCATTGAATCTCCCTGCTCTAATGAGGGTGTCCTGATCCCCAAATCCTGACATTGTGTCAATTCAGCTTTCCTGAAAGGGTACCTGATCACTAAAACATCTATGTTTCAAAAAGTGTTCATCTTCACTGAGGCAGTTCAGCCTCTTTGTAGTTTATCCTTTGTCAATAAAAAATTTGGAATCTACTCTTTAATATGCAATAAACTGCACAGTTATCTCTTCATTTGTATTTGTAATAAATTTCTTAAATTGTACGGAGACTTTGTGGACACTGTGTGTGTGTGTGTGTATAACAAATTTAAAATGTTCAGTTAGTAGTTCAATATGCCGGGTGGGTCCTTTTATTGTGTTTGCTCCCCCTGCTGCTAGAGCCTGGCTGAGCCAGAGACTACCCCATTCTAGCTGATATTTTCGTATAAATAGGGTCTTCATGTAGCTTTATTTTCTCTCTGTATTTTACTTACATTAAAACATTTGAAGCTGATTTTATTTGATGCAGAATTTGTTGTTCATTTCTTTCTGGACCAACATTCATTTTACATTTTTATGCCTCATGTATTGATATATTTTGTTTTGGGCTTTTTTTTCCTTAGTAATATTATTTTATAATGATCCATGTTTTCAAATACTACAATTATTTTTAAAAAAATTGTATTATCTTTTTGACTGTTTTCATAATTAGCATTACTGTAATTATTAATACTGGTTTTATTATCACTATTATTACTACTATCACTGTTATGATAATGGTATGGCATTCAGTAATCCTTTATAAATACGGAATGGGATTTAGTCTACTTACATAAGCTACACCATAACATTCAACATCTTACACCGCGACATTCAACATCCTACACCATGGCATTCAGTCAGCCAACACCAACTTATATCACAGCAATCAGTCAGCCAACACAAACTATACCACAGCAACTTATTCTGACCATGCATTCTGACTAGATTCATTTTTTAATGCATGGGAAGGAACTCATGTTGTAGTCACTTTTATTTCTACAGTCGTCTAATCTTGATAGCTATCGTTAAGAAGTTGTCTTATCTTGATAGCTAGGGTTGCCGATAGCTGTGTGAACGATTTTGAGTCACGACCATATATGGAGCGCTCAGATCGTCAGTTCTTTGAAAACAGTTGGCAATCGCAATGTTTCAAGATTCATTTCCTTTTAAGGTAATGGGTCTTAAGTCGAACATTGTAGAACATTCTGCGTTTCGTAAATTGGCCTGAGTTGTATTCGATTCGCGTTTTCTGCGCATGTCCCTTTTTGTGGCGTTGGTAAAACGATTTCCGCCCAGGTCAGTCTGTGCTGAGAAGCTGTGAAGGCGAGACGTAGCTATGTGCTAGTCTTCGCTTAGTTTATTCAGGAAGGAGTCCTCATGATTGTTGTTCCTATCTTGAGATGATATATCTCTGTGTTATTCCTAATGCCTGGAGGCATATGTGATTATTCATTTAATTCCTTATGAACAGGTAATTAAATCCCTTTTTTTTTGGCTGAGTAACTTTATCGCCATCTTGTGATGTTGACTTTTGCTTAGCCTGCCTTATTCTAAAGTCTACGATATGACTAGTTTGCTCAGCTCACGATCCACTTAGATTGTCACGCATCGATTGATGCCTGTCCTACGGACTATTTGCTTCCTGAACTTTGTTGATGGATCTAGGTTTGATACCTTTGCTGTATAAGGAACATAGAGGACGATAATGTGGCGCTCAAAAGACATGCCTTTCTTGTTGAGGTCAAATCGAGGAGACCATCTTTAATCTCCTAGTTGATATCTTCTAGCTCTTATGGAAAGGGGGAAGTTTACTACCTGACTACATGTACAGCGGCTTTACGATATCCTAAAAGGCAGATGATGCACATTATTTTGATGCTGTCTGCTGTGCCAGTTGAATTGTCTACATATGTAATAATGACTGTTTGATCGTATCTATGATGTACCTGCTTGTTTATGTCTACACACTTCGTCATTGTGGCGTTTATAATAAACTATACAAAACCGTCACTAGCTGTTGCAAGCATCATTGACTTTTCACATCGTGAGTTAACGTGACGTCATTGTGTGGATTGACTTGTTCGTAATGCTCACTGTCTGTATACACATCTACATCACACTTAAACCAGACTACAGACACCAAGTTACTACGCCTCATCATCCCTGGTGTCTGAGGGTGGCACACTACTCCGCAAAGGCCAGGATCATCATACCTTGAGAGGAGCAGATGAATTACAACACCCTCAACGTTGTGTGGCAAATGCGACATCCTCCACAGAACATTTATCAACACATATAATACTTACGCAACATTTGCTACGCTACATTTGGTGGCCATAAGCTGGTTTGATCTGGTACCAGCATACTCGGGGTCCCTTACCCGCTTCATTCAGCACTCTACAACATTCTACAGACAACATCTACAAGACAACAACAGAAGTGCAGAGTTACGAGATTACTCGGCGTTGCCCAGGACCGTTTTTGGAATTTTCAACAATTGCTGTTCCAAGTCAAGAAAGTGACATTTCCCAGTTTTGTTACATACGGGAGAATCGATTTGTTGCTGTTCTGCTTTGGAGAAGGCCAAGTTCCATCGCTGACGAGTTCTACACTTCTTGTACACTGCATGTACCGTTTGAAAACTCAAGTCTCAACCATCGTCGTAGCTGTTTTGATGCAAGTACAGATGGCAATCAACGTTGGATCTTTGATCTCAGAATGCTGATTACATCCTGTTTGCTGTACTGACGATTGGAGTTCCATAAGTTAAGTGGCCTGTTTGTTTGTGAACTGTGCCCTTATACTTCTACTGAGTCTTCTGTGTTTCATCTCATTCTTTTGTTTACATGTTATATGTTTATGTGTTATTTGTATATTTATATTTATATGTTTATGTTTCTGCGGGTTTTCGGTTGGGCGGAGTCTCCCTTAGATCATACCACGTGATAGAGGTCGTCTATCGTGAGCGTTTTCTATAGGGTGTGCAAATTTCCGATACTGGAATTTGCAAAGCGACTGCTGTTGCTATTTTTTGTTAGTTGTGATGACATGTTAGTATTGTTTTCGTTATTTTTCTGCATTCTTTAGTTTTGTTTTGATTTGTTCGTATTTGCTAGCCTCCTCTATAGTTTAGTTTCATACAACATTTTTGTTTATACACTGTGGTGTCTTGTATTTGTGTTATCTTCTCGTAGATATCATCACATTTTTTGTGATATTTCTTTAATTTTCGCTTTATTTTTTGTTGATTTCTACGAATGTATTCGTATTGTTGCTAAATCTTTGTATTGTTTACATTGTATTGTTTACATTGTATTGTTTACAGTGTAATGTTTACATTGTTATTGTTTACATTGTGATTGTGTTTACATAGTCATTGGTTACACTTATAGTAGTTAATTCACATTTAATAGTGGGTTATGCTTATGCATTACTACTTCACTGATGATTAATAAATGATGAATAGTATTGTGCACTATTGAATGGGAAGTGCACCTATGATCAAGAGTTGATTGATGATATTTCAAAAAGGTCTATACACAAGTTCTTTGATATAAGACTTGTTTCCCACAGAGATTGGGATAATAATATAGTGTTGTGAGTAAACAAGTGCTTCATTTAAGACTTGTTATAATTAAATTTGAAATAAGATAATTAATTATTTCAGGTTGTGGACTCATATTATTACTCATCATGGCTACATTTGAGCACTTTATTGAGCAGGGTAAATTGCTTGGGAAGACTGGTGATAAGTTAGAAGAATTTGCAACTGCTCAATATGATAAAGCAATGGAAGCTGAACAAAAGAAACTGCAAATGCAGGTGGATGAAAAAAGATTCCAAATGGAAATGGAAAAACAAAAAAGAGAAGCAGAAGCAAAAGCTGAAGAGAAAAGACTTGAGGCTGAAAATAAAAGACTTGAAATAGAGGCTGAAAATAAAAGACTTGAAAAAGAGGCTGAAAATAAAAGACTTGAAATAGAGGCTGAAAATAAAAGACTTGAAAAAGAGGCTGAAAATAAAAGACTTGAAATAGAGGCTGAAAATAAAAGGTTAGAAAAGCAAGCTGAAGTTGAAGAAAGGAAGTTACAAAGAGAGTCTGAAGAGAGAAAAGCAAAAATGGAGCATGAAGAAAAACTCTTAGCTTTGGAAGTTGAGAAATTAAGGGTGATGAACATAGGTAATGCTAATGATGCAAATAAGGTCTCAGATAAGACTAATGCAAGCACTTTCAAACTTAACCTACCACCATTCAATGCTTCCATCGACGATATAACATTCTATTTGGACAGATTTGAAACTTCATGTAAAGTACATAACATAGATAAATCATTGCAGGTTTATCATTTGTCCAAAATACTTAGAGGTGATGCTTTGAGTATGTTAAGCATGGTAGATGAGCCTGACAAGAACAACTATGATGTTGTCAGGGCTATATTGTTAAAAAAATACCAACTTGACGAAGACGGCTATCGTCTTCAATTTAAAAATATGTTACCAGAAACTGGTGTGCAATTCTCTGAATTTATTTCAAAGACACGTCTTACTTTTTTACGTTGGGTGGAGCTGTCTAAGACAGAAAAAACTTATGAAGGACTTATGGACTTAATACTTAGAGACAAAGTCATGTCTTCTGTTAATGAGTCTTTCCTTGCTTTCCTTCATGAACGTAAACCTAAAACAATAAAAGAAATGGAAGATTTCTGTAGCCAATACATAACTGCTCATCCTCACGCAACCATTGGTAACTCTAAAGTAAAAGAAGGTCTGCCAGTTGCTTCGGCAGCACCTTATAGTCAAAACACTAGTAATAGATTCCAACAAAATTTTGATAAGAAAAGTAACCGTAGTTACGGTCAAAACTATGGAAATCAATTTCAGGGTGATTCTTCGTCGAAGAATTGGAGACGAGCTGACAGTCCTCGTTACTTCCAACATAATAATTTTAGGCATTTCAGAAGAGGATATGGTAACAGAGGTTTTTCCTCACGTAGACCTCAAAACCAAACAAATAGATGTTCACATCAATGTGGACATGATAATAATCATGGAAACTGTAGTTCGAAACATGATAACAGTTATAATAGAGACAATAATAACTACAGAGACAATAACAACAGTGATAACTTCAGAGGTAATAGTAGTCGCGGTAGATCTCAATACAAAAAAAAAGAGATATCAGCAGGCTAACTCGGTTCAACAAGAATCTCAGGGAGCCTGTAATCAGGTTTCTGATAATAAAAACTCTGACGCTGTCACTTGTTCTTCATTTGACTTTGGGAGAGCAAACAAGTGCCCCCAATGCAGTACTTTGTTCGAACCGACTACAATATCGACTTTGAGTTGTGGTCACCCTCTCCCCGCTCTTCCTGCTTCGGTTGCACATGACGGGAGAGGTTCTCTAATCCTACATAAGGGTCTTGTTAATAATACTCCGGTCTCACTACTTTTCGATTCCGGATGCACCACTATTGGTGTTAGACAATCGCTTGTAGATCCATCCTGTGCGACAGGAAGGGTTATCAAATGTGTCACATTTGGCGGCACTCTAGAGAAATATCCTACTGCTATAATTCACATTGCCACTCCTTTCTTTACGGGAGATGTGCATGCCTGTCTCTTACCTAATCCTATTGCGGACCTTATTATTGGTCGTATCCACGGAGTTAGGGAATGTACCCCACAGCAGATTGCTGCTTGGGAAGATGATAATATGCAAGCTACCAATGCAGTGGTTACAAGAGCACAAGCTCTACAAACACCGCAAACTTCGTTGAATAATGATAATGAAGTTCATAGCCAAGATAGTACCTTGGTTATTTCTCGTGACTCGTTCATAAAATTACAAGAAGAAGATCCTACGCTAAAGAAATTCTTCATTCTTGCGAAGAAAGGTGATCCAAATAAGGATACACAAAGAAAATCTTGGATAGAAATGAAAAACGGCGTACTTGTACGTATGGTACAAGACTCGGCTACGTCAGCACATTCGCAAATTCTTGTTCCCAAGAGTATGAGAGTGCAAATATTGCAGCATGCTCATGACTCGCAATGTGCTGGACACATGGGATTTTCCCGTACAAAGTCGAGAGTCCTTGCGGCTTTCTTTTGGCCCTTTGTTAACAAGGACATCCGTATATACTGCCGATCATGTCAGGTATGTCAGGAGGTCAAATCTAGAGGACCACGACATGCTGCGCCTATCCAGGCTGCTGACATCCCTATTCGGCCATTCCAGAAAATGGCCATAGATATTATTGGCCCTTTTAAGATAAAGTCGGCCAGAGGACATCAGTTTATTCTTACATGTGTCGATATGTGCACACGTTGGCCAGAGGCTATCCCTCTAAAGAGCATATCTACTACAGATATCGCAGATGCTCTTTGGCTGATATTTTCTCGCTTGGGGTTCCCCAGAGAAATACTGTCAGACCATGGCACTCAACTCATATCTGATACTATGTCTCAAGTAATGTCTACCTTACACATTAAAAGATCTCTCAGTAGCATCTATCATCCTATGTCTAATGGGTTAGTTGAGCGTCTGAATAGAACGCTCAAGACTTTACTTGGTAAGATAACTGAAGACCATCCTCAAGATTGGGACAGGGTTTTACCTGCGGCTCTCTTTGCCTATAGAGAGGTCCCAAATGAGCACACAGGATTTTCTCCCTTTGAACTTGTCTTTGGCGCGCGTCCGCGCGGCCCTATGTCTTTATTACACGATCTCATCACTGCCGATGATATTAGTGATGACACTCAATCTTCATATGAGTATGTCATTGCTCTGAGGCAAAAGATCATTGAGGCATGCAAACTAGCGACTGCTTCGTCAGAAATTGCTAAAGAAAAAGCAAGGCAGTTTGCTAACAAGAACAGATGTCTACGACAACTTTGTCCAGGTGACAAAGCATTCGTCCTACTCCCCAGTAGGGAAAATAGACTTCTGATTGCATGGAAAGGTCCATATGCAATAGTCTCACGAATTTCCGATGTTGACTATGTGGTCGATATAGATGGAAAGCATAAGACTTTCCATATCAACATGCTGACGGAATTTCATGAGCGTCCAGACTATTTGCTGCCTATTTTTCAGGCAACGGACGAATCTTCGGTACCTCATGGTCATTACTCATCCCTGTCTGTCATACAGGATGAGGAATCTGTTTTTTCTGATGTCGATCTCCCTCTTCCAGTGGTTCCACTACATTCTATGGAATCTTGGAAAGATGTGTCCATTTCTCCTAATCTTTCTGTTGATGAACATCGTCAAGTCTCGTCGATGTTACAGACATTTAAGGATGTTCTAACCGACATCCCTGGTCACACGAATGTCATAGAACATGACATAATTCTTACCGACAGTAATCCTATTAGGGTTAGGCCGTATCCTATCCCTATACACTTTCAGTCACAAGTGGAAAAGGAATTGGATGAAATGATCCAGTTTAAACATAATTGAACCATCGACTTCTCCATATTCTTCTTCCATGGTTATTGTTCGGAAGAAAGATAAGAACATACGAATTTGCGTTGATTATCGCAAATTAAATCAAGTCACAAAGTTCGATGCTGAACCTATGCCTTTACTAGAGGATCTACTTAGTAGACTTTCTAATTCTAGATTCTTCACTAAACTTGACTTGTCAAAAGGTTATTGGCAAGTGCCTTTAGCAGATCATGCCAAACCTCTGACTGCTTTCTCTACACCTAGGGGGTTTATTTCAATGGAATGTAATGCCTTTCGGTCTTATGAACGCCCCTGCTACTTTCGTTCGCATGATGCGTCGAATTCTTTCTCATCGTTCAGATGTCATCGCTTACTTAGATGATATCTGTCTCTTCAGTGATTCCTGGGAAGATCACTATCTGGGTTTATATGACCTACTGTCTACTCTACGTGAGTATAATCTGACAGCAAAACCTTCTAAAGCTTATATTGGTTTTGGTGAAATTTCTTTCTTGGGTCATCGTGTTGGTCATGGTCTCTTGAAGACAGAAGACCACAATACTTCGAAAATATTGAACATCTCTGTACCTAAAACGAAGAAACAAGTCCGGAGTCTCTTGGGGTTAATCCAATTCTATGGGAGATTTATTCCGAATCTATCTTCGATAATGGCACCTCTGTCAACGTTGTTGAAGAAAGGGTCACCTAATCTGATTCGTTGGTCTCAGGAATGTCAATCTTCCTTAGACCAGATTAAAAGTATATTTTCTTCTCCTCCCATCCTAAGATTACCTACTCTTGATAGAACTTTTGTTCTTCGAAGTGATGCTTCATCCACTGGGATCGGAGCAGCACTTATGCAGGAATATGCTGAAACTCTGCATCCTGTCATGTACATTTCTAGAAAACTAAATGCGGCAGAGAGGAACTACTCGGTTTTAGACCGTGAATTGTTAGCTATGGTTTGGTCTATTCTCAAACTACAAAGATTCCTCCTTGGCGCACATTTCATTCTAGAAACTGATCAGAAAGCTCTTACAGCTATTCAGACTAAGAAATTGAAGAGTTCGAGATCCACTCGATATGCTATTGCTCTTCAACCTTTTCACTTCACGGTACGAGCTATCCGTGGGTCGGATAATGTGATGGCTGACATTCTGTCTAGATGCCCACATGATTCCAACTAATACTTCTGTTCTATTTCTAGATATACGACAGAGCCATAACACACCTATATTACTACAATACATTAGCACATCTGTCCTCACTTTAGGTGAACACATACTATTGTGCTTTGTTATCATCTTCTTCTGTTCCCATCTTTAATATAAGAAGAAGACTGAGTAGTTAATATAAGGGCCGAAAGTTCCAAAGGCCACAATTATTAATAATAATGTATTGTATAGTATGAAACTTAATGGCTATTAAATAGAATTATATTGTTTGTTTTTTCTCAGCACGTTATTGTTGATCTGAGAAGCTACCTTTCTATTGTCAAACATGGAGAGTTCCACATTGTACAGTTTCTTTGGAACGACAGGAGATGTGTCCTGGATCGTCATTTATATTTAATTTCATTGTGTAATGGTAATATTAAACATTTAGATAATGTAATATTTAACATTCAATATCAGATGTGTACATCCATTCTAAGCGGTATTAGATTATGACACTGCTATTTGATTATAATGATATGAACTTGCATATTTATATTGTATTTTCATGCAAGCGTAGTGTGTGTTGGTGGCACCTCCCCGATATATTTTTTAAATCAGATTTTTTATCTGTTGAGAAATATTCTCACCAGACACTTTATGTGTCAATTTAGCCTCATATTAGGCAGTGCAATTACTTATCCCCGCATAATTCGTGCGTTGTTAAACCGTTTTTTGGTTTTACTCTTGGATATTTAAAAAAAAAAAAAATGTGCAACATTTTTTTTTTATCGGGAGGTGGCGGTAATGTTGCTGCTAAAAACTTGTAGCAACTTATTCTGACCATGCATTCTGACTAGATTCATTTTTTAATGCATGGGAAGGAACTCATGAAATTGTAGTCACTTTTATTTCTACAGTCGTCTAATCTTGATAGCTATCGTTAAGAAGTTGTCTTATCTTGATAGCTAGGGTTGCCGATAGCTGTGTGAACGATTTTGAGTCACGACCATATATGGAGCGCTCAGATCGTCAGTTCTTTGAAAACAGTTGGCAATCGCAATGTTTCAAGATTCATTTCCTTTTAAGGTAATAGGTCTTAAGTCGAACATCGTAGAACATTCTTCGTTTCGTAAATTGGCCTGAGTTGTATTCGATTCGCGTGTTCTGCGCATGTCCCTTTTTGTGGCGTTGTTTAAAACGATTTCCGCCCAGGTCAGTCTGTGCTGAGAAGCTGTGAAGGCGAGACGTAGCTATGTGCTAGTCTTCGCTTAGTTTATTCAGGAAGGAGTCCTCATGATTGTTGTTCCTATCTTGAGATGATATATCTCTGTGTTATTCCTAATGCCTGGAGGCATATGTGATTATTCATTTAATTCCTTATGAACAGGTAATTAAATCCCTTTTTTGGCTGAGTAACTTTATCGCCATCTTGTGATGTTGACTTTTGCTTAGCCTGCCTTATTTTAAAGTCTACGATATGACTAGTTTGCTCAGCTCACGATCCACTTAGATTGTCACGCATCGATTGATGCCTGTCCTACGGACTATTTGCTTCCTGAACTTTGTTGATGGATCTAGGTTTGATACCTTTGCTGTTTGCTGGACAATAGAGGACGATAATGTGGCGCTCAAAAGACATGCCTGTCTTGTTGAGGTCAAATCGAGGAGACCATCTTTAATCTCCTAGTTGATATCTTCTAGCTCTTATGGAAAGGGGGAAGTTTACTACCTGACTACATGTACAGCGGGTTTACGATATCCTAAAAGGCAGATGATGCACATTATTTTGATGCTGTCTGCTGTGCCAGTTGAATTGTCTACATATGTAATAATGACTGTTTGATCGTACCTATGATGTACCTGCTTGTTTATGTCTACACACTTCGTCATTGTGGCGTTTATAATAAATTATACAAAACCGTCACTAGCTGTTGCAAGCATCATTGACTTTTCACATCGTGAGTTAACGTGACGTCATTGTGTGGATTGCCTTGTTCGTAATGCTCACTGTCTGTATACACATCTACATCACACTTAAACCAGACTACAGACACCAAGTTACTACGCCTCATCATCCCTGGTGTCTGAGGGTGGCACACTACTCCGCAAAGGCCAGGACTATCATACCTTGAGAGGAGCAGATGAATTACAACACCCTCAACGTTGTGTGGCAAATGCGACATCCTCCACAGAACATTTATCAACACATATATTACTTACGCAACATTTGCTACGCTACAAGACCCCGATGCCATCACAAGAACAGCTATGCTATGGACCCCTGAAGGAAAACGAAAGAGAGGCCGACCAAAAACAACTTGGCGGAGGACTGTGGAGGCTGAGATGCAAAGAATGAACCAGAGTTGGGGCACTGTACGAAGGATGGCCGCCGACCGAGCAAAGTGGAATCAATTTGTTGTTGCCCTACAAGACGCCACCAGGCGTAATGGCCACTGACTGCTTTGACGGTCGGCGGCTAAGGATCAAAGAAGAAGAAAGAAGAAGAATAATCATGAAAGATATTGAACTGTCTACTATTGAATGAGTACATTTTTTGTGTCAGAGATGAGCAGCTTTGAGTCCCATAGCAGATACTGCCATAGGGAGAGAATTGTTAAAGCTTTCACTATACTAGGTCCAGCTATATGAAGAGAGACAAAGGGAGACAAAACACATACAAAGAGAAGAACGAACGAAGGAACTTAAGGATTGAGCTCAGGCCCGTCTGACATCCTGCCTTTTGTCTTTCATCCTCAATCCTCGCTCATAGGACGCCTGCATGTTTAAGTTAATAAGAAAAATATATAAACAAATTCTTACTTGTATCCATACATTCTTGACGAAAAATTTAAAAAAAAAAAAAAATTACTTTCTTACACACTTCTGCAGCACCAAAAAAAAAAAAAGTCGACAGTTTAAAGAAAAAAAACCCAGAAAAGTATATCTACTCACTCTCACAAAAATTACAGAAAGATGTTGATAGGAGATAAAGAGAGACAGATAGAGAAAGATGTTGATAGGAGATAAAGAGAAACAGAAAGATGGTGATAGGACAAAAAGAGAGACAGATAGAGAAAGATGTTGATAGGAGATAAAGAGAAAGATGGTGATAGGAAAAAAAGAGAGACAGATAGAGAAAGATGTTGATAGGAGATAAAGAGAAAGATGGTGATAGGAAAAAAAGAGAGACATAGAGAAAGATGTTGATAGGAGATAAAGAGAAAGATGGTGATAGGAAAAAAAGAGAGACAGATAGAGAAAGATGTTGATAGGAGATAAAGAGAAAGATGGTGATAGGAAAAAAAGAGAGACAGATAGAGAAAGATGTTGATAGATAAAGAGAAACAGAGAAAGATGTTGATAGGAAAAAAAAGAGAGACAGATAGAGAAAGATGTTGATATGAGATAAAGAGAAAGATGGTGATAGGAAAAAAAGAGAGACAGATAGAGAAAGATGTTGATAGGAGATAAAGAGAAACAGAGAAAGATGTTGACAGGAAAAAAAGAGAGATAGATAGAGAAAGATGGTGATAGGAAAAAAAGAGACAGATAGAGAAAGATGTTGATAGGAGATAAAGATAAACAGAGAAAGATGTTGATAGAAAAAAAAAAGAGACAGATAGAGAAAGATGTTGATAGGAGATAAAGAGAAACAGAGAAAGATGTTGATAAGACAAAAAGAGAGACAGATAGAGAAAAATGTTGATAGGAAAAAAAGAGACAGATAGAGAAAGATGTTGATAGGATGTGGCTGTGTATGATGACTTGTCTACTATACCCTACTTCTAACATGTTGATCGTATGTGGGTTCGTATCTCTACCCTGATCAGTAGGCAGTTTATGTGAAATGACATGCTCAACCTTCCCATGAGGTTGGCAGACTGATACAGCAACAAATTCAATTGAATTATTAATATAATGTATTGCTCACTTGTTCACTCTAGCTGCTTTCACATTGCTAGCTGTCTCTATAGGTCTTGGTGGTCACGACTTGAAAAACTACTGCTGTCAATAATTTCTGCCCTCTAATTTCTTCATATGGAAACATTGTCCTTTCAAAATGTTCTATTACTTCTGTTCAGCTTAACTTCTGTAGCCTTTACTTGGTGTATCTTAGAGTATACTGGCCTACCGCCAGGGTTGATGATTTCCCAAGCTACTATTCTGCTCACTAGTCTGTCACTGGACTACTTCTCTTCCCTACCAGTAATGGATTCGTAAATGTTCAACATACTTGGTTTGTTTAAAAAAACACACATTTTCTTGTTCTGGCAACACTGGCATTCTTGTCCACAGAATAAATATAATTACTATCATAGTGGCGTACCAAGCGATTAAGCAGCTAGACAGACAATAGTTTCATATTTCTGTCACCACAGAGGCAACCAAACTCATATTGGCATATTGTCCGATGATACCTCTCAATTGCGCTTGCCACTTCTTAACATCTTTACACATTTGGGAGACAACCCGTTCTAGCTCTTTACGCTAACGTGTTTCAAATCTGACTGATTTAATTTTGAACAACGATTTACCACAATGACTATCCCCGAACATTCTTTCTCACAAACCGTTCACCCAAAGTATAAATTTCCCATGCAAAGCTTACCTTCACTCAGCTAGCTGACCTCCCTCAGAAAAACAAAACTATAAAATATCAGCCGAGGTCAGTGTACTGAACTGTGTGATCAAGGGATTTCAACCCTATTCTTGTCCCCTTCTTCAACGTATTATGGATTATCGGCCTTTGATTATAATTTTACAAGTCTGTTAATTTCCCTCTTAAAAGTCGTTATAAACATTACTTTCTACCACTTTTATGATTACCGACACTTCCTGTTACAAGGAGAAAAAAAATCAGAAACAAAAACATTGACAGGAAAAATTGTAGGTAGGGCAGAATGACAGAGATCTACATATAAAGAGATAAAATGGAAGGCAGAAGCTTAAAATAAAAGACTAAATTAATTTTAAAAAATGCAAGACAGATTGACAAAAGTAAAGAAATAAGAAAATGCACAGAAAGGGGGGGAGAGAGAAAGATACCTTGTCTCTTGCATACAGTTCAGCAGCTTCCACATTGAGAGGATCATCAAAGTTCAAAAGGTCCTGAAAAAAAGTGTGGAAGTAGATAGACCACAAAGAGGTCAAATTGTGAAGGTGGCTAGACCACACAGAGGTTAATATGTGTGGAAGTAGCTAGACCACACAGATGTCAATATATGGAAGTAACTAGACCAGGTTGGTCCAACTTATTCTACCCCAAGGGCCACATAAACCAAAAATTGAAATTTTGAGGGAAATTCATGATGATAAATTATTTACAGTAAAAGCTCAGTGAAAAATGGATGAAAATTGAAGAGTGTGAAATTAAAGATAAAATACAATAATAATTACAATGAGCAATGAATTTCTATTGAAATAATTTTAGTTTTATTCTTACTTCCTAATGGGAAGTTTGGGGTGTGTGGATTTTCAGTAACAAGAGTCTCGATATCAATGTTAAGCAAACGCTTTTGCATGTAGACTGCATGCAGTAAAACATTGCTTTGCACCGGATGTTTTGAGTCTAATCTCAAAATAAATTAATTACACCACATAAAGAAATATTGTTTGTATGAGTGCGGGCCACAAAACAATTTTACATGGGTCACATTTGGCTCGCGGAACTGCAGTTGGACCACGCTGAACTAGACAATACAGAGATTAACATGTGTGGAAGTAGCTAGACCACACAGATGTAAATGTGTGGAAGTAGCTAGACCATATACAGGTCAATGTGTAGAAATAGCTACACCATTCAGAGTTTAATGTGTGTGAAAGCTGCTTGACCATAGTGAGGTCAAACTAATCTCTTCAGCTTTTGGTCACATTTGTCATGTCACTGGTCACATCTGACATGTCAATGGTCACATCATTCATGTCATTGGTCTTATCTCTCATGTCACTGGTCACTTCTCTCATGTCACTGGTTGTGACCGCGCAATGTTCGGATGAATAGTAACATCTGAGTTATAATATTAAAATTAACACATAATAGTGAAATAATGAACAATGCAACGTCACTGCATGCTCTATCTGCAGCGTTGCCTTCATATAATATAGTTTAATATAATAAATCACAAAGCTAACTTATAATCCACCACAAAAACGTGAAGTTTTATTTCTCACATTTAATTTTTATAAAACTACAACATAGGTTCACAATAGTTGACCCTGAGTTTACGAGCTGTAAATCAAGCCACCAGTGACAGACAAAACAAATGCATCACTCTGTGTTGCACATCTGTGCACTGGAAAGTTCACTTGGTACCACTGAGTGAAAAGTATTGGCAGTTTTATCCGATGGTTATCACACTTGTAAAGAGCACTCTAAAATAACCCCAAAAACAAAGACAAAGTAGTGTAATTTTGAGTGACATTTTATTACATTTATAGGAAAAGGAATGTAGATGTAACCATAAACAGTGGACATTTATCCACGAGAACACTTGCACTGGAACAGTTAAGTCGCTTAACTAGGACGTCACAAAAGACAAGATACATGCTGAAATCAGCATTTTACTCTGTTGTCAGGTTTACAAAATCATGAACTCCTGACACTTGACTAGCAGTCATGGACAAATAAATGTTAAAGTAGGAAAATTGAACAGACTTTACAGACAGTGTTTTTGTAGATAATAGTGATAATAATAATAAATATTAAAAATAGAAATACTAGATAATCCCAGTTAGAGTATAATAGCTATAAGTACAGATAACTGGAGATAGTATTTCGACGAGCTTTAGAGTTTAGGGTGTCGACTTTGTAGTGCTCCGATATGCTTAGCGGTTTGCATTGGTGGGACGGATTATTTGTTGAGTAGTAGGGTTTGGGGATGGCTCTGAATATTCCAAGTAACTCTGAGGATTGTAGTGAGAGTAGGAAAGAGAGATAGTGGTTCCCAAGCTGTTAACCAATGATCTTAACCCGCTAAGGTGAATAGTGATTCACAGGGGTTTTTGAGTCCTTTTTAGGATAATAATATTCTGCGTGTTGACGCTATAGAATATGTAAATAATATGTATAACTTCACACCGTGGAGCTGTTGTAGTGAAGCAATAATGTGTGATCCTGCAGACTGGCAGGAAATAGATAAACAGTGGTGACTTTATTCCAGGCACTTAGCCTTTGATGCCACTTGTAAGTAAACATATTGAGAACCACTGACTCGATACTTAATTATAGATGCTGTAATCAGTGATTAAACTAGTTAATGTCAGTGGCGTAGAAAATTGTTGTTTGTGAAATAGTTGCAGTGGTGACTTCGTTAAGTGTCGTAAATGACTTATGTGCTATTGCGAGATGAACTGTGTTAACAAACTAATGCTGAGGAGAGATGACATTACATTATATGCAATACATGTGTCAAGTAACATCAACAATTAGCCACACACTCATCCGGAAGAATCTACCTGGGTTGAACAAGGTTGCTCACAATCCTAGAGATTGGTGGTAATCAACATCTAAGGCGTGTATCCTTTCCGACCACCGAACACTTTTCTTAATGACTATTTAATGCAACCAGAGATAAACAGGTTGAATACTTATGAGATGAAAATGACCGCTTTCATCACATTAATACATACATCTTCTGTCTACTGTCACATATCTTATGTCCACTATCTCAACTCTTATGTCTACTGTCACACTTCTTATGTCCACTGTCTCAACTCTTATAGTCTCCTGTCACACCTCTTATGCCCACTGTCTCAACTCTTGTGTCTACTGTCACACCTCTTATGTCCCACTGTCTCAACTCTTATGTCTATTGTCACACCTATTACGTCTACTGTCCCATTTCTTGTGTTTATGGTCACATCTCTATGTTTATGGTCATATATCTCATGTTTATAGTAACATGAAAGTTACATGGGGTAATGCTGGATCATTGGCTTACGATGTGTAAGAGGGACTCCAGGGTAAACGAGAAATGGCTACTGTAGCAATTGACCTAGAGGATGCTTATAACAGTGTCTCTCAGTTGTCTGTCTATGGAGTATTTCAATCTTTTAGGGATGATCCTGTTTAATATTTTTCTTGGCACTGATAGTAGCATTATTCCTCTGTTATTAAGCATTCATTTCATCTATAAAATTGTTTATGAGCAACAAAGTCAAGAGTTTTTTTAACTGCAGGACTATTATGCAAATTGAAATTCTTAGCATTACACTTTTCATTTCAGCTTAAGTTTTTTTTTTTTTTTTTTAAATTCTGCTAGCAGTTCCTATACGGCTTGACTGCAATAACCACTGTAGGACAGGTAAGCAAGCCACTGCGAGAGTTAAATAACCCTGACTCAGGTGCTTTTCTGTTGTCTAGTGTTTTCCTTTTCTTTCTTTCTTACAATTGCCTGCCACTTGTTTAATAACTATTCACATATCGTGACGATGTGGCACATGCTTGGATTACTATCGATTAGATCCAGATACGCTATGGCCCAATCAAAAGCCTATATGCAAGTAACCACAGACAAAAGGCACCCCCTGCATGAAAACACAGCTGATATTAAGGGAGCAAGAATAAAGCAGGGGATGTCATGGATGGCACAAGCAGAGGCAACGATTAAGCAAGTGACCACAGTTGAAAATATATTCAAATGTACTATGCAGATGAGAACTGGACGAACTACCAGCAAGTCATCATTAGTGTTAGTAGAGAATGCAGAACTTGGGCCAATGGGAGGGCAAAGCTGGAAATTGATCAACTGATAAATGATCATGCTGGGGATGATGATGCCCTTGTGTACACTGATGGCTCTGGCATAAATGGAAAACCTCCATAGAAGCCTTGAATCTTCAGGAACTGGTGTGGATCTACTGTCCTGGTCATGCAGGGGTACAAGGCATTGAAAGAACTGACAGACTAGCTTCAAGAGCACACACAGAAGGTGCATTGGATATGGATACGGGAGAGATACTGAGGGCAAATAATGATTACCTATTAAGAATGACACAGCAATTGATAAATCATCAAGGCTAAGACTGCTGGAATTTGGCTTTAGACCAGCAGGGATGGACATATGAGAGAATGTATAGGCGTGTATACAACTAGCGTGCAACAGGAACAATTAGCATTCATACCCTTCAACATTTGATAGGGAGACTGAGCACCTATGGGTTTCCTGGTGTGCAGTGATGTCAATTCTGATCAACAATAACTTACTTACTTAGTCGTTCCCCTTCTACCGTGAGGTGTAGGTTTGGAAGAGAGAGCGCCAGATTATCCTATCGGCTGTCTTCCTCCTGGCCTGGTTCCATTCTAGTCCTCGGTCCTTCAAAGATTGTCTAATGTTGTCCTCCCAGCGGACTCTGGGTTGTCCTCGGGGTCTGGATCCTTGGCTCTTTGTTTCCCATGCTTGTCGTGGTATCCGATCTTCTCCCATTCTGCAGACATGGCCAAACCATCTTAATTGGGATTGTTCTACTTGGGTCTGCAGGGGGTAGGATTTAAGGCCTTGACGTATCGTCTGGTTGCGTACCATGTCTCTTCTTGTTACTTCAACCACCTTCCTCAGATACCTCATTTTTGAGGTTTGGATCTGGCTTTTATGGGTTGTAGTCATTGCCCATGACTCGCATTGATATGTCAAGACTGGTACATAGGTGGAGCGGTATACAGCCATCTTTGTTTTCTTACCAACCTTTCTCTTGCTGAGGAATCCTCGATTTATGGCCTGAAAAAGTCTCCCAGCTGCTGCTTTTCGAGTGGCCAACTCTTCTTTGATGCCTCCCTTTCGGTCTATAATAGCTCCGAGGTATTTAAAGTGGTCGACCTGCTCCAGGACCTGTTCTCCCAGCTTAATCTGATGTCTTCTTTCTTCTCGTGATATCACCATGGATTTTGTTTTAGAGCTGTTTATGACCATCCCTCTCTTCTCCAGCTCTTCCTTCCAGACTTGAGGTTGGATTGGAGATGTGCCTCTGATTTAGCAATCAGGGCAACATCATCAGCAAATGCCAGCTCCAAAATATAGACCTGTCTCATCTTCCAGTACCCCACTGAATACTTTCTTGTTCTCTCCTTACATGCCTTGATGACATCGTCCATAAGGAGTATGAAGAGGTAAGGTGATAGGATATCACCTTGTCTTACACCAGTGGTGGTCCTGAACTCTTCTGACTTATGGTTTGCTGTTCTCACATAATTTCTGCAAGACTTGTAGAAGCTCTGTATAGCATGAATCAGAGGTGCTGGAATATTCTTCATCAACAATAACAACATTAAGAATAACATTTCACAGGCCTTGTGTTTAACTCTTTCTTTATTGTCAGATCTGTCACGGGATTTACTCCCCTTGCTCTGCAGTGATGGTCTAGCAATGGCCAAAACCTAGAGTATTTAATGTGGGTCTCCAAAGGTATCTACCTTCGCACAAGATTACTCTTGGCAGAGATGCAAATAGAAGGATGATGATGTTTCTACCTTGAGGGAGTCCTCACAAGATATTCAGAAATCAAGAACAATGCTGAATGTGTCTTAGCGCAGTTAACTTATTATCTGCCCAACAACTTTTGTGAAGAGATATATTGTATGATTTAATTCAGTGAAATCTTAATTTAGTAGCTTTGTTTTAAGTGTATTTAAGGTGACTGTGACATTTGGGTGCAGTACACTCAAAAGGATTAAATCAACTATAATTTTGTATATATAAAAATAACAAATTTAATACTCAAGTATATTTAACAGTGTAAAATGAATAATTCTTTTAAAAAAAGGTAATCATCACAGTGTGATGTTATAGATATTGAGGGAATTGTCTGAAAGTTCACTTGGCAGCTTTTAGGTTTGTACTTAGCTGCCAGTAAGTTTGTTGGTTTCTGCTCCAGCCGATGGTTGATTCTTTGCAGGTTATGGGCTGATTCATTCTAGTAACTGGGCAAGTCTGGAGGTTGTGACACATTCCAAGACATATCAGGGAGTAATCACAAAGCTGATCCATCATCTTCTGATGATGGTGTCTAGTATTGGCAGCAGGCCACTTATACCACACATTTTGTTCCAGAGACAGCACTCTCAACTGGTACCACCGACTAGTATTATGAAAGAAGAGAAACAAATATCCTCCTGAGTATTGGGTTTCCTGACACACAATCATGTGTGTGTGTCCCCCCCCCCCCCCTTTCATTCCACCACCCCATCTACGTCAGAACTTTACCCTCTCTGAGCATTAATATTAATCCCAGTGAGCGAAGGACATTCATTACATTTATACTGCATATCTTTACATTTGCACTGGTTGAAAACGTGAATAATATAATAAGTATGTACATCAGTACTATCACCATCCACTCCCTGCTCCAGATGGATCTTGGGACCACCTCTGCTTTTGGTTCTCTATGAGAAACCTGCATAAAGCAGTCACCAGCTCTTGTAGTGGTGGTTCATGAAACCATCATTCTATATGATGAGATTGCCAGCCTCATATGACTTGGACATCCACTAGCAATTTTCACAGGTTAATAAATGCAAAATATAGAATTTTAAAATCAACAACTCACCCCAAAATTTCTTTGGGAATACTGACTCCTGGCTCGGAGAAATAGTTATGGCAACTTGTTTAGGATGCCTTTTACACGCAGTCTGGGGTATTACTTTACACTAGGCTCCCACTCTGACTTTGTGTTCAGATTCATAGGATTCTGGCTTTCTATGTTAATGTAGGTAGAGTTTTCCTGGGATATAAGTCCGCAAGATGCTTTAACAAAGTCCGGTCCGATAAATGGAATTCTGATCCTATTCCTTACTCTGGCTAGCTGGCTGTCTTCCTTTTGAGGTGAATTTCACAGTGAAAGTGTCAGATTATATTGCAACTTTTTACCCACACATGTGGTTGTTACTATCTGACCAGGTTTCAATCAGAAGTGTTGTTTATAACATCTAGAATTGCCCAGCCAATTGTATTCAATCATGCGTGTAATGATAGGGTTTATCCCAAAAATTTCCTCACAGGAAAATGTGTGATTTTTTAAAAAGTCACTGTCTATATACTTACTTACTTACTTAGTCGTTCCCCTTCTACCATGAGGTGTAGAGGTTTGGAAGAGAGAGCACCAGACTATCCTATCGGCTGTCTTCCTCCTGGCCTGGTTCCATTCTAGTCCTCGGTCCTTCAAAGATTGTCTAATGTTGTCCTCCCAGCAGATTCTGGGTCATCCTGGTAGTCTGGATCCCTGGCTCTTTGTTTCCCATGCTTGTCGTCGTAGCTGATCTTCTCCCATTCTGCAGACATCGCCAAACAATCTTAGTTGGGACTGTTCTACTTGGGTCTGCAGGGGGTGGGATTTTAGACTATGTCTATTCTTGTTACTTCAACCACCTTCCTCAGATACCTCATTTCTGAGGTTTGGATCTGGTTTTTGTGGGTTGTAGTCATTGCCCATGACTCGCATCCATATGTCAAGACTGGGACATAGGTGGAGCGGTATACAGCCATCTTTGTTTTCTTACCAACCTCTCTCTTGCTGAGGAATCCTCGATTTATGGCCTGAAAAAGTCTCCCAGCTGCTGCATTTCGAGTGGCTAACTCTTCTTCGATGCCTCCCTTTCGGTCTATAATAGCACCGAGATATTTAAAGTGGTTGACCTGCTCCAGGACCTGTTCTCCGATCTGATGTCTTCTTTCTTCTCGTGATATCACCATGGATTTTGTTTTAGAGCTGCTTATGACCATCCCTCTCTTCCTTCCAGACTTGCAGGTTGGATTGGAGATGTGCCTCTGATTTAGCAATCAGGGCAACATCATCAGCAAATGCCAGCTCTGAAATACATACCTGTCTCATCTTCCAGTACCCCACTGAATACTTTCTTGTTCTCTCCTTACATGCCTTGATAACATAGTCCATGAAGAGTATGAAAAGATAAGGTGACAGGATACCACCTTGTCTTACACCAGTGGTGGTCCTGAACTCTGACTTATGGTTTGCTGTCCTCATATAATTTCTGCAAGACTTGTAGAAGCTCTGCATAGCATGAATCAGAGGTGCTGGAATGTTCTTCCTTGCCAAACAGTCCCAAAGTTTGCTCCAAATGCCTTTTCCAGATCTATGAAACAAAGATGGATCTCACTCTTATAATCAAGGGCCTTTTCACTCAGCTGTCTGAGTGTGAAGATTAGGTCTTGAGTACTTCGGTTTGCTCGGAATCCACACTGGACCTCATCCAATTGTGGCTCAGCTAAGCGTCAGAGTCTCTGCTCTAGGATTCTAGAGTAAATTTTACCAGGGACACTGAGAAGGGATATGCCTCTATGGTTTCCACATTGTCGATTGTCACCCTTTTTGAAAATTGGTGTTATGATGGCAATCTCCCAATCCTTTGGTATGGTCTTGTTGCACCACGCTGCCTGTAGGACCCTTAAGAGTAATAGGTCGCCTGATGCTCCCATGTACTTAACCATTTCTGGTGTTATACCATCACGCCTTGCTGCTTTGCCCATCTTGATTTTCTCCAGTGCTGCCTTGTTCTTCCATCTTTATGTCATCTTCATCACCATTGGTTTCCTCTTAATGCTCATTTCTCCCGTTTGATCACTTGGTTTCTTGTGTGATGTTGGGCAGTTCCTAGGCTGAGCAACTCTTTCAGTTGTTCTTTTGATTGTAAGCAGGTAGTGATCACTTCCAATCTCTGGCCCCCTCCAGACTCTAGCATCCTGGACATATTTGAATGAGCTCCTCCTAACAATGGCATTGTTGATCACAGACTTCTCATTCTTGGTTGGTTCACATCTAGTGTATGCATGTATGCGCTTATGGGGGAACTTTGTGTTTGTAATGATCAGATTCTGCTCACTGCAGAATCTAAGGAGTTGCTTTCCATTGTCATTGAGAGTATCTTCTCCTTATCTTCCGATAACTCCACCCCATCTAGCATGGCCATTTCCAACTCTGGCATTGAAATCTCCGAGCATGATAAATTCATCTAGGCAGTCATCCACTGTCCTTTGAAGCAGCTCGAAGAATTCCTCCTTGACCTCTGCTCTCTCATCCTCATTTGGCCCATACACTGTGACCAGGTTGACTATGGTTTCTCCTTCTTTTAGTTTTACAAACATAATGCGCTCCGAGACAAAGTTCCATCCCTTGATACTATCTTTTTGGTTTTTGGCCACAATGCAACTCACGTCCCCTTTAGCTCTTTCAGATGTGGGTACACCACTGTAGAGCAGCATGTTGCCATCGAGATCCATGACTCCTTGTCCCTTTTTCTTTGTTTCCGTTATAGCCAGGATTTCTAATTTTGCTTTCCTCATCTCTTCCACCAGCTCCTCTTCTTTCCCATTTATACTTCTTGTGTTCCAAGTTCCATAAGTCGTAGTCCGTTCCAGTTCGTCGCCTTCAGAATCAGTCCGGTTTTCTCTCTTGTATTACTCATAATCGTGTTTTAAAGAAAACAGGTGATTGGCCTGTTGTGCCTTTGCATGGTGGAGGGGCTGCCTCCTTACGGCCTCCATGCAGGCCGCCCTCCTCATTTTTCAGCCAGGCTTGGGACCGGCCTAGGCGGAGTTACTGTCTATATAAGGAATTGTTATTCCCATTGATTATTGGTCCTGTTTACACTCACGACTTCCTACATCATCACAAATAATGTCTTCCCAGAAACTTATTACAACGTTCCATCTTTCAGGTGCGTGTCTAATAGGTCACCACCTGGATAATTTACTGCCCTGTACCTGTGCAAACAAACATTCATCACGTGACCATCTGTGTTGTGTTCTCTCCACAAGAGAAATTAGAAAGTTACAATAGCCATATCAGTACAAACCAAGCTCGCGGACCGATCTTCGTGTTAATCCGGTGCGCCGATGTCTGGTACACAAGAATTTTACCAACATGACTGTCGATCAATATTACATAGCCTGTCTACTCTCTCAGTAGGAATGATCAGGTAAACGGACATGACAAATTATTACAGGAAGAAGTGTAAACAATGGGCACATATTTCTGTGCTCCGAAAATGAGAAATAATACAGATCATGGGAGAGAGAGAGAAAATACGGGAAGGGAAGTGTCACATATCATCACAAGATCTCAACATTGAAGATTGTCCGGGGATTGTTGATAGCAGAAGATTGTCTTTCAATCAACAGTCGTGACTACAGTGAGAGAACTGCTTCAGACCTCTTTCAAGGACAAACCGGCACATCAGACGCATGGCAACATCGTCGACCTTCTGCGGGACGCCAAGCCATCGTGGTTCCAATGCATATATATGACGGCATTTGTTGGCGTAGTTTACCGTATCTATGTGGTCACTACGAAAAAATTTTGTTGTCAGTCCGAGGGTCCTGCCAGTCTGTCACCAGAAACAAGTAATGTCCGTGTTCATCGGAGATTGTGGTCATCCTATATGACAGCGGTTTTCAACCTGTGCGCCGCGGCGCCCTGGGGCGCCATGACTGATGGTCAGGGGAGCCGTGGGTGGGTGTAGATTTTTTTCGTATTTGGCTGCAAAGAAAACACAGAGCTATGGGAAATTTCATTTCTGGTGTTTGTCAACCTGCGTGACCCGGAGAAATTTCACTTTTGAAGTTGGCCAGCCTTTGAAGTCCCACTCCCCAACCCGCCTATCAACTTTCTGCACATTCTCCGTGCGACCATAGTAGGTAACAAGGTGATTTTCTGTTTTCAAACGTTTTTGATTGTGTTGTGAGTATGATATAAACTGTGGAACGATTTTTTAACACATTAACTACCAAATTGAAAAACACACTGTGGCCGAATTAAATTTTTTCCCCATTTTCATCCTGTAGGTGTTTGCACAAAGTAAGCTGTAGTTTTCGTAATTGTTTACAGATTTTTATGAATTACACGTCATTTTAAAGATAAATGAATGTACTATTACAATAAACACCGGTTGTAACTCTAATAGAGGTTGTTGCTATTTAACAGCCCTCCGATGGCCGAGGACTTGCAATATTTTCACAATTATAACTGCTTGCGCCCCATCTCTATCAAAATCCCAATTTCAATCAATGTGCACACCGTTTTCACTCTTGTCCTCGTTGCTAGATCTATCAGTCAATTGTTGAAACACATTTCTATCCTATTCAGTCATTAGACGAGATGTCCACGCATTTTTTGTAGTCCTATCACTAGTTGCAACGGTAAACAGTTTTACACGATTTGGTAATTAACCCAAAATGCTGAAAAATATGAACATAATATCAATTTTCCAGTGTTCTACAACAACCATGCTTTGGGAATTTGTTTTCCGGTGACAACTTAAAATCTCGAACCAGATCAGAGAGTGTTTCAGTACATTTTTCATTCGTTTTATTACTAAAATTAGAATGGCGCTCTGAGCGGCTTGCGGTCCAAATGTGATTATTTTGTGAGCCGCTGACAGCGGCTTGCGGTAGTTAATGTGTTAATTTGGCACGTGTTAGTAAAAAGCGAGTACTTGTTGAGGATGACAAGGAAAGTGGTAATGAGGAAAGGAAACGTAAGTATAGAAAATACGATGAAGGATACTTAGATTTTGGTTTCACATGCACTCTTGTGAACAATGAAGAGCATCCACAGTGTGTTTTGTGCTTCAAAGTAGTGTCTGTCAAATGTATGCTGCCTAGCAAATTTAAGCACCATTTAGAAAGTTCATAAGAATGACGTGGGCTAACCAAAAGAATATTTCTCTAGAAAGCTGAGTCAATTGAAAGAACAAAAATCAGCACTTTCTAAGCAGGCGACAATCTCGAGTAAAGCGTCCTACAAGGTAGCATACTGGATAGCAAAATGTAAGAAACCCTTTATGATTGCAGAAGAACTCATTTTACCGTGTGCTATTGATATGGTGTCCATTATGATTGGAGAGTCTGTGGGAAAACAGCTTTTGCCCATTCCTTTGTTGGACAGTACAATCAGCCATCGAATTCAAGATTTAGGAGAGGATCTTAATGAACAGATTATAGAAAAAATGAGGGAGGACTTTGCTTTTGCAGCTTGATGAGGCCACTGATAGCAATAGAGATGCTCATTTAATCTGTTATGCGCGGTTTGTTGATGAAAAAAACGAAATGGTGGAAGATCTTTTTTGTAAGGACATAAATGCAAGTACGACAGGCAAAGATTTATTTGAAATTGTGGACAACTTCATGGCGGAAAATAAAATAGACTGGGCTCATTGTGTTGGTGTGTGTACCGATGGTGCTCGTTCAATGTCGCGCTGCTACAGTGGCCTACAAGCCCTCATCTGCGTCAAAGCTACTGATGCTGTTTGGACCCATTGAATTATCCATAGGGAAGCACTTGCTTCACAGCATTTGAGTGTTGATTTGAATGAAGTCCTGCAAACTGTCATAAATGTGGTGAACTTTATTAAAACACGACCTCAAAGAGCTAGATTTTTCAGTAAAATGTGTCACGATATGGTGGCTGAGCATACGTCTCTCTTATTTTATAGCAGCATGTTAAGTCATGTTTTTGAGTGGGAGTTAAGTGTTTGGGATTCTTACGTACAGGTCTGATTTTTTATAGACACGCTAGTAAGCACGTTTAAAGTTATGAGATAGATTTTTTATTTGGGTGCTTTGTGTACGATATTTTTGGAACATAGCTCAACTGAGTATGTGTTAGTTTTTTAAAAATAAAGAAAGTGTTCAAATGTTCTGAATAGTTGGGGGAAAGATACGGGTGAGCTCAGCTCACATCTCAAGCTGTTAGTTCACGCTTGAGCGAAGATTTACTGAGTTATACTGAGAAACTATAATCTCGGTCATTAAGTATCTGGCAGAGCTTCGAGACGGGGATAGTCTCGCTAGTGTGTGTCCAGTGTGTTTTTTAGTCTTGATTCGGGGATTGTATGAAGAAGAACGCACTATTCTCTTCATGGAAGCCATTCTATATATCATTCTATAAGCTTGATAATGAAGAATCTAAGGATATAAGATTTCATCACGGTAAAGCTTCCACCGTCTATGACTGAGCCCGATCAGATTCTTTATGGATTATTTGCATATGTTTGCCATTGTAACTTTTCAACGATCAAGATTGACTGTTCATCGATTCGCTGTTTATGCGATCAGATCCATTATGGATTGTTGGCATCTGTTTTGCCATTATAACTTGTGACAATGTACTGTTCGTGATGTCAATGTTACTGTGATTAATAAACGGTGTATACGTTGGAAAAACTTTATTCGTCTTACCCTTTGGTCGATTTCCTGACCTAACATTACCGTTGTGTGGGTGATTACAGAATGCAAACAAACCTAAAGAACTCATGACATTCGCCCATTATATTTACACACCTGTCGGCCACTAACAGTAAGCCCAACCTTACTGACATTGTCCTTGTCAGTGGTACTACACCACAACACCCACCACAAACATTCAACAATAACAGAAACAGCTTGTAACGAACACAGACAGCAACACAGCACTCGATGGCTTTCCACAGGAAATGTTTTATTGCGCATTTTTGAACTTAGGCGGGAACTCTATTCTTATCTTGAAGAAGAAAACCATGTCAGTGCTAAGTGCTTTCTGGACACTGACTTCCTGTTAAAAGTTGCATACCTCTGTGATCTTTTTGAAAAGGTGAACTCATTGAATAAGTCTCTGCAAGGAAGTGAAACTCATTTGATTCAAATTATTGACAAAGTTTCGGCCTTCAAAAAGAAGCATCTTCTTTGGAAGAGAAAAATCAATGAAGGAGGAGAAATGGACTACTTCCCAGAAATGCAGCAGTTATTACAGACAATGAAATAGATTTTAGTGCAGATATTGTTTCTATAATTCAAGGACACTTATCTCAACTCAGTGTTCATTTTGAAAAATACTTTCCTGAAAACTGTAACAGGTTTCAGTGGGTTCAAAATCCCTTCAGTAGTGATGCTCCTTCTGACTTCAGTACTGCAGAAGAGGAAGAACTGATAGAACTTTCATCAGACTCTTCACTACAAGCAAAGTTTCCATCAATGGCATTGCCAACAGTAAAACAGGAGTTCCAAAGCTTGGGCAAGAGAGCACAAGATATTTATTCCTTTTGCAACCTCCTATCTCTGCAAGCTGGGTTTTCAGCAGTGGCTGTCATAAAAACCAAGTTCAGATCAAGACTTGATGTGGAGAAGGAAATGATGGTAGCTGTATCTCAATTGGTGCCAAGATTTGACAAGCTGTGTAACAACAAGCAAACTCAAGTTTCACACTGAGGTGACTGGTACTTTATTCATCATATTTTGTTATTTTTACTGTACAAGTTTTTTGTTATGGAGATTGAATCATGAGTGCAGTATATCAGTGAGAGATTGAAACATGAGTGCAGTATATCAGTGAGAGATTGAATCATGAGTGCAGTATATCAGTGAGAGATTGAATCATGGGTGCAGTATATCAGTGAGATATTGAATCATGAGTGCAGTATATCAGTCAATGATTTTCAGACAAAAGTTTTAAAACAATGTTAGAAAGAAACTATTTTATCTGTGCTGTTTTCTTTTTTATAGTATGGGTTTTCAAAGTGCACTTTGTGTATATTTTTTCTTATACGTGTAATTTTTTCACAGATTGTCCAATTGCATTTTTTAAAAATTACATTTAAAAATTATATTGTTTAAAAGCCTTTCCAAAGCTCTCCTGCTCAAAAAAGTTAGGCTAAATGTCGAAACATCGCTAGGGTTTTTACCAGTTATCCCACAGGGGAGCCACAGAAAGATTGTAGTTGGTCAGGGGAGCCATGGACTCAAAAAGGTTGAAAACCGCTGCTATACGAGATTATCTTCTCTGCCAAGGCACTAGTGAAGTGTAACGTGGCCTACAGCAAGAAGACGGTTTTCCCCACTACTATTGCATCAATACAGATAAGTTCTTGTGTTAATCAAAGTGCTGGTTTATCGATCCTGTCCTGAAAGTCTAACCTTGGCCTTCAGTCTCTCACTGCTGTCTTCTACGCAACATCTTTATGTGTTTCAAGATTCGTTTATATATGTAATGTCGCGGGTCAGTTCATTCATAACCCTCCACTCCCAAAGGAGCATAGGCCTTCAACAAACACATGCCAAGTCCTCCTGTCACGTGCCATCATCTCAAGTTCTTTCCATGTTCTCCTCATCATTTTCACCTCTGTTTCCAACTCTCTTCTCCATGTACTTCTTGGTCTTCCTCTGCCTCTCTTGCCCTGCGGGTTCCAGAACAAGGACTGCCTTGTAATGCTATCAACAGGTTTCCTCAGTGTGTGTCCTATCCATCGCCATCGTCTTCTTCTCATCTTTTGTTCCACTGGCACTTGTCTAGTTCTTGTCATCAGTTCCACGTTGGTAACCTTGTCATACCATTTTAATCCCTCTATTCTACGCAAGCACCCATTTATGAAAGTCTGTAGCTTTTGGTTGTTGTCTTTGTTGTTCTCCATGTCTCAGAGCCATACAATAGGACTGACTTCACATATGAGTTGAAGATTCTTATTTTCGTGTTGGATCCTATTTCTCTTGATCTCCATATATTTCCCAATGCAATGAAAGCTCCTCTTGCCTTTTGTATTCTTATTTTGATATCGCTGTCTGTCCCTCCAACTTTGTCTATATTACTGCCAAGATACGTATATGATTCTACATCTTGTATTGGTGTTTCTTCAAGTTCAACCCTATTATCATTACCTGCATTTATTCGCATTATTTTTGTCTTTTCCCTGTGTATTTTCAGACCCAATTGCTGTGACCTCTCATCGAGTGTTTTCAATTTGTCCTGCATCTGATTACGGTTATGGGACAGAAGAGCCAAGTCATCAGCAAAATCCAGATCATCCAACTGCTTAGTCAGAGTCCACTGGATTCCATTTCTGTTGTGTGTTGTCGATGATCTCATAACCCAATCTATTGCCAGCAAGAAAAGAAATGGAGACAAGAGGCATCCCTGTCGCACTCCTGTTCTTATCCCAAATGGTTCTGTAAGCTGTCCTTCATGAAGAACTCTACATGTCATGTCTTCATATGTTTTCTTTATTAAAATAATGATCTTCAGGGGAACTCCATAATGCCTCATCAATTTCCAAAGTGATTCTCTGTCTACACTGTCAAATGCCTTTTCATAGTCCACAAATCCGATGTATAGTGGTGAATTCCATTCCAGACTTTGTTCAACTATTATTCTCAAAGTGGCTATCTAGTCTGTACATGATCTGTTTTGTCGAAAACCTGCTTGTTCATCTCTCAATTTCTTGTCTATCGACTCTTTTAATCTCTCAAGGATAATCCTGTTTAATACTTTTCTGGCACTGATAGTAACATTATTCCTCTATAATTTGTGCACTCTTGTAAATTTCCCTTCTTAGGCAACTTAACCAGATATCCTTCCCTCCATTCTGCTGGTATCTCTTCCTTTTCCCACACTTTACCAAGTAATTTATATAACATCTCTGTAGCCGTGTCGATATCTGCTTTGATGGCCTCTGCTGGAATGCCATCAGGTCCAGACGCTTTTCCATCTCTTAGAAGCTTTATGGCTTTCTTTATTTCTTCCTTCGTTGGTCTTTCACCGTTAATTTGTAGCTCTTCTTCTGCTGGCTGGATGTCTGGGGGTTTTGTGGAGCTGGTCTATTGAGAAGGTCCCCAAAATATTCTGTCCACCTCTTCATTTGCTCTTGTATATTGCTGAGCAGTTTCCCATTCTTGTCTTTTATGAGACAACTTGTTTGTTTGTATTTCCCTGTTAACTTCTTTGTGCTGCTATACAGTTCTCTCATATTTCCTTTGGCTGCAGCATCTTCTGCCTCTCTTGCCAACTCCTCAATATACTTCCTCTTGTCTCTTTTGATACTTCTTTTTACTTCTTTGTTTGCTTCTGTGTACACTTCTTGAGCCTTGGCTTTGGAACTTCTGGTTTTGCTTGTGTTTAACTCTGCTTTCTTGTTTTTCCTGTCTTTTATCTTATCGATGGTTTCTGTTGTTATCCATGCCTTTTGTTGTCTTTCCCTTTTCCCCAGTATTTCTTCACATGTCTCCTTCCATACCGTTTTGACCTGCTGCCAATAGTCTTCTGTATTCTCTACATCTTCCAGCTGTTGTAGCACTTGGAATTTGTTGGATACTGTGACAGCAAATTTGTCTCTTGTTTCTTGATTTCTTAGCTGTCCTACATTAAACTGTTGTCTATAATTTTGCATTATTGCATATCTCTTGAGTTTCATTTTTATTTTGGCTATCAGAAGATGGTGATCTGATGCCACGTCTGCTCCTCTATATACCTTTACATCCTGCAATGATGATCTAAACTTCTTCTTTATGCATATATGATCGATCTGATTTTCTGTTCTATGGTCTGGTGATATCCATGTTGCCTTGTGTATTCTCTTATGTGGAAACATGCTTCCTCCTATAGCCAGTTGATTTGAAGCACAGAAGTTTGCGAATAGTTCTCCATTTTCATTCATTACTCCTAGCCCATGTTTTCCCATGACTTCTTCAAATCCGGTGTTGACTGTACCTATCTTTGCATTCATGTCACCCATCAAAATTGTGATGTCTCTTCTTTTTACTTTATCCATAATTTCCTGTAGTTTAGTATAAAATGCTTCTTTCACAGACTCTTCTTTGTCATTAGTTGGTGCATAACATTGGATGACATTTACATGAATTTTCTTTTTAGCTGTTTTGAAAGTAGCTGTTATTATTCTGGGTCCAACAGCTTCCCATTCAATGAGTGCTTTCTGTGCTTCTTTAGATAACATAAGAGCTACCCCTTCACTGTGGTGTGAAGTTTCGTCTTCATGTCCTGAGGACAGCACCAATTCACCTGTGATGAGTTTCTTCCTGTCTACCCCCTTCCACTTTGTTTCACACATTCCCAGAACCTCGATTTTGTATTCCCTCATTTCTGCTGCTACTTGCGCCACTTTCCCTTGTTCGTTTAATGTCCGAACATTCCAGGTGCCAAATCTGGAAGTTCTCCTAGAAGAAAGAAGGTTAGTCAGCAACACAGACTCCTTTCGGCTTTCTCTGTGTTGCATCATACGCCTCCCCGCGAGAGGACCTTCCCCTGTCTTGGATGGCTGTGTTTTATTTCCTTTATTTGACTTGTCCATATTTGTTGAAGTTTTTTGTGGTTTAAATTTTTTACAGGATGGGGTAACCGGCCCCATGCCCAACCCTCCTTAGTCGCCTTCTACGACATGCCTGGCAGGGGACAGTGTTACTATTCTTTGCTCCCCTTTCGGGCCCCGGTAACACACGGGTGGCGGGTCAGTTGGATGGGCTTGATATTTTCCCAAGGTCTTCTCAGAAAATTTCAACGACTTTGTAGGGACAGTGTCGATATAGCTGACTGAGAAGCCAGCAGTTTCCCACTGTAGAAATTTTAGTCTCATTTTGCTGTATAAACACCATCGATTTTTGTCTAGCCATGATGTCATGTCTTTTGTCTGTTTTATTTTTAACTAACCTAATTAACGTGGTGTGACCTAGTTACTATATCCGTCATACTATCTAACCACTCTGTCTTTTTGTACATTTCATGACGACTTGTCTAACGTTTCTTTTTGTGATGTTATTTTAATGTTTTCTTTTACCTGATTATACAGTCTGCATCATCTTTATTTGCTTTATATTTGTTTAGTGATGCTCTGTAGTTTGAGATATCACTTCACTATTTTCCATTTGCTTGTGCCTTTCAGTTTTTGTGCTTGTCTCTTAGTTCACATTGAAGGTATGGTTAAATCACTGATTGATTTTATAGGGCTTTAGTGAGAGTATAGATTAGTTATACATTTCATTATTTGGTAACATAGTGCTTTTGAGGCAACTATTGGTTAGCAATATGTCGACATTGGAAGATTTCATTAACACTTTGTGCGTTTGGACAAATAAAGAACTGATTGCAAGGAATATGCTGAGACTAAGTATGAGAAATATTTAGCTCATGTTGAAAGAATAGAACAGTGTGAGGCTGTTAAGAGATCAGATGAACTTAAGAAACAGGAACTTGCCCAGGCTAAGGAACTTGAGGAAAAAAGACTGCCTCACAATTTAGAAAAGGAACGGATAAAAAGCGAGCAGGAAAAAGAAAAAGTTGCTCAAAAAGAGAAAGAGCGAGAATAAGAGAAAGAAACAATGGCTCAAATAGTTAGAGATCAAGAATTAGAGAAAGAAAAAAAGGAATTAAGGAGAATGGAACTTCTACAGTTAGACCAAGCTCATAGAAATGCTATGGAACTTGAGAGAAAAGGCTGTGGAAATAGCAAAAATTCAAGCAGAAAACTCTAGAGCTTCATCAGGTACACCAACTTTTTATCCAAAGTTGATGAGAAAAGCAGAAACGACTTTGATGTAGCAAAAGAAACCCTTCTCATAAATTTTCAATTGACTGAATCTGGGTTTAGAGATCGTTTCCACGCGGCTAAGCCAAGTAAGGACACTGACTTTGGCGACTTCATCTCATCAATTAAACATTTCTTAAATAGATGGATAGATCTATCAGGGATTCAGAAAACTTATGATGGGTTAATAGACCTTATGTTGCGAGACAAGGATCTGCATATAGCCATGATTAAGAAGCATTTTTGCAGGAAAGACATCCAGGTTCGATTGATGAATATAAACGACTGGGAAGACTGTTTATGACCGCTCATCCGAACAAGGATGTTCACAGAGCTCCTCCTCGAGATGCTCTGCCTGTGTGCATGGCTCACCATGATCACAGATCTTACGATCACAGACCTCGCTCGAAAAGCATAAACGGGCGATATCGTTCTGATTTTTGTCCATCATGTAGGGAAGCTTACAACTTCCCTCATTAACATTCACCACCACAAATTTATCGATGAGGTTATCAGGGGTTTTCACCTCAAGATCATGGGTATCACAGAGGCAGGGATTATGATGATGCATATCATAGATGTTGCAAAACTCAGGAGCCGGGTGTATTTGTGTGCAAACGTTAGCTTTGATTTTGTTGGCTGAATTATATATGTATACAAGTATTTGACAACTGTAATTCTTGACTTTACTGTATATTACATGTATTCTGCAACTTTGGGTTCTTTTGTGGTTGATTTATTTTCTGGCATAATTGTTCATTAATACTCATTCTTCAATTCACGGGTTAACATGGGAATCACCAAATGGTCGGGACGGAGACCAGATGGACCACGTCATGGTTGGCGGTAGATGGGGACATGCATTGCAGGATGTGAGGGTGGGAGGAGGTGCGGATGTGGGAGGCGATCGCCATTTGGTGGTAGCAGAACTGAAAGTGGGGCTGGGGAGGGCTGGGCCAGCTGTGGCTGCACAGAAGGGGTTTGGCATCGGCAGATTGAGGGACCCCCTTGCCGGAAAAGCTTTTGCGGCCGACATTGAGAGACGATGTCGGTTTGCCAAGGGCCAGGAAAGGACATTGACTGATGGTGTGGACCGGAATTTCAACACCATTTCGGCGGTATATGGGGAGGGTAGCGAATCATGCTTGGGGTTCTGGGGGGGGAGGGGGCGGGACTGGATGGCACCGGAAACACTGGACACCATAAAGATGAGAGGGGAAGTGAAGGGAGAGAGAACAGAGGTGAGGTCCCCCAGGTTGGGGCAACTATGTGGCGAACAGTGCAGTCAGCTGGACAGGGAGGTTGAGCGCCAAACCCGGGCCAACGGGGGGAATTTCCTGGACGATCTTGCGGGGCAGGCGGCGCTGAGAGATAGACAGAGCACGGTGTACAAAATGGCTAGGTTCGTCGGCGGAAGACGGGGTGCAAGCAGTATTACATTAGTGAGAGATAGGCAGGGAGGTCTCGTCGGGACAGCGGGGGGACGGGGGGCGGAGCACTTCGGGGGGGCTCTGGGCAGGGAAATACCGGAGACGCGGTTGGATGTTCCTGAGGCTGAGGGCGATCTAGATGTGGATACAGACATTCCGCGAAAGGAAGAAGTCGTCACGGCAGTCAGGGGGTTAGAGAACGGTAGGGCTCCGGGCCGTGATGACTTGGGTGCAGAGCTATTTGAGACAGACCCTGAGCTGGCGGCGGAGCTATTGGAACTTATATTTGCACAGGTGTGGAAAACGGGGGCGGCACCATCAGAGTGGAACGGGGGAGTGGTTGTCGGGTTGCCCAGGGGGGGAGATCTTTCGGACTGCAGTGGTTGGAGAGGGGTCGCTCTTCTCTCGGTTCCTTGCAAGGTGCTGGGCAGGATGGTTGTGCAGAGAGTTTCAGGGGCGGTGGACTGCAGGCTGGGGAAGGGGCGGGCGGGGTTTGGAGGGAACGGAGGATGTGTGGACCATGTATTCACTCTCGGGGGCATTGTGGGGCAGTGCTCAGAATGGCAGGGACAGCTTTACATGAATTTTGTTGATTTTGAAGGGGCTTTTGACGGCATGCATGGGGATGGTTTATGGAGGGTGCTGAGGGCTTGTGGAATTCCAGGCTGTATGGTGTCAATCATGGAGGGCCTCTATGCCAACTTTACGTGTAGTGTTGGGCGGAGCAACCTAGCCTTTGAGGTGAGGACAGGAGTGCGGCAGGGATGCCTCTTGTCAACCACTCTATTTTTAACAGTCGTGGACTGGGTGATGCGCCGGGCGGCAGAGGGCAGTCCAAGAGGAGTAAGATGGACTACATTTTCTACATTGGAAGATCTGGAGTGTGCAGATGACATTGCACTGCTGGCACATTCGCGTCGGCACGTTCGGGAGAAAACGGATAGACTTAATCAATTTAGCCAGCAGGTGGGCTTGAGCATCAATTTAAAGAAGTCTGAGGTCATGACGCTCAATGTGAGCAACCCTGAGCCCATGTCAGTGGGGAGTCAGCAACTGGTGCGGACAGATACCTTCGCATGCCTAGGAGGCATGGTGACACCAGACGGTGGGACAGGCGGGGACATCAGCATCAGAGTGAATAGGGCAAGAGCAGCCTTCTTTGGCCTAGATAACGTCTGGGGGTCCTCCCGGTACAGCACAGGCACAGAATTGGGATTATACCGGGGTTGCGTGCTTTCTGTGCTTCTCTATGGTGCAGAGTGCTGGAGAGTCGCAGAGAGGGAAATGTCAAAGTTGTCCTCTTTTCGCGCAACATGCCTGGGAGAAATTCACCGAATCTTTTGGCCGAGTGCCATCGCCAACCAAGGTCTGCTTGCTCGTAGCGAGCAGGGGGACATGCACACCATCATAGCTGGCAGACGCTGGAGCTGGGTTGGTCATGTCCTCAGAAGAGACCCCGATGCCATCACAAGAACAGCTATGCTTTGGACCCCTGAAGGAAAGCGAAAGAGAGGCCGACCAAAAACAACTTGGCGGAGGACTGTGGAGGCTGAGATGCAAAGAATGAACCAGAGTTGGGGCACTGTACGAAGGATGGCCCCCGACCGTGCAAAGTGGAATCAATTTGTTGTTGCCCTACAAGATGCCACTAGGCGTGATGGCCACTGACTGCTTTGATGGTCTGTGGTTAAGGATCGAAGAAGAAGAAGACTCATTCTTCATCTGACACGGTACTATATTTATTATTTGGATTCTTGTATTTTGATTGAAAGTCTTTGGAGTATCTTCAAAGGGGACTATAAACGTCTAAATCAATACCAATAGAACAAACTGGGGTAAACTGAAACTTCAATGAATTCTTCAGTGTAATAAGTCAAGTATGAACGACTCTACATTTATTCCGCTAACATCACATATGAACAAGAATTCAACATTTATATCAATGCTTACAGGCAATGTCAATAGATCAAAGATCGATGCTTTGCCTAACACCTAACCTGGTACGTTTGACTTAACCGTCGAAACGTCGTTTAATGTTTATGATTGTTCTACGAACCTAATACGTTCAAATGTCCACACAATATTACTAAATAGTTTGTGCTAAATCTTCAACCGCTTATTAATGTTAAGTTTATTGTTCCATGCCAGATACTGTAATAATATCTTAATCCTGATTTGGCTTCATGCGCCATCATCTACTAGCCATATTTCTCTTAATATAAATCATTAATTAAACTATGCCCTTGGTATCTCATGGATACTGCAAATATAATCAGCATTCCTAATGTTCATCCTATTTCTGGACTTACCAGTCCATGGCTAGTTATTATCTTTTACAATGAAGTGTCACCTGACACACATATTGTCATTTTGCACTGCGGAACATTAACTATTGGCATAACAGCCAATAAGTAGATTTTCCTGTACACTTGTATTAGTTACACTGCGGAACATTAACCGTTAGCATGCCAGCCAATAAAGTAGACTTTCCTCTACACTTACATTAGTGGCCTCGCCACACTATATTAACACTTTATTATCTAGGCCCACAGGCCATATGATAAAGACATGACAAATTATTACAGGAAGAAGTGTAAACAAGTGACTGGGCATGTATTTCTGTGCTCCGAAAATGAGAAATAATACAGATCATGGGAGGGAGAGAGAAAATAAAAGAAAGGTGTCAAATAATGTCACAAGATCTCAACCATTTAGTCCCCTTGCTGACAGACCTTAATGGAAGCCCTTTTCTCACAAACTGAGGTGATCCAGTGTTCACTGAGTCAGCCTGACGATTACGTCAGCCAAAGAAGACAACAAGCCAGAACCTCCAGAAACTGCTTTGACTTTAGCAAAAATCGACTTCAGTAAGTCTGACTTATGAGAACTGCATTGTCACACTGCTAATATTTATCATCACAACTAGTCACGACTACCAAAGTATGTCATCTCTCTATCTCTCCACAAATGTCAAGTACAAAGTTACTCATGTGAAAATGATATAGCTCACAAACAAAAGTGATCCAAAATGATGTCACATGATGATGATGATGAAGACGATGTATGTTAAGTACATGATGATGATGATGATGATGAAGACGATGTGCGTTAAGTACAGGATGATGATTGTGGTAAAGTGGGATGATATAAATAGTTATAGGGGACTTAGTGTAATGACTGACCAAACATCTGCATCGATGCCATGAAGACCTCCTCCCAAATCGATCTACTGAGATTGAAATGTTATTTGATTACGAGGAGCCAGACGACTGCCATGGAAATATATCTATCATCACTGAAGTCCCTGAAATAAAAAAGAAAGGCCACCTGACCCCTCAACAACTAAAAACTTTGGCTCAAGAAATGACTGAAGAAAAGTACAACCCGAAGGAGTGGACACATGTATACACAGATGGATCTGCTGAGGGGGCAGTAAAGAACGGTGGAGGAGGCATTTTTATAAGATTCCTAAATGGAAAGATCATCCGAAAGGCCTTCCCAACTGGAAAGATCTCCTCCAATTTTAGGGCAGAAGCTATGGCACTACTGCAAGCCCTGAAGATCCTCACCAGACCTGAACAGCAGCCACAAGCTAAGATAGTAATCTTCACTGACTGCAGATCATTACTTGAATCAATACAAAACACCAGGAATGATAACATGATGAATGAGATCAGATCTGAGCTTAACATCATCCAAAGGTCATCAACCATTGCCCTTCAGTGGTTACCTGCCCATTGTGGAATCGCTGGTAATGAGAAAGCAGATGCTCTATCAAGAAGTGGCAGTAAAATGGAACAATACAGCCACCCATTGCCCTATCGGGAAGCAAAAACCATCATCCACAACAAGTACAAAAATCAGTGGAAGGAGGAAGGGGATATATACAGCAGAGATGACCCAATCCACCACCTAAACAGACACCAACAGACGACAATTTTCCGCCTGAGAACTGGTCACTGCAAATTACTTGGACATCTCTATCGCCTCAAGATATCCCACACAAATGAATGCCCATGTGGAACTGATATCCAGACTCCAGAACACATTCTCCAGAACTGTCCAACCCATGATAAATTGCGACGTGCGACCTGGCCAAAAGGTGATGAGCTCCAGCAGAAGCTATGGGGCTGCCGCGCCGACCTGGAAAAGACTGTGGACTTCGTCCTGGCGACAGGCCTGCAGATTTAGCATGACTACAAACCGAACGCAGAAGAAGAAGAAGAGTAATGACTGAGATCAGCTGTGAAGGTATCTGTATCTAATAAGTGTGGTGTATTACAGATGACCTTACTTGCTACCACATTTATACCTCAGTCAGAATTATTCTGGAATATTGTGATGACTACGCTGAATGTCTAGGGTTATGATAATGATGAAGTGTAAGTCACAACAACAACAGACAGATAAACAATTTAATTTATTCCACAACACTTTACAACACTGAGACACTCACACACATATAACACTCTATAAGACTATCTTAAATGAGTCAAGTGTTAAAGTTTAAAAATATATGTATTAATTCCTTTCAATAATAGATATCCTGATTCAACTACACAGTGAACCAGGAATCACAATCAAATGTAATTACAAGTTGTATGTACACAATTTATGGATATGATCTTTGTATTGACATATTTTATTATTATTATTCTATGTGTGTAAGTTGTGAAGTAGTACTATGAGGTAATACTGGCTTTTCAAGCTAGGTTGTTGTTTGTCATCATGACTTCAAGTGTTTGCTTATGGTGGAAATCGTATTGGGAAAAGTTCACATTTCCTGTCATTTGAAACAATTTATTGTCCCTCTTTTTTTTTTTTAATACACTGTCAATTTTAGAGGGGCACATAGGATTGAGCTGCTCTGGCCACAGAATCTTATCTTCTGTGATGGCGGCAGAAAACAGTCTCCTCTGCTCGCTTGCTTCACTGTGTTCCTGAGACCTCTCACTGGTCGCTATCTGGACCAAGGGGTATGCTATCAGCCTCTGGATTCAGCAAAACTCAGACCAGGTGCTGCTTCAATATGTTAGGACCACGGTCCCACAATTCATGGAAATAATAAACAAATACGTTGACTGGCGATGAATTATGGCACAAATTCCGATCTGCCTCTGTCCCAGGCTTTTATTTAGAAAAATATGATCTGGATCTCAACGCACTGTTTCTTAGTAAGTTTATTTTAAAATGTGGCACTGAACAGACGCTCCTAATTGACTATATTAACGGGTCTAGCCAATAGGACCATGTTTACACAAGCTTTTGAAAAAATTTACCCTTCCTACATTTCCCCTAACAACCAAAATTAGTATTTGCAGTCCGACTAATCGTGGTTCGCCTTACATATCATTCCCGCCAATCAAATCGGATTTAACATGGTGGCCTATTTCCCGTAAAATGGTGGTTTCAAAACATGCCACTGTGCGATTATGATTTGGGGCTGTCAGACATCCTCACTATTTTCTTTTGCTATAATTTGTTAATTCCTAGACTATTTGCATAACACTTAACATATTCTTTGTCAGCAAGTCCTAAGGAACCCAAATATATATATTTAATGGGGCTAAGGGGCTGCGTTCAAAATATGCATTTTCTTCTACCTCCCGTTCACTTCGATACGATATGGTGTCTCGGTACTGTCAGGCTTTCAGACATAAAACAGTATAATGTCATGTTTACTAATAAGCATTAAACAGGTTTTTAAACCTAACCCTCGTATTGGTAGTGTTTTTTATCACTGTCTATTTGAAAAAAAGTTAGTGCTTCATGCCTTACGCTTGGGGGTGGCATTAATTTTATATCGCGAGACGCGTGTTAGTGTTGCCGGCGTTCCTCCGTTCAGCCCTCTCTCTTTCTATCCTAAGTCCATCTGTCCTTTCATTACGCAGTGTATAAAATGAAATTAATGCTAGTATTAATCTAGGTCATTAAGCAGCTTGCGTATCTCAAGGTTTTCTAAGAAATACAGTACACGTTTTATTGTTTTGTTGAAACGCGTGTATGCTGCTGTAGGCTTTACTAGTAAACGTGAAAGCGTGAGAATATGCAGACGAAGCAGAAAAAGGGGGATCTCGAGTACAGTCATTGTGACAGCACTGTTCTTTACCATTCTTCTTTCCCTTTTATTGAATTTATGTGTTAGGCTTTACATTTACCTTTTAATTTATATATGTGGATTTAGAACGTTTCACGACAATGATGATGAAGATGATGCGTGTTAAGTACAGGATGATGATGATGAAGACGATGCGTGTTAAGTACAGGATGATGATGATGAAGACGATGCGTGTTAAGTGAGTGACAGTTTAGCTGGTACATATTTATTTCTTTTTACATATGTTTCTTTATACTAGTCACGCAAGTCTGGTATCTATTTGTTATTGTTATGCAGACTTATGCGTTATTATGAATGCATACTATCTATGTTAAATAATTACTGATGCACAGTAAGTATATGAGAATGAATGCAGTGAACCAATTGTTTATTATGTTGTTGCCAGGGGTAGTTAATACAAAGTGGTTGCTAGATGATTCTGTGGTTGAGGCAGTCAACCATTTTAGGATGAAGAGAGAGTAAGATGAGCTTGGGAAAAGTTTACTATATGTCACACTACATTATATAAGATAATAATTTGTGAGACAAACATATAAATATATATATATATATACATATGTACACCAGGATGTCTAGAGCATGCCACAATGATCTGGGAAGCAATTAAAAAGGCAAAGTCTGATAGAACAAACCTCCATGTAATCTAGTTGGATCTATCAAATGCTTATGGATCCGTTCCACACCAGATGTTGTGGCAGGCCCTATAAATGTATCATGTTCCACAAGAGACTGCAGCAATGCTGAAGCTGTATTTCGTAGGGTTCTCAACCAGAGAGTACACAACGAAGTGGCTTGGCTTTGAAGTTGGAATTGCGATGGGATGTACCATCTCTCCGATACTATTCGTGATGGCTATGCAGGTAATCCTTAATACAGCTGAAGGAATGGCTATAGGTTCATAGCTCGGTGGAATGTGTCACATGCCACCGATCAAAGTATTCATGGATGACACAACAATTCTGACATCAGATGAACATCAGGCCCGGAGGATGTTAGCACACCTGGATGAACTAGTCAGCTGGTGCAGAATGAGCTTCAAACCCAAGAAGTCGAGAAGCCTATCAGTCAGGAGAGGAAAGATAGCAGAGGTCATATTCATGGTTTCCAACCAAAGAATCCCTACTGTCATTGAGGAACCTGTTAAAAGTCTTGGCAGGGTGTACGATGCCTCATTAAAAGACTCGAAGGCAGTGCAACAGACAATAGAAATGGCAGACTGAGGGGTACAGATCATAGACCAAAGCAGACTCCTAGGAAAATTCAAACTGTGGTGCCTCCAGTTCATGTTGATACCTGTTACAGTCAGTATTGTTTAATATATCGATGTGTATTTTTTATTGGTCTAAGGGAATGTACCGGTAGTATTCTTTTAGTACATTTTAGATTTAGTTGTTATCTTCCCTTGACATTATACAGTTGTCCATACAGATGTCCATTTAAGGCTTTGCTAGATCGGTCTTTCCAGGAAAGTTCTGGATTGTCCCCATGTGAGCTAAAACTCATATCACGCGATGATTCGCGCAGGCAATGATTTTACGCGGGACAGGAAGCCGGGCTGTCTTTGTCAGTCGGCCGGGCGTTTTTGAGCTGAACGGAGGCTCAGCGATTCTTCTCTGACTCTGTGAACATATTATAATGTCCTTTGTGTGTTAAGAAAAGGGTTGAGATTTCCCCCTTGAAGTATTTCTGACATTTTTGGAGAGCCTAGGATGGCGAGTGTTTTGTGGTGTTATTCTTGAAGGCAGTCAAGGTAAAGATACCCTTTAAACTATATATATTTTTTGCAGCCAAGTACTTTGTAATTTGATGTTACCAGCCTAAGTTAGTGGGCTGATACTAAGGCGACTTTCTCCTAGTGCGGAGGAGAGTCCAGGAGATTATGAGATCGTTATATAGATGCACCTACTGTGTTTGGTCAGAGGAAGGACAGAAAAGATTATATTTGGAGCCCGCACCTATACGGCTCGTATTGTTATAGATGCACCTACTGTGTTTGGTCAGAGGAAGGACAGAAAAGATTATATTTTGAGCCCGCACCTATACGGCTCGTATTGTTATAGATGCACCTACTGTGTTTGGTCAGAGGAAGGACAGAAAAGATTATATTTTGAGCCCGCACCTATACGGCTCGTATTGTTATAGATGCACCTACTGTGTTTGGTCAGAGGAAGGACAGAAAAGATTATATTTTGAGCCCGCACCTATACGGCTCATATTGTTATAGATGCACCTACTGTGTTTGGTCAGAGGAAGGACAGAAAGAAAGTATATATTTGAGCTCGACACTCATGCAGCTTATTTTTGCCAGAGGGTTACCTGGCTTATCTCGCCAGAGGGGATGGATATAAATTATTGACATACTTCTAGCACTATGATATGTGCAGGCTGCCTAAGAGTTATTGTCATTATGATTGTACTGAACTTATTGCTATGTCTATGAAGTGCTTGAACAATATGCCAGTAACAGTATGCTTGTCTGATGTTCTGATGATGTCTGTTGTCGACGTGATGTTACAGTAATAAATCGTTGAACCGTGCAAGTTGTTTCCAATGTTATTGACTTATGCATGTGGAATGAACGGCGTGTTGTCTACATTGATAGCCTGTGTGGCGTTTCTAGAAAGTTTCATAGAACTTTTACAGTGATGGCCGGTATGGCCCAGTGAGTGTCTTCTTCTTCTTCTTCCATCCTTAGCCATCAACCGGCAAAGCAGTATGTGGCCAGTACGCCTAGTGGCGTCTTAGGGCAACAACAAATTGATCAATCTATCGCTGTTTCCACCACGCCTGGTGGCGTCTTTGTGGAACAAAAACAGACCAAACAATCTATCATTGTTTCCGTAATCAGATTGGTTGGCAAGCAGGTGATCAGCCCACTGTGCGAAGTTTTTACGGGATGGGGTAAACAGCCCCATGCCCATACCCTCCTTAGTCGCTTTTTACGACATGCGTGGTATGGTGCAGTGTTACTATTCTTTGCTCCCCTTTCGGGCCCCGGTAACACACGGGTGGACCAGTGAGTGTGGTCAAGGGAAATCCAACCTTTACAGTGGTCGCCAGTTTTCAGGGCGTGTACCCAAACGACATTTGCGTCACAAGATCTGCAATGTAAAAAATTATCGATAACATTGATTATCTTCCTGAGCTACCACTGCGTTACTTCTACAGTGGTTAGCCTGACGAGGCTGTCATCTTCAAGGAGCAACGTTTGTCATCATCGTCTGGATGTACCCGGCGTTGCCCAGAGGTTTTCAACACCAGTTCTTCTATCGAAGAATACAATGGTCCGCCTACGTCGGATGTCTGTACTTGCTGCTGTGTTGACAGTCCCTGTTGTCATCGTTGCTGTTAGTTTGGAGGACAGTGCCTGTTGTCGTCGTTGCTGTATCCCTTCAGCGTTGGATCTTCTCGCTGAACGGTTGTTGCTGAGAACTTCTTTGTTCCTGTTGTTTTGGATGCCAGTTCCTGTATTATTGTACATCATTGCTGTTCGGAGACCAGGATTTTTCGCCAGTATAAGATAAGTGGCTGTTTGTAGACTGTGCCTCTATATGTTTAGTGATTAAGCCTTCCTCAGCTCTAATCATTAGATCTTATGTTTATATGTTATATATGTATTTATAGTTCTGCAGGCTTGGTTGGGCAGTGGCTGTTGTAGGGTATCCCACTTTACCGAGGGCCTACGACAGCGTTCTTTAGTGATTATTGCAAATTTCCCACTGTGGAAATTGCAAGCGACTTTTGTTGCTGATATTTATTGTTTAGTTGTGACGAGCTGTTCTATGTTGTTTTTGTAATATTTTTCTCCGTTCTTTAGTTTTGATTTGTTTTGTTTGTATTTGTCTGCGCAGAAAGCTGAAAAAGAGACAGAAAATCCAAATGGAGATGCTGAAGAAAGAAAAAAAGAGAAATAATGATTTACATGACGAAAAAAGAGTCTTAGCAAATGGAGACGGAAGAAAGAAAAAAGAGAATATGGAGCTGGAGAAAAAAAGTAGTAAATTCGAGTAATGCACAAAATGGTACAAGCAATCAAACAACTTCTGACAAGGCAAATATTAAGACTTATGATGTTAAGTTGCCTCCTTTCAATCCTACTCGAGATGATATTGCATTCTATCTAGATCGATTTCAGTTGGCATGCGACTCCCATAAGATAGACAAGTCGCAATATTGTGAGCAACTTGCTAGGTTACTTACAGGTGATGCTCAAAACGTTATGATGTCGTTGGAAGACAAAAATAACTATGAGGTTGTCAGAGTGGATCTGTTACAAAAATACCAACTGGATGAAGAAGGTTATCGCCTACGCTTTAAGTCTCTGTTGCCAGAGACAGGGAAAGATTTTTCAGACTTTATATCAGAAATTCGCCTGACTTTTAATCGTTGGGTGGAATTGTCTAAAACTGAACACACATATGAGGCCATTGTTGACTTACTGCTTCGTGACAAAATTATGTCATCTGTGAGTAAAAACTTTCTTTCCTTTCTACATGAGCGAAAACCTCCAAATATAAAAGATATGGAACAATACTGCCGTCAATATGTCACGGCACATCCTAATGAAACGTTTAGCAATTCTAAAGTCAAAGAAGGTTTACCCGTTGCTTCAGCAACACCATATGGTCCTAATTTTCGACGCAAATTTCAAAGGCCTCAGCGCAATTTTGATAAAAGGAATAATCGTGTTTTTGGACAGAACCAAGGGGGTCCATCACGTAATGATTCTTCTTCAGGGAACTGGAGACAATTTAATAATCCTCAACATTTTGGTCATAACAATTAAGAGAACTTTAGAAGAGGTTACTACAATAGGGGTTATCAAACCAATAATAACTTCTCGGGTAGACAACAAAACCCATCTAATAGAAATTTTGATCAAAGGGGAAATGACAATCGCAACTGGGGTTTTAATCAAAACAATAATTTCAATACAGGAAATAACAATGATTTCAATAGAAATAATAGCCGCAATAGATCGCAGAATGATAATAATAGATCATTCCAACAGGCTAACTCTGCTCAACATCAACCCCAGGAGGTTAATAATCAAGGTAACAACAATAATAGTGTCAATAATGCTAGTGCTTGCTTTGCTTTCGATTTTGAGAGGGCATCTCAATGCCCGCAATGCACTACTTTGTTCCAACCTACTGCTATATCTACCTTGAGTTGCGGTCATCCTCTACCTGCTCTTCCTGCCGCAGCTGCGCATGACGGAAGAGGGTCTCTTATTCTACATAAGGGTTTAGTGAATAATAAGCCAGTCTCAGTTCTTTTTGATTCTGGATGCACAACTGTTGAAATTAGACAGTCTCTAGTTCATCCATCCTGTGCAACTGGTAATATGGTGAAATGTGTGACATTTGGTGGGACAGTTGAGACTTTTCCGACTGCCATAGTCCACATTGCCACTCCATTTTTCACTGGTTATATACACGCATGTTTGCTCAGAGCACCTATCGCCGACCTTACTGTCGGACAGATAAATGGTGTAAAGGTTTGTACCACCAGTACAAATTGCTGCTTGGGAACAGCAGCATCACCTTACTACTTCTACCTTAAGGACTATGCAAAAATCGTCTCACGTTATACATTCTACTAATTTGGTGAAATCTTGCAGTATTGATGATACAACTGTTCATCATAATAATGGTAGAGCTTCTTTTAGCCCAGTTCGACATACTTCAGTACGTCGTCGCTCTAACTTTGACTCTTCTTTAACTACTATTGTAGAAGAAGATCCTTCGATTTTGTCGGGCTTAGACACTAACTTTATCACTACGACTGAATCTATATCCAGTCATGTTGATTGCAACTTCTTTACTGCAATTACTGGCGTTTCATTTGCCACATGTACAAACTTAATTGTTAGTACATACCTATACCTTATGAGTTTCTTTACTTTTCTTGCTGGGCCGGTTAGCTCAGTATCTTCGTTCCTTACGACTTTTTGTCGCACTTACTATTTGTCTTTTAAACTTCGACGCAGGTCCAAGTTTACTGCTATTAGTTTTTGCATCTTTATTGTATGCTCCTTGCTTTTTTCTTTTTCCGGTACTCAGGCTGTAACTTCAGTTCAGCCTTTAAGATGTACGCATTTGTCAACGACATTTCCTTTGTCTTGCGCAGAATCTCCGAATGTCAACCATCATGGCGCTTTTAGTCATCATTACCATCCTCTAAATTTACCTTTTGACGTGGGTATTATGGGTATACTCACGACTATGATTTACATTGATATGCTATTGCTCTTCAACCTTTTCACTTCTCAGTACGAGCTATCCGTGGTTCGGATAATGTGATGGCAGGCATACTGTCGCAATGCCCACATGATGCTATTTGACTCTTTTCTAAGACCTCGTTATAGATTTCAGGGTTATTTAGATAGCCATGGTTATAGATTAACACTCAGATAGTACATTTCTATGACCCTATTAAGTTAAGACTCTAGAATAGTCTGTACTACTTTCTCTGCTACTGTCTTAGAGTAACGGAGGAAGGTTTGATTATAGCCATATATGGGCCAAAAGTTTTCATAGCCACATTTAATAAATGAAAATGTAGGATTGACTATTGTATATTAAAAAATCCTAGTTATAAAACAGAGTGTATCATTTGTATTTTCTAACAGCGAACCAGTGCTATTATATAGAGAGTCGCAACTGCTTGCCAGCTATTGCTAGATGTGACGTCCTTGCTTATCATGTGTCATTGCATGCTTTCTAGTTGGAAGTGGCACCATCTTCAGTAGAGAATGCTATGGAACCTCTTAAGTCTATGTTTATACTTGTTGATTAACAGTAGTGTACATTAATACTATATTAAATTAAAGTATATGACACTATGATATGATGTATATGAAAAGTTAATGAGGATAATATGGGAATGACACGTCTATTTTGGTTATTAGAAGACATGTCGATTTGGTAAATTTTTTCTATGTGGGATATATGTAGTCATATGATGTAATTTTCTTGCGCGTATATATTCCCTGTGCTTTATTGTACAAGAGTGGCACCTATTTTTTTTATATTGTATTGGTGCTGAGCGTATGAAATTTCCCTAACTTTGTGAGATTTTTTTTTTACTTCTCACACGACGCTCTATTGTGTGTCAGAATAGCCTGATATTGGCGTAGTATGTTTTGATCTCTTCAGCGCATCATGTTGTATCATGCTTATTATTATTTTGGGGATATATGGATAACTAGTATTGTCTCATATTCTATAATATTATCATGATATTCATTTATGTCATGTATTTGATTTCATTATTGTTGTCCTCTTCATTCTCAAGGCATTGCTTTCTTTCATCTTTGCTCTTTCTTTTTGTATCCCATTTTGTCTTTATCCACTCGTCACTTTTTTTTCGGATATCTTGACATTCTATCTTCATCCTTTTTAGTCACTCTTATTTCTGGTTTTGTTATGTCTTTATATTTAGAGTATACTTGTGTATAGATATTTATATGCTTCCGCCCTCGTTTGTTTTTTATAGTCATTGTATTTTTTTTCAAAAGAAAAAAAAATGATATCATTTTTTGTTTCCCCGGGGGGGTGCGGTAGACTGTTACAGTCAGTATTGTTTAATATATCGATGTGTATTTTGTATTGGTCTAAGGGAATGTACCGGTAGTATTCTTTTAGTACATTTTAGATTTAGTTGTTATCTTCCCTTGACTTTATACAGGTGTCCATACAGAGGTCCATTTAAGGTTTTGCTAGATCGATCTTTCCAGGAAAGTTCTGGATTGTCCCCATGTGAGCTAAAACTCATATCAAGCGATGATTCACGCAGGAATGATTTTGCACGGGACAGGAAGCCGGGCTGTCTTTGTCAGTCGACTGGGCGTTTTTGAGCTGAACGGAGGTTCAGCGATTCTACTCTGACTCTGTGAACATATTATAATGTCTTTCGTGTGTTAAGAAAAGGGTTGAGATTTCCCCCTTGAAGTATTTCTGACATTTTTGGAGAGCCTAGGATGGCGAGTGTTTTGTGGTGTTATTCTTGAAGGCAGTCAAGGTAAAGATACCCTTTAAACTATATATATTTTTTTGCAGCCAAGTACTTTGTAATTTGATGTTACCAGCTTAGTGGGCTGATACTAAGGCGACTTTCTCCTAGTGTGGAGGAGAGTCCAGGAGATTATGAGATCGTGTGTTCTGTCGGAGGAAGGACAGAAAGAAAGTATATATTTGAGCTCGACACTCATGCAGCTTATTTTTGCCAGAGGGTTACCTGGCTTATCTCGCCAGAGGGGATGGATATAAATTATTGACATACTTCTAGCACTATGATACGTGCAGGCTGCCTAAGAGTTATTGTCATTATGATTGTACTGTCTGCTATGTCTATGAAGGACAGAAAGTAACAGTATGCTTGTATGAATGATGATGTCTGTTGTTGAGCAGTAATAAATCGTTGAACCGTGCAAGTTGTTTCCAACGTTATTGACTTATGCATGTGGAATGAACGGCGTGTTGTCTACATTGATAGCCTGTGTGGCGTTTCTAGAAAGTTTCATAGAACTTTTACAGTGATGGCCGGTATGGCCCAGTGAGTGTGGTCAAGGGAAATCCAACCTTTACAATACCTAAGTTGCTGTGGCCACTGCTTATATATGAAATAAGAACAAGTACAGTGGAAGCTATAGAGCAGAACGTCAAGAAGTTCATGAGAAAATGGCTAGAGGTACCACCAGGTCTGTCAGATGTAACACTGTACTGCAAAAAGTCAAAACTTCTGCTTCCTTTCAAGTCAGTTGTTGAAGAGTACAAAGTTGGAAAGGCAAGGCTAGCAATGATGCTACGCGAGTCAGCAGATGACGTGGTTAAGTCCATTCAGCCCACACTGAAAATGGTAAGGAAGTGGAGAGTGGAAGAAGCTGTTGATGCTGCCCAAGAGTCGCTCAAACTGAGGGCAGTAATCAGATACACACAAACGAATAGACAAGGATTTGGTCATGGAGACATCCGCTGGTGGTGCAAGGCATCAAGCAGGGAGCGCAGAGACATGGTAGTTCAGGAGATACGAGGAGCTGAGAATGATAAGAGGTTGCAAAAAGCAGTGCAGCAGCCCCAACAAGGCCAATGACTTACATGGGAAGGAGCCCTGCAAAGGTCCTTGACATAGAATGATATATGGCATATGGCACCTCTTAGGCTCAGCTTCGTTGTTAGATCAAAGTATGACCTGCTGCCGTCGGCCACAAACCTTGTGAGATGGGGAAAGTTGGATGATGAGCAGTGCCCCCTGTGCCTTGAGGGGCTCCACTACAATGAAAACTGGATTTTACGATATCGATGTATACTTTTGAGCTTTAAATAATCATGAATCCGTTTTATATAACATAAAAAATGCATTTGATGTATCAAAAAGCATATTGTCGGCACTACCCCCATGCTATGATTTTCAAATTTGTGCCGAAAATGCACGATTTCTCTCAAAAACTATCTAATAGATCAGTCTGAAATTTGGCATGCATGTAGGACACATCTATATCTTTAAAGAAACACATCTGCATTTTTGATATTTTGGTAATTTTCTTTTATAAATTTAAAAAAAATAATTTTTTTTTAAATTTTTTTCTCACAAATATAGTTTTTTTTTTTAAATCATTAAAAATAGAATTTTAAACTTATCAAAATAATCATGAGTAGTACACATCTATATCTTTAAAGTAACACATCTGCATTTTTGATATTTTGGTAATTTTCTTTTATAAATTTTTAAAAAATATTTTTTCATACAAATATAGCTTTTTTTTTTTTTTTTTAAATCATTAAAAATAGAATTTTAAACTTATCAAAAAAAGCCTTTGGCAAATTGTTTTAATTGTCAGTCACAACATGTGTGTGTGCAATTTGATAAAGTTTGGTCAATGGGAAACAAGATTTTAGCTCTTGAAAATTGGTGAAAAACCCAATATAGCGGTTGTTTTTTTGGTTACCATGGTAGAAGGAAAGAAGAAAAATTAGGCAAGATAAAGGCGAGAGGAGGAGCTGCAGGAAGCTGAAGGAGGTGCAGCATATAGTGCTGGACATTTTTAAACACATTCAGCCCCCCAGAATGGAGTATATTGGACAAGACAAGTCACTCGGTGACTAAAATGTATTTTTCTCAAAACTAACATTTTATTAACAAAAAATGTTATTTTTTACAAACTATCTAATAGATCAGTCTGAAATTTGGCATGCATGTAGGACACATATATACCTTTAAACTGACAAGGTTTTTTTTTTGATATTTTGGTAATTTGCTTTGATATATTTTTTTAAATATTTTTTTTCATTGTTTTTCATACAAATATAGTGTATTTTAAAAAATAATCATTAAAAATAGAATTTTAAACTTATCAAAAAAAAGCCTATGACAAATTGTTTTAATTGCCAGTCACAAAATGTGTGTGCAATTTGATAAAGTTTGGTCAATGGGAAACATAAGTTTTTAGCTCTCGAAATTGGCGAAAATCCGAAAGGGCGGATGTTTTGTTTTGCTGGTTACCATGTAGAAGGAAAGAAGAAAAATTAGGCAAGAGAAAGGCGAAAGGAGGAGCTGCAGGAAGCTGAAGGAGGTGCAGCATATAGTGCTGGACAATTTTAAACACATTCAGCCCCCCCCCCCAGAATGGAGTATTTTGGTCACTCGTTGACTAAAATGCATTTTTCTCAAAACCCTAACATTTTATTAACAAAAAATGTTATTTTTTACAAAACTATCTAATAGAGAACAACTGAAATTTGGCATGCATGTAGGACACATATATAGATTGACAAGATATTTTGGTAATTTGCTTTGATATATTTTTTTAAATATTTTTTTTTCAGGTTTTTCATACAGTGTATTTTTAAAAAAAAAATCATTAAAAATAGAATTGTAAACTTATCAAAAAAAAGCCTATGATAAATTGATTGTCAGTCACAACATGTGTGTGCAATTTGGTTTGGTCAATGGGAAACATGAGTTTTTAGCTCTCTCGAAAATTTGTGAAAATCCAAAAATGGCGGATTTTTTTTTTGGTTACCATGGTAACCACATGTTTTTTAACAAAATAAAATGTAGAATTTGGTTCATGCACATACACTGTGCCTATTGAGCACATAAAAAGTTTGAAAATGTTATTAGAACAAAAGTTAACTGTAGTCCAGCTTAAACACGTGCTCTCAGGTCCTTAAACCACGACCGTCAAAGCAGTCAGTGGCCATCACGCCTAGTGGCGTCTTGTAGGGCAACAACAAATTGATTCCACTTTGCCGGTCGGTGGCCATCCTTCGTACAGTGCCCCAACTCTGGTTCATTCTTTGCATCTCAGCCTCCACAGTCCTCCGCCAGGTTGTTTTTGGTCGGCCTCTCTTTCGCTTTCCTTCAGGGGTCCAAAGCATAGCTGTTCTTGTGATGGCATCGGGGGCTCTTCTGAGGACATGACCAACCCAGCTCCAGCGTCTGCCAGCTATGATGGTGTGCATGTCCTCTTGCTTGCTACGAGTAAGCAGATCTTGGTTGGTGATGGTTTATTCGGTGAGAATGAAAAAGATTCGGGTGAATTTTTCTTAGGCATGTTGTGCAAAAAGAGGAAAATTGTGACATTTCCTTCTCCTCCAGCATTGCACCATAGAGAAGCACAGAAAGCACGCAACTGGTATAATCTTAACTGTATTACTTCCAGATGTTATTTAGGCTAAAGAAGGCTGTTCTTGCCTTATTCATTCTGATGTTGATGTCTTTGCCTGCCCCACCGTCTGGTGTTACTATGCCTCCTAGGTATGTGAAGGTATCTGTCTGTACCAGTTGCTGATTCCTTACTGATATGCTCACACATTGCTGCCGTCATGACCCACTTTAAATTGACAACACCTGCTGCTAAAATTAAGTCTATCCGGCTGGAATGTGAATGATGAGCAGTGCAATGGCATAAGATGCCTTGATGTTGGCAGTCCATCTTATTCCTCTGCTCTCAGCTTGCAAGGTGTCATTAGGGCAAGGGCGATACACATGGCGCCACAACAAAGTGCTAAATTAGCTGGCTGCGAAAATAGATCTGGCAAGGATGAAGGTGAATAGCAATGTCAGGCCGAACACCGCAAACACATACTTTCTGAGAGCAGGAAAGTCAGCACACCCAAAATCGAGTAAATCAGGTAGCAGTGTACCATCTCTCCTTGACTATGCAAATGACTGGGAGATGGCGGCAGACCTACCTGGACGATGGGCATATCCAGAGAGAATCAGGAAATTTCGAAGATGGCCGGATAAAGTGCTGCATTCTTCATCGTCGCACCAGGTTATATTGATTGAACTGACCGTGCCATTTGAATCACGATTGGAAGAGCAACATTTGTTCAAAGCGGCCAAGTATAGTGATCTGGCCGCAGATCTGAGACACAATGGGTTCACTGCAAGGGTCATGGCTTTTGAGGTGGGTGCAAGAGTGCTCGTGGCTGCATCAGTGTATGATTTATTGAAACTGTTGGGGCTGAGGGGACAGTCGAGAACAAGGGCACTGAAGAGGCTTAGTGAAACTGCGGAAAAGGCATCATGCTGGCTGTGGAACCACTGCAATGGGATATGGAACTCGGGACAGTAAACTATATCCCCACCTGCGTTACAGGAAACATCCGGAAAGTGGAAATTCTGCAATACATTGAGTTTTTTGTTGTACTGATGAAGGGACAGTGGCTTACAGGCAACATGCGGCGTATATTATTGGAGGTGTCGGGCGCAAATAGATTTCAGTTACTAGCGTGCAGTGGCTTCAAGCCTCGTTGGCTTTGCGCAGGTGGGTCAGTGTCTGTCCTTAATCGTGGTCTGCTGTGGCACAATAATTTGTCAACATAAGGGTAACTTTCACAATTGCCTCTGGCTGGCAGAATTGTGGATTTTAAAGCTGCAACCAAGGTGGAGTGGGTTCATTTTCTACATAAGACAACAGGAGGCGGAGACACTTGGGAGTCATGACCCAGGTGGGCCCGCCCCCCCTAGAGTGTAAAGGAGTATTTAGGGCCGAAACACTTGTTCAATGGGGGGGACTCCATTTGATGATCAGAGTGCCTCCTGTTGTATCACTCTGTATAGAGTTTCCTATTATACTTATATATATATATATATATATATATATATATATATATATATATATATATATATATATATATATATATATATATATATATATATATATATCTTCTTCTTTGATCCTTAGCCGCCGACCGTCAAAGCAGTCAGTGGCCATTACGCCTGGTGGCGTCTTGTAGGGCAACAACAAATTGATTCCACCTTGCTCGGTCGGCGGCCATCCTTCGTACAGTGCCCCAACTCTGATTCATTCTTTGCATCTCAGCCTCCACAGTCCTCCGCCAAGTTGTTTTTGGTCGGCCTCTCTTTCGTTTTCCTTCAGGGGTCCATAGCATAGCTGTTCTTGTGATGGCATCGGGGTCTCTTCTGAGGACATGGCCAACCCAGCTCCAGCTTCTGCCAGCTATGATGGTGTGCATGTCCTCTTATATATATATATATATATATATATATATATATATATATATATATATATATATACTGTTCAAAAAAAAGAAACGCATAGCTATCCGAGGGCACGTTTTTATGAGTTTGTAAGTAAAATTTGGTGCTAGGGTACATAAAAACCAGCCTCAAATGTTCTTTACAGTGTCAAATGCACGTGTTGACCTGAATTGCGTTCGTTTTTGTAATCGTTACAACGCAGTGGTCAATAGTGTTTATGGCGCAATTTTTGGCCACAGCTCATGTTGCGCGTACGTGAAAGCAACAAAATTTGGGGTGAACACTATTCACTGACTTCGCAACTGAAATCCTATAAAAGGATAAAGCTACACAACAAAAATTCAGTTCATTTTCAAGCAGACATTTATGGCGTCTCTATCGATAAATTTAAGGAACATTGCTATTGGCCGACTGCATGCAGGCTAAAGTCAAAGTCAGGTTGCCAGGCATCTAAACATGTATCAGAGTACCATCAGTCGACTTTGGCACCGATTCCAAGCATCCATGCCTAGGAGATGCCAGTTGCTGATCGATGCAAGAGGAGGCCACACACCATACTAACGGGAAAGCCCGTACGCCAAAACACTCTCGTGACCCAGATGCAAAAAAACTGTCAATTGATTGGTTGAACCCTAAGGTATTCTTGTGTGCAATTTGAACAATTAACTCATTAAATTTAAAAAGTTACTGAATGTCAAAATTATGGCTATGTGTTTGCCTTCAGTAGCTATGCGTTTCTTTTTTTGAACAGTATATATATATATATATATATATGAGGGAAGGTCAAAAAGTAATGCCTCCTATTTTGTATGCATGTAAATACTGCATCGGTGTGCAATTTGTAAATTTAGCAGGATTCCTCAAACACTCTTCTGCACTGTATAGCATTACCAACCTGTTTCAGTAACAGGTGGCACCACTGCAACAGTTTAAAAATGGCTGCCAAAGACGTTCGGTTAAAACAACGTTATGTCATAGAATTCCTCAATGCTGAAGGCGAGACCCCAATTCGCATCCACGAACGTTTGAAGAATGTTTATGGAGATTCAACAGTGGATGTTAGCACTGTCCGACGTTGGGTACATCGCGTCGGGTAACACTGAATGAACTTTCTTCCATGTTGTCCATTAGTAAAGGCAGTGTCCAGGACATCATTAAAGACCTGGGTTATTCAAAAGTTTGTGCACGGTGGGTACCCAGAATGTTGACAGACAGACATAAAGAAACATGGAAAACCATAGCCATCAACCTCCTGCACCATTACGAAACTGAAGGAGAAGAGTTTTTATCAGAGGTCGCCTTTGGCGACTTTACAAATTAAAAGATCAGAGAACTGCACTGCTGTTGCACGATAATGCCACGCCACACACCGCTAAACGCACCATTGATGCGATTGCAGAATTTGGCTGGACATTATTACCACATCCCCCTTACAGTCCCGATCTTGCACCTTCTGACTTCCATCTGTTTGGACCACTGAAAGAAGATCTTCGTGGACATCACTTTGAGGACACCGAGACCCTTAAACGCGCCATATGCCAGTGGTTTAGGAAAAAGGACACAAATTTTTACCGTGCGGGGATACATGCCCTTGTGAGAAGATGGACAAAAACTGTAACAAACAACGGAGACTACATTGAGAAATAAATTTTTGAAGTTCAGACTTGGGGCTACATTTCAATGTAAATTTTATCTGTTTTCTTGCCTATTGAATGAAATTAAAAATTACGAGGCATTACTTTTTGACCATCCCTCGTATATGTTTGTGTGTGTCTAAACATGTTTTACAGCTGTTCAGCACTTGTGCTCTGTAAGGAGCATATATCAGATGACAGTCGTTGTTGATAGGACGTGAGCCTGAATATTTTTAACATACCATATCAAATGACTACAGCACTGTGAATTGAAAGCCCAATCTCCTGTAATAAATTAACCCAGTGACTGAAAGGTTGCTAGGCCCAACCAGACTTCATTAAAAGTATTTTGAAGTACAGTGATTGGGACTATTGTGGTATCTTGTACATCTTAGTCTGAATATATATTGTTTTACCTAATTAGTTAGACATACTACCTGCATGTTGCCAGAAAGATATTATGAGCACATATAAAACATGTTTATCCTTGAAATTACTTTATACCTCAATAGGTGTGGGTGACAAAACAGAATAAAGATATAACTCACAAATATTTACGGCCAAAAAAAAAAGAGAGTTAGAAACTTACAGTAAAAAGAGAATTTAATCCCCAGACAACATCCTTCAGTTTTCTGGTAGGAGCCCAACCTGAGGGAGCAGATAAATAATTTGTAACAAACCAAAGCTAAACACAATGAAGACAGCTTTTATATATAAGTGTAACAAACCAAAGCTAAACACAATGAAGACAGCTTTTATATATAAGTGTAACAAACCAAAGCTAAACACAATGAAGACAGCTTTTATATATAAGTGTAACAAACCAAAGCTAAACACAATGAAGACAGCTTTTATATATAAGTGTAACAAACCAAAGCTAAACACAATGAAGACAGCTTTTATATATAAGTGTAACAAACCAAAGCTAAACACAATGAAGACAGCTTTTATATACAAGTGTAACAAACCAAAGCTAAACACAATGAAGACAGCTTTTATTTTTGTGGCTGGCTCTGGCGTCAGAGTCCATCATAAGAACTGCCTCAGACCACTTGCTTGTATTTACAGTGGTTGGTTATACACCAGGACCAGGGGCTGAATTAATCACTTAGTGGTGTAGGGCAGAACTGGAAGAACGTAAGCGACAACATATCATCTTTTTCCCTCTTCATATCATGGAATGGAGTCATGTTCGTATTTTCACAAGTTAAGGTATTTTCATATGTTACAATGAAGTTTTTCTTTTGTTTCATCAATTAAAACATCTTCACTGACCAGAGCGACTTGTTATTAAATGTGGTTGGTTCCTTCAGTTTATCAATATAAATAAATAAGGGTCCATTGAAAACCGAAACTTCAAGAAATTCAAGAGTCTGATCAAAACGGATATGCAAAGAGAATAAATAAAAGACGTCAAAACAGTTTTATAAGGAATCTTCTCAAAACAATTTAGAATCAGGTCTTTATTTGAATTTTTTCTTTCAACTCCATAAAAAACATAGTGATTAATGATGTATATTTTTTTGTTGTTGCACAAGTGTAGGTTTTCAGCTTGAAGAGTTCAAAACTAAATGATTCGGATGCTCTTAATGTTCTAATCAGTTTTTCGTTCAGTCTCTATATAAACAAAACCTGACAGGAATTTACAAAGTACACAGTCCAACAAATTATACTGATGAGAGTTCTTTTTTAATAATAAGATCATGTAGCTGCAAAACCTCTTGACACCAACCCCAAGTTTTTCTTTCTCTGTTCCTTGTTATTCAGTTGATCGTAGTTTTCGTTTTACACTTTCTTATACTGACATAGGGCCCCCAACTCCAATTTTGTCAGCCGATAAGGTTTTGATTTATTACATGAGCAATTGTTGCTGTTACGTCTTGACTTAATAAGGAATATGTTTCCATCTTGGGAGCCGCAGTAGCACAGTGGTTAGTGCACTTGCTTCCTAGCTCGCTGGTCCATGGTTCGATCCCGAGTTGAGGTGGGATTTGTTAGACCGCAAACAGCTTCGAGGTCGACCCAGCCTCATGAATTGGGTACCAGAGCAACTCTGGGAAGGTTAAGGCAGCCGGCGTGATGCTGACCACATCACCCCTAGTGTGCCGATGGTCAAGAAAATACGGACATAACACCGTATTCCCAATATGCCTCAATAGGCGTGTAACGGGATCCTTTAATTCAACTTTGGTACAATCACGTCCGATTCAAAAGATCGGGATCAAGTTCAAATTCTGACAGCAACAGGTCCACCTACTTTGGGGTGTATCTTTTTAAACAACCTTTTTGGTGTCTATTGTCTCACAGAAACTAAATAAGTACGTCATAATAATTTTTTTTTTTCTAATGCATCACTTGGAAACCCAATATCTGTCATTTCCACAATTAATTCCCTTTCCGGCACTTCCGCACAGAGGGTATCCTATGACATCATCAGAACAACTCCTCTATTAAAAAATGTGACTAACCTTCTGGTTACATATATAAGCGTAACAAATAAAAACTAAACACAATGAAGACAGCTTTTATATATAGTCAATCTGACATAAAGGATATTAATATATGAGTGAAAGAAGGTGCAGAAATCAGAAGACGATGTAAAGGATATTAATATATTAGGGAAAAAAGGTGTAGAAATCCGAATACGACGTACAGTATATTGATAGATGAGTGAAAGGAGGTGTAGAAATCAGAATACGATGTAAAGCATATTGATATATTAGGGAAAGAAAGTGTAGAAATCAGAATATGACGTAAAGGATATTGATAGATTAGTGAAAAGCGTAGAAATCAGAATATCACGTAAATTATATTGATATATGAGTGAAAAGTGTAGAAATCAGAATATGACGTAAAGGATATTGATATATGAGTGAAAGAAGGTGTAGAAATCATAATTTGACGTAAAGGATATTGATATCTGAGTGAAAGAAGGTGTAGAAATCAGAATATAACGTAAATTATATTGATATATGAGTGAAAAGTGTAGAAATCAGAATATAACGGAAAGGATATTGATATGTGAGTGAAAGAAGGTGTAGAAATCAAAATCTGATGTAAAGGATATTGATATCTGAGTGAAAGAAGGTGTAGAAATCAGAATATGACGTAAAGGTCTACAGAAAGCGCTGGATAAAAAGCTGGGAGTTAACGACTGGATAAAGAAAGGTTTAAGAGCTTAGACCACGGGTCGGGAACTCGCGGCTCTTTGAGCCATCTAGTGTGACTCCCAGCTCTCTACTACATAACTCTTAGTGAAAGCATGAAGGCACATCTGGAGTCATCTTTATTTGATCACCAGCTATGCACAATGCTACAGTTTATGGAGTGGAAGTGAACCTCTGTCTGAGGCTAATTACACCCTCATTGACTCTTGAAACCATCCACACACTTTCAAAGATTTCCCCTGTGGTGAAACTTGTTGAGAACCCAACATTACACTTTAAGCTTGGAGAAGTCACTTGAGCCCCAGACATAACTCTCTGGACCTTGTTGACTGCATACAAGGGGATCTCACTATGGACCCAGTGGTGAGCTAAGAAGTGGCTCTGTGCAGGACGTGACAATTCCTTGAGAGAGCCCAGAACCAGAGCACAGTATTTTAGCTCTGTGCGGCTATCTGTGTCATTGCTTAAGCTCCGAAAAACTCCTCCACCCCCATCTTCTGTTGCATTTGTTGCTGATCCATCTGTGTATTCATGGATCCAGGTGTTTCTTAGGTAATGTTTCTCTATGTACTTTGTGGTTAGGGCTCTTCTTTCTGTTTTATTCTGGCTGTTCTTTCTCTCAATATCTGGAATGTTTTCTATTATTTCAGGGAAGCGCTGTTATTTCCAAACTTTGTGGAGTGTAGATGGGCGGAACTGTTGATATCGCATTGATGAGGTCTGCTCTCACCTTTGTTTTGACTGTTTCAGCTAAGCTGCTTCACTTCAGTCTTCCCCTTCCAAGTCCATTTATTCTCTGGTACACTGAGTGGTCTGTCAGCTTCCTGAATTTCTCTGCTTGTTGCTGGGCTCTGCTATCTCTTCCATACTCCATTGGCTGGAGGTATGTAATCTTTTCCAACTCTTCAATGGGTGTTGACTTCATGCCTCCCCCCCCCAATTCTCTGCCTTGCTCTTGTCCTGTTTCTTTCAATCTGGGTTTTCCAAGACATGTGACGATCAAAGGTAATGCCTAAGCAGTTTGGGTTTGCATCTAGATGTAGATTTTTCTCATTTAGCACTGATTAGGAGCTTTGTGGTTTACTTGAGAGGGAAAACACAGTGTATGTTGTTTTCCCTTCACTTATTCAGTTGGCCCATTTCTCTAATGATGTCAGGGCTTGCTGTATCTTGCCGTAGTGATATATTCTTCTGTGATCCACAGGGCTAAGTCATCTACAAAGGAGGCGCTGTGGGTTCTTGGAATTTTCTCTTATATGTCATTTATGTATGCAAGGAACAATGTGGGCGACAGGACTCCCCGTTTGGGAACACCCTGCTCCAATATCATCTTCCTACTGGTCTGCCCTTGTAGTTGGACTCTGGCCATTCTATTCTCAAGATAGTGACTGATCCATTTGTACATTCTCCCACACACTTCACTTCTTTGCAGCTTGACTTTCAGTCTCTCTTTCTACACTTTGTAAAATGCTTTTCCTAGGTTCACCCAAACAACCAGCATGAGTTTTTTCTCTTGGAAGGCGTCCACAATTTTCTGAGCTATATAGGTGATCTGATGATAGGAAACTCTTTACAGAGCGATACAACGAGACAATCTGATCATCAGAAGCAGTCCCCCTGTCAAACAAGTGTTTCGGCCCTGTATACTCCTTTATACTCTAATCGGGGCGGGCCCACTTGGGTCATGACTCCCAAGTGTCTCAGCCTCCTGTTGTCTTGTATCGAAAATGAACCCATTTCCCTTTGGTAGCACCTTTAAAATCCACAACTCCGCCAGCCGTGGAGGCAATTGTGAAAGTAACAAAGAGAAGACAAATTATTCCATTCGTTCCATCGCACACCACGACTAGGGACAGATACTGACACACCTGCACGAAGCCGACGAGGCTAGCCATTGCGCACTAGCAACTGAAATTCTGTGCCCAACACCTCTTATAATATACACCGCGTCAGTCACAGCCCTTTCACCAGTACACTGAAAAATTCAACATATTGTGGACTTAAAAAAATTCCTGGTGTTTTCTGTACCGCAGAGTTTACTGTCACGAGTTCCATAGCCCACTGCGGTTGTTCCACAGCCAGCATGATGCATTTTCAGCAGTTTCACTAAGCCTCTTCAGTGCCCTTGTTCTCGACTGTCCCCTCAGCCCCAACAGTTTCAATAAATCATACACTGATGCAGCCACAAGCCCTCTTGCACCCACCTCAACAGCCATGACCATTGCAGTGAACCCATCGTGTCTCAGATCCGCAGCCAGGTCATTATACTTGGCCACTTTGAACGAATGTTGCTTGTCCAATCTGGATTCAAAAGGCACAGTCAGTTCAATCAGTATAACCTGAAGCGATGCTGAATAATAAAGCACTATATCTGGTCGTCTCCGCGATTTTCTGATACTCTCTGGATATGCCCCTCGTCCAGGTAGGTCTACCGCCATCTCCCAGTCGTTTGCACAGTCAAGAAGAGATGGTAAACTGCTACCTGGTTTACTCAGTTTGAGGTGTGCTGACCTTCCTGCCCTCAGAAAGTATTTATTTGTGATGCTCGGCCTGGCTTTGCTATTCGCCTTCATCCATGCCAGATCTATTGTCACAGCAAGCTCATTTAGCACTTTGTTGTGGTGCAAAGTGTATCGCCCTTGCCCTAATGACACCTTACATGCTGAGAGCACATGTTCAAGTGTCTGCCTCCCCTGGTACAAGGAGCACTGCTCATCATCCGACTTTCCCCATCTCACAAGGTTTGTGGGCGACAGCAGCAGGTCATACATTGATTTAACAATGAAGCTGAGCCTAAGAGGTGCCATATGCCATATATCATTCCATGTCAAGGACCTTTGCAGGGGTCCTTCCCATGTAGTCCATTGGCCTTGTTGGGCCTGCTTTTTGCAACCTCTTATCATTCTCAGCTCCTCATATCTCCTGAACTATGATGTCTCTTCGCTCCCTGCTTGATGCCTTGGACCACCAGCAAATGTCTCTATGACCAAATCCCCGTCTATTTGTTTGTGTGTATCCAATTACCGCCCTCAGTTTGAGAGACCAAATTTATAAAGGACAAGCAAGGCAAATTGCTTACTGCCCCGAAGGAAGTAATGGAAAGATGGAAAGAATATTTCTCAGAACTCCTGGATGGTGAGCATGATGAAGCATCAGAAATGATAACCACTGACACAGAAGAGGAAACCAATGATGGTGAAGATGACATAAAGATGGAAGAACTGAGGGCAGCACTAGAGAAAATCAAGATGGGCAAAGCAGCAGGGCATGATGGTATAACACCAGAAATGGTTAAGTACATGGGAGCATCAGGCGACCTATTACTCTTAAAGGTCCTACAGGCAGCATGGTGCAACAAGACCATACCAAAGGATTGGGAGATTGCCATCATAACACCAATTTTCAAAAAGGGTGACAATCGACAATGTGGAAACCATAGAGGCATATCCCTTCTCAGTGTCCCTGGTAAAATCTACTCTAGAATCCTAGAGCAGAGACTCCGACGCCTAGCTGAGCCACAATTGGATGAGGTCCAGTGCGGATTCCGAGCAAACCGAAGTACTCAAGACCTAATCTTCACACTCAGACAGCTGAGTGAAAGGCCCTTGAGTATAAGAGTGAGATCCATCTTTGTTTCATAGATCTGGAAAAGGCGTTTGACAGGGTCCCCTGGAGCAAACTTTGGGACTGTTTGGCAAGGAAGAATATTCCAGCACCTCTGATTCATGCTATACAGAGCTTCTACAAGTCTTGCAGAAATTATGTGAGGACAGCAAACCATAAGTCAGAAGAGTTCAGGACCACCACTGGTGTAAGGCAAGGTGATATCCTATCACCTTACCTCTTCATACTCCTTATGGATGATGTCATCAAGGCATGTAAGGAGAGAACAAGAAAGTATTCAGTGGGGTACTGGAAGATGAGACAGGTCTATATTTCGGAACTGGCATTTGCTGATGATGTTGCCCTGATTGCTAAATCAGAGGCACATCTCCAATCCAACCTGCAAGTCTGGAAGGAAGAGCTGGAGAAGAGAGGGATGGTCATAAGCAGCTCTAAAACAAAATCCATGGTGATATCACGAGAAGAAAGAAAACATCAGATTAAGTTGGGAGAACAGGTCCTGGAGCAGGTCGACCACTTTAAATATCTCGGAGCTATTATAGACCGAAAGGGAGGCATCAAAGAAGAGTTGGCCACTCGGAAAGCAGCAGCTGGGAGACTTTTTCAGGCCATAAATCGTGGATTCCTCAGCAAGAAAGAGGTTGGTAAGAAAACGAAGATGGCTGTATACCGCTCCACCTATGTCCCAGTCTTGACATATGGATGCGAGTCGTGGGCAATGACTACAACCCACAAAAGCCAGATCCAAACCTCAGAAATGAGGTATCTGAGGAAAGTGGTTGAAGTAACAAGAAGAGACATGGTCCGCAACCAGACGATCCGTCAAGGCCTAAAATCCCATCCGCTGCAGACCCAAATAGAACAGTCCCCACTAAGATGGTTTGGCCATGTCTGCAGAATGGGAGAAGATCGGCTACCACGACAAGCATGGGAAACAAAGAGCCAGGGATCCAGACCTCCAGGACGACCCAGAGTCCGCTGGGAGGACAACATTAGACAATCTTTGAAGGACCGAGGACTAGAATGGAACCAGGCCAGGAAGAAGACAGCTGATAGAATGGTCTGGCGCTCTCTCTTCCAAACCTCTACACCTCACGGTAGAAGGGGAACGACTAAGTAAGTAAGTAAGTTTGAGAGACTCTTGGGCAGCATCAACAGCTTCTTCCACTCTCCACTTCCTTCCCGTTTTCAGTGTGGGCTGAATGGACTTAACCACGTCATCTGCTGACTCGCGTAGCATCATTGCAGGGCTTGCCTTTCCAACTTTGTACTTTTGTACTCTTTAACAACTGACTTGAAGGGAAGCAGAAGTTTTGACTTTTTGCAGTACAGTGCTACATCTGACAGACCTGGTGGTACCCCTAGCCATTTCCTCATGAACTTGTTGACCTTCTGCTCTATAGCTTCCACTGTACTTGTGCTTATTTCATATATAAGCAGTGGCCACAGCAACTTAGGATCAACATGAACTGGAGGCACCACAGTTTGAATTTTCCTAGGAGTCTGCTTTGGTCTATGATCTGTAGCCCTCTGTCTGCCATTTCTATTGTCTGTTGCACTGCCTTTGAGTCTTTTAATGAGGCATTGTACACCCTGCCAAGGCTTTTAACAGGTTCCTCAATGACAGTAGGGATTCATTGGTTGGAAACCATGAATATGACCTCTGTTATCTTCCCTTTCCTGACTGATAGGCTTCTCGACTTCTTGGGTTTGAAGCTCATTCTGCACCAGCTGACTAGTTCATCCAGGCGTTCTAACATCCTCCGGGCCTGATGTTCATCTGATGTCAGAATTGTTGTGTCCTCCATGAATACTTTGAGCGGTGGCATGTGACACATTCCACCGAGCTTTGGACCTATAGCCATTCCTTCAGCAGCATTGAGGATTACCTGCATAGCCATCACAAATAGTATCGGAGAGATGGTACATCCCATCGCAATTCCAACTTCAAGGCCAATCCACTTCGTTGTGTACTCTCTGGTTGAAAATTTGACAGAAAACCCTGCGAAATGCAGCTTCAGCATTGCTGCAATCTCTTGTGGAACATGAAACATTTCTAGGGCCTGCTACAACATCTGGTGTGGAACGGATCCATAAGCATTTGCTAGATTCAACCAGATTACATGGAGGTTTGTTCTGTCAGACTTTGCCTTTTGGATTGCTTCCCAGATCATTGTGGCATGCTCTAGACATCCTGGTGTACCTGGGATACCTCCTTTCTGAATGGTAGTGTCAATGTACCCATTTGCCAGGAGGTATGTAGTGAGCCTTTTCGCCATCAATGAGAAGAATATCTTCCCTTCCATATTAAGTAGTGAGATTGGCCTGAACTGACTGATGTCTGTGGAATTTTGTTCCTTCGGGATGTAGACTCTGTTCGCCTTTCTCCATTCCTTGCTTACAAGCTGGGTTTTCCATGCATTCTTCAGTAAACGGAGCAATGGAGACTGTCAATAAGTGGGAAAAAATTAATGAAACAACTTTATGATGTATGATACAATAAGATAAAAATTCAAAAACACAACAACAAAAATTTAAGAAATAATGAAAATAGAAAACGATGTAACAAAATCAAATAATATCCTGTAGAGATATACGCTGACAGCCAAGGTAAAATCTTGCCAAAGAAGTCTATTAACATGCCTATATTTCTCTGTGTCGCCTGTTTGTGACTGTGGCTGATGAAGGGTGAATCCCGAAATGTTACACGTTTTCTGTATGCGTCAATTAGTAAAACTGATTCCATACCATATTATCTTTTAATTTATATATTACTTTCCTTACTAGTTTTATAGCAGCCCCCTTGTTTATTTACTAACAATATTCTTCTAGACAGGGATAAAATAAAGTACAGTAATAAATCAACATCTTTAGATCACTATTTTCCTTTGCGCTCCTTACAGATCATGGAGAACGAACAAACTTTTTTTTTCAAAGGGCTTAGAATTGGACACGCAGGCCCATTTAACATTCTGCCCTTCCTTTCTCCTGTCTTCCATAATGAATCCATTTATTCTCACTTGCATCTTAAATGTTAATTTTTTGTTTAATAATAAAAGAAAAAAAAACTAAAATGCAATAAAATAAAATTACAACACTGTAACAGTACGTTAAGTTACACACATTTACAGTACCTTTCAAAATCAATAATGAACAGGGCAAAATCATTGTTGAAAACTACATGTGATATTATATAATGATTTGGGAGACACATTGTAGCTCTGGTCCTCTGGCAGTGGTGGTTTGTGGTCATTTCTTTGACATGATGAGGTTTCCAGCCCATTCACAAACTCATATTAGTTGCCTTATAAGACGAGACAAGAGTGTTCAATGGCTCTATTCTTTCTTTGACATGATGAGGTTTCCAGCCCATTCACAAACTCATGTTAGTTGCCTTATAAGACGAGACAAGAGTGTTCAATGGCTCTATTCTTTCTTTGACTCTGCAGAGACCCTTGGGAACTACTGGAGGTGTCTTTAGATGCACAGTGACCACGCATTAGCTTTCATGTAGCTACACTACCACCCTCTCTATCCTGGTGTCCTCTCCATGTGACCACACATTAGCTTTCATGTAGCTACACTACCACCCTCTCTATCCTGGTGTCCTCTCCATGTGACCACGCATTAGCTTTCATGTAGCTACACTACCACCCTCTCTATCCTGGTGTCCTCTCCATGTGACCACACATTAGCTTTCATGTAGCTACACTACCACCCTCTCTATCCTGGTGTCCTCTCCATGTGACCACACATTAGCTTTCATGTAGCTACACTACCACCCTCTCTATCCTGGTGTCCTCTCCATGTGACCACACATTAGCTTTCATGTAGCTACACTACCACCCTCTCTATCCTGGTGTCCTCTCCATGTGACCACACATTAGCTTTCATGTAGCTACACTACCACCCTCTCTATCCTGGTGTCTTCTCCATGTGACCACACATTAGCTTTCATGTAGCTACACTACCACCCTCTCTATCCTGGTGTCCTCTACATGTTTCAAGTATTAGAGTGTTTTTTTTTTTGAAGATACAAAAGTCAGATGTACTGAAACAAAAACTCAACCCAACCTTCTTTTTAATTTTTTTTTTTTTTTTTCACTCTGAAGGCACATGGGGTCACCTCTGCAGACGGACTACTTGATGAAAACACTGATGGATTCTTGCACTAGTGGTTTCTGAACCAATTTTCTTTAGGTGATAAGTTGCTAGCTTGAGCAGACAGCCCAGTACAAGGAGGGCTAGGGAAGGGTTGGTTGAAGATTTATGTTCCACAGGGAGGTGACAGGCAAATAAAAAGCAAAACAAAAATGTCTAAACAAAGTGCCTCTTTGTTTATATATCATATAAATTCTTACCCATACTATCATATGAGTTCTGTCGCAGCAGACTGAGGCACACTTCTCCAACTTCCGTAATGTTTGGGTGATAAAGCCTGGTCTGGCAGGTCACTTTAGGAGGCTATAACACAATTAAAAATTATCCTGACTTTAGGAGGCTATAACACAATTAAGAATTATCCTGACTTTAGGAGGCTAAAACACAATCATGCTTTTGTCACAAATTTCTGCAACACAAACATATACTATCACAAATTTACTTCAGGAGGATGTAACACAATTATGTACTTGCCACAACTTCCAAAAAGCCCTGTCTTTCATATACATATCTCTCATCAACATATGCACGTAATAACTCCATTGTGCATAAACATATCATTATTTAGAGCAAATCATGTAATGATAAACTGAATATCTGGACATCACAAATAATCAGAGTTTAAATATTAGTACGGTATGACAATTATCGGGACCTTAGATCACCGAGGAAGAAATTTAACTATCAGTCTGATAGAAATCAATACAGATATACTGGAGACAGACATGATAGGTACCCGCGAAATCAGATCCAGATAGATGCGCCAAACGAGCAGGAACAAAGACGATTTCGCAAAAGCTCACCTTACCAAAGAAACAAATCCTTTGAGAAAAAGGAGTCAGACCCCAATGCAGTGATTACGAGGGCGCAGTCAAAGGCAGATGACGCATTAGAAGCGACACATCATGAAGCTAAGACATTAGAATTGGTCAAAGGAAGTCAGGATACACAGGTGTCGGACTTTATCCAGCACCAACGATCGGACGGATCATTGCGTAAATTTTACAACTTTGCCGAGAGGGGTGATGTAAAGTGCACGAAGTTGGCCAGACATTGGTTCGAGCTCAAGAATAATATTCTCACTAGATGTTTCGCTAAGGGAGTACAAACTCAGCGCCAAGTGGTGGTACCATGTAGTTTTAGAGCAAAAGTGTTAGAGGTTGCACATGACTCCCCTTTCGCGGGACATATGGGTGTGGCTCGAACGCGCCAGAGGGTGCTGTCACAATTTTACTGGCCATTGTTTAGCAAGGACATTAAACTATATTGTAGGTCCTGTAAGATATGCCAACAGATGAGGCATAAAGGCAGAACTCCCAAAGCTCCAGTGCAGGTTACGGACTTGTCAGTCCGACCGTTCCAGAAAGTAGCGATTGATATTATAGGCCCCCTCTCGGTCACTTCAGACAGGGGATATCGTTTTATTTTAACGATGGTAGATTTATGCACCAGGTGGCCGGAGGCGGTGCCGATGAAGAATATTACTTCACAAGCAGTCGCAGAGGCTTTGCAGATGCTGTTTTGCCGGTTTGGTTTTCCGGAAGAAATATTATCGGATAGGGGCCGTCAGTTCATTTCGAAGGAGATGTCAGAAATCACTGGGCTGTTGGGTATTGCCCAAACATTCACGAGTCCATATCATCCTCAGTCAAACGGAGTTTGCGAGCGTTTTAACGGTGCATTAAAACACATGCTGGCAAAAGTGACCGCAGAATCTCCGCAAGAATGGGATAGGTTACTCCCAGCGGTCCTTTTTGCCTATAGGGAGGCTCCCCAAGAGAGTACAGGATTTTCTCCTTTCGAATTACTGTATGGGGCAAACCCAAGGGGGCCGATGCACATACTGAAGGATTTATTAACTGGAAAATGTGCAAATAGCACCTCAGTTACGAGTTATGAGTATGTAGTCAGCCTCAGAGAACGTATTGTAAAATCTTGTTTGGTGGCATGTGATTGCTTGGCGGGATCGTTAGCACGGTATCGGAAATACGCAAATCGGAACTCCAAATTAGTATCTCTGATTCCAGGTGAGGAAGTTTGGCTTCTTTTACCAGCTAAAGAGGATCGCTTGAGTATTACGTGGCAAGGACCATTCAAGGTGGTTAAAAAATTGACAGATGTCGATTACCTAATTTCGGTCCGAAATAAGGAGAAGGTATTTCATGTGAACATGCTGAGACCATATATAGAACGACCTGAGGCATTGAAAGCAGTCACAAGGGCAGCACAGACTGAAGCAAGTGGCATGTACGGCAGTCATTGATGACACGGGAGACGAAAAAGGTGAAGGAAATATCCAGTTATCCCTCGTACCCCTGGTTCCTTCAGAGTCATGGAATATGGTGCGGATCAGTGATGACCTAACAGTAGAACAAAAGTCGGAAGTACAGAAGATATTAGCGGAGTTTAAGGATGTCCTCACAGATCTGCCAGGATGGACAGACCTGATTTGTCATGATATCACTCTGACATGCGATCAGCCTATTAGGGTAAAACCGTATCCATTGCCCATGCATTTCAAATCGGCTGTCGAGAGAGAAATTGATGACATGCAACGACTGGGTATCATTTCTCCGTCGGATTCACCATATTCTTTTCCAATGGTTGTGGTTCGCAAGAAGAACGGATCTCTTCGTATATGTATTGACTTTCGGAGATTGAACAGCATCACCGTCGTTGACGCTGAACCTATACCTAATCAGGAAGATCTGTTAACACAACTTACCCATGCGACATATTTCAGCAAACTCGATCTGTCTAGAGGCTATTGGCAGGTACCCCTCACGGAGGCTGTGAAACCTCTAACAACGTTTAGCACCCCCAAAGGATTGTTTCAGTTCAATGTCATGTGCTTTGGCTTAGTGAACGCGCCAGCCACATTTGTGAGGATGATGAGAAGGTTGTTAGGACATCGATCTGATATCATTACTTATATCGACGACATATGTTTGTTTCATGAGTCATGGGAGGATCACATGATTGGGTTGTCTTCCCTATTGCAGTGTCTAAGAGAGCATAATTTAACGGCACGGCCGAGTAAAGTTTGCATAGGTTTTAAGGAGTTAAATTTCTTAGGACATACTGTAGGTCATAATCACCTGAAACCGGAAGATGAGACAGTTACAAAAATTTTACAGTTGCAGACACCTAAAACAAAAAAGCAAGTGAAAAGCTAATTGGACTTGTGAATTTTTATCACAAATTCATCCCTCAGTTCTCTTCCATTGCAGCTACACTTATCTCGCTAACGAGTAATGGGATGCCAAATAGGGTCGTGTGGACACAAGATTGCGAGATAGCCTTATCCAAAATCAAGAGGGTGTTCTCTAGGAAACCCATCTTACTGTTGCCAGATTTACGCAAACCCTTTGTTTTGCGGACAGACGCATCTTCTGTAGGAATTGGTGCTTGTTTAATGCAAGACCACCAGAGTACCTTACATCCAGTGATGTGAGTCGGAAGCTGTTGCCGGCTGAGACTAGGTACTCTACGATTGAAAGGGAGTGCTTGGCAATTGTGTGGGCAGTTTCAAAGTTGTCCCGATATTTGATAGGTTCACATTTTGTATTACAGACAGACCATCGACCACTCTCATTTTTACAGTCGTCGAAATCGACAAGCTCAAAATTAACTCGTTGGGCTCTCTTACTGCAGCAGTACAAGTTTACTGTTTTACCTCTAGAGGGTAAGCTTAACGTGGTAGCTGACACTCTGTCTCGTTTGTAGAATGCTTGTTTATTTCTTAGTTTTCCCCCACATGATGTTTAATTGAGTATGCAAGATGTGTGAAGACAAAAAGGAAATGAATGTATACTTGGCTCAAAAGCCGGATGTTTGGTGTTTGGAGTCCGTCCAGCCGCCCTCCAGAGAAAAAAAAAAAAACTTCGTTTTTTTTCCCCGGGGGGGGGGGAGTAGATGTCACAGTGTGATGAACACAGCTGTAGACTGGCAGTGCTCCGCTGGGGGCGGGTACATAATGTCAGTCGGGTATGAGACGTGTTCTCATACACATAACTTAACAACAGAGACTGCGAGGTCAGCAGGTCAGAGGTGAACGCAAGGGGCGTTCTGATTGGGGCAGTGAAGAAGAGATTGGGAGAGAGCGGGGAGATTGTTGGTCATGATGGCGGACGTGAACTGTCGAGTGCAAGTCGATATTTATTTGTGACAATATAATGCACTTTGTTATCTGGGATTTTCATTAATGTGTTACACTTCACGGACTATGTATATTGTTGTATCTTTGTGGTGACAAGTATTTAAATACATAAGTCAGAGTTGGGAATACTGATAGTGTTGGTTATTCCTTGAATGTGTTTGACTCCACCCCTCTCTCTCTCGTGTGTAGGATTTCGAGGACTAAGGCATAGGTGTATCTAATACAAAATACTCTGTGTCACTGGTCATTCGTCATTTCATTCCATCTCTTCTTTTTACTATCCACTTGTTGGTTCTTATTTTGTTTATGCTGCCATACTTTATCTACGTTTGCATTTGATTCTATTTACATACTTCTTCTTCATACTCTACTCATACTTCCATCCTTTTATTGCTAGGTTAATTATATGACTTAACATAATGTAATTCTTTGTTGTAGATATGAGTATTCCATCGACCTCACATTTTTGTTCGATGTAATTTTTTTAAAAAAATGATATCATTTTTTTTTTCCCCGGGGGCCGGTGTACTCTGTTAAGTCATATTTTTATTAATGGGAGTTAAGTGTTAAAGACTCATATGGACGGGTCGGATTTTTGTTACACACGCTAGTAAGCACGCTTTTAGTGATGAGATGATTTTTTTCAGTTGGGGGCTTTGTGCTCTGTAATTTTTGAACATAGCTCAATCTGAGTCTGTGTCAGTCTTTTTTAAAAATAAGATAGAGAAAGTTTTGGAATATTCTTAATGTTAGTTTGGAGAAGAGACGGTTGAGCTGAACTGTAGTCTCACGCGGTTGGTCCGCGCAATTGTGTAATTTTTACTGAGTTGTACTGAGGGAGGAAAATCTCGAGACAGTGTGTTGCTGGCAGGGCTTCGGGATGGCGGTCCCATCTCGCTAGTGCGTTCCAGGGTGTCTCTTTTGTAAAGGGGAGAATTTTGTGATATTGAAGATATCTTTTTGAGGCCATGGAGTAGGCCGCCCGCGAGTATTATTATTGATGAAGATATTCATAAAAACCTTTGTTCCTAATGGATGTTTACCATGGTCTATTATGAAATAAGAGATACTGTGAGATGCTTTGTTACGCAGCCTATTTTTTCCCCATTGGATTTACTTACTAGATATTTAAGATGTTGGAAGTTTGTTCCTGAGGGATATTTATTGTAACAGTGTACTGTGCTGAGGCCTGTAATTTATGCAACCAATGTGACGGATATTTTGTACCTGATGCTGTATGATTATGCTGTGAACCTTTGATGCTCCATGATTTGTTATGAAATGTCGTCCCATGATGTCCACGTGAGTCTGTCATAATAAACTGTATTACGTTACCACTCGTTCCGACATTCCCTGACTCCTATGTTTTGCTGTGGTGTGAGGGTCCAGTTTGTCCAGGTATGCCAGAACCCTTTAACATTCGCGTATGTTGACATCTACATATTCACACACCTGTCGGCCATTCGTAAGCCCGACCAATGCTGATTGCCATTCATCAGCGATTACATTAACAGTTTCCTCCTACCCCACTTACGTATTCGCAACACTATACAAAATTATGACTCACGACAATGGTCTACAAAATTATGACTCACCACAATGCTATACAAAATTATGACTCACCACAATGCTATACAAAATTATGACTCACGACAATGGTCTACAAAATTATGACTCACCACAATGCTATACAAAATTATGACTCATGACAATGGTCTACAAAATTATGACTCACGACAATGTTATACAAAATTATGACTCACGACAATGGTCTACAAAATTATGACTCACCACAGTGCTATACAAAATGATGACTCACCATGTTATAAAAAATTATGACTCACCACAATGCTATACAAAATGATGATTCACCACAATGTTATACAAAATTATGACTCACCACAATGCTATACAAAATTATAACTCACCACAATGCTATACAAAATTAAGACTTACCACAATGTTATACAAAATTAAGACTTACCACAATGTTATACAAAATTAAGACTTACCACAATGTTATACAAAATGAGGACTCATAATAATGTTATACAACATTATGACTCACCACAATGTTATACTCTTCGGGCACTGAGACAGAAAATTTAAAACGGCCTCCTTGCCAAAATCCAGAGTCCGGGGAAACAGTAAGATAGAACTGGTGCAAGCAGCTGGGGTCAGAGAAGGTCACCTCACAAGTCCCAGGCATATTCTCCTCCATCTCCTGTACTTCTAGACAATGGATCACACAATTAGCAACATATAGCCAGACAATTACCTCTACTGTATGTGGATTCTGAACATATAGATAGACAAATAATTACTTTAACAGTTTGTAGACTATGAACATATAGCCAGACAATTACTTCTACAGTTTGTCAACTATATAGCCAGACAGTTACTTCTACAGTTTGTCAACTATGAACATATAGCCAGACAATTACTTCTACAGTTTGTGGACTACGAAAATATAGCCAGACAATAACTTCTACAGTTTGTCAACTATGAACAATATAGCCAGACGATTACTTCTACAGTTTGTCAACTATGAACAATATAGCCAGACGATTACTTCTACAGTTTGTCAACTATGAACATATAGCCAGACAATTACTTCTACAGTTTGTCAACTATGAACATATAGCCAGACAATTACTTCTAGTTTGTAGACTATGAACATATAACCAGACGATTGCTAACACTTTGTGGACTATGAACATATAGCCAGACAAATAATTATTTCTAGTCTGTAGACTGAACATATAGTCAGACAAATAATTATTTCTAGTCTGTGGACTGAACATATAGTCAGACAAATAATTACTTCTACAGTTTGCAGACTATGAACATGTAATCAGACAAATAATTACTTCTACAGTTTGAAGCTATGAACATATAGCCAGACAAATAATTATTTCTAGTTGTTCGTTGTGACGCCACTCCTTTAGCTCTTGCACATTATTTAGGCCCAACGTTCTTCCTTCTCTTATTATTGTTCTTCTGAGTGTTTCTTTTGGTCTTCCTTTTTTCCGCTTACCCTCAGGAACCCAAGTGAGCGCCTGTAGTGGTATTCTGTGTTTTGCATTCGTAGGACATGACCGATATATGACCATCGTCTTTTCCTTATATAGTCGGAGACATATTTCTGCCTAGAGTCTTCTCTTATTTGTCGATTAGTCTTGAATTCTTTCCAACTGATGTTCATGAGTTTTCTAAGACATTTGTTCTCGAATGTATTCAGCTGTTTCTCCAATAATTTTGTAAATATCCAAATCTCAAAACCGAATGTTAACACTAAGATAACATATGAATTAAACAGACGAAGCTTGGTATGTATATTCAATGATCGTAATTTCCAAATGTTAGATAATCTATTGAAGGCATATAGCCTGCCAAAGCATTATTTCTAGTATGGATTTCTCTTGTTGTGTCACCATCCTGAGTCATTTTACTGCCTAAATAATTGAAACTTTCAACTTTCTGTAGTAATTTTTTCCCCGTTTCAAGACTATGAACATATAGCCAGACAAATAAATTTCTAGTCGTTAGAAACAGTTTCATAGCTTTAGTTTGCAGAGGCATATTATTTGGAGACCAATTTTAACCGAGAGATGACACAAAAATTAATTTATTGCAGTCTTGGGATTGAACTTGGTGTTGAACTTAAGAATGCTACATCATCTGCGAAATCCAGGTCCCCCAGGAATTTTCCATTTGTCCAGTTTTTGAACATATACCCAATTGTTCATTGTGGGTATAGTTTCTCATAACCCAATCAATAGCTATTCCAGAAAAAGTAGTGGTGACATAATACAGCCTTGTTTTTCAGCCAGACCCTAGTCTGTTTATACTGTAAACCATTCTGTAGTCCAGACAAATAATTACTTTTCTGTGCAGACTGAACACAGACATTACTTCTACAGTTTGAAGACTATGAACATATAGCCAGACAAATTATTTCTAGTCTGTAGACTTAACATATAGTCAGACAAATAATTACTTCTACAGTTTGCAGACTATGAACATATAGTCAGGCAAATAATTACTTCTACAGTTTGCATATTATGAACATATAGCCAGACAAATAATTATTTCTAGTCTGTGGACTGAACATATAGTCAGACAAATAATTACTTCTACAGTTTGCAGACTATGAACATGTAATCAGACAAATAATTACTTCTACAGTTTGAAGACTATGAACATATAGCCAGACAAATTATTTCTAGTCTGTAGACTTAACATATAGTCAGACAAATAATTACTTCTACAGTTTGCAGACTATGAACATATAGTCAGGCAAATAATTACTTCTACAGTTTGCATATTATGAACATATAGCCAGACAAATAATTATTTCTAGTCTGTGGACTGAACATATAGCCAGACAAATAATTATTTCTAGTCTGTGGACTGAACATATAGCCAGACAAATAATTATTTCTAGTCTGTGGACTGAACATTGCCAGACAAATAAATTACTTTATTTGCAGACTAGTCTGTAGACTGAACATATAGTCAGACAAATAATTACTTCTACAGTTTGAAGACTATGAACATATAGCCAGACAAATAATTATTTCTAGTCTGTGGACTGAACATATAGCCAGACAAATAATTATTTCTAGTCTGTGGACTGAACATATAGTCAGACAAATAATTATTTCTAGTCTGTGGACTGAACATATAGCCAGACAAATAATTATTTCTAGTCTGTGGACTGAACATATAGTCAGACAAATAATTATTTCTAGTCTGTGGACTGAACATGTTGTCAGACAAATAATTACTTCTAGTCTGTGGACTGAACATATAGTCAGACAAATAATTACTTCTAGTCTGTAGACTGAACATGTTGTCAGACAAATAATTATTTCTAGTCTGTGGACTGAACATATAGTCAGACAAATAATTACTTCTAGTCTGTGGACTGAACATATAGTCAGACAAATAATTACTTCTAGTCTGTAGACTGAACATGTTGTCAGACAAATAATTATTTTATTTCTGTCAGTCTTTGCATATTATGAACATATAGCCAGACAAATAATTATTTCTAGTCTGTGGACTGAACATATAGTCAGACAAATAATTACTTCTAGTCTGTAGACTGAACATGTTGTCAGACAAATAATTATTTCTAGTCTGTGGACTGAACATGTTGTCAGACAAATAATTACTTCTACAGTTTGCAGACTATGAACATGTATGAACATTATAGTCAGACAAATAATTACTTCTACAGTTGTAGCAGACTATGAACATGTTGTCAGACAAATAATTATTTCTAGTTTGCAGACTATGAACATGTAATGAACATTATAGTTGCCAGACAAATAATTATTTCTAGTCTGTGAACACTGAACAACACTGAACAGAACATTATAGTCAGACTAAATAATTACTTCTAGTCTGTAGACTGAACATGTTGTCAGACAAATAATTATTTCTAGTCTGTGGACTATATGAACATGTTGTAATCAGACAAATAATTACTTCTACAGTTTGCAGACTAGACTGAACATGTTGTCAGACAAATAATTACTTCTACAGTTGTGCAGACTATGAACATATAGCCAGACAAATAATTATTTCTAGTCTGTAGACTGAACATGTTGTCAGACAAATAATTACTTTACTAGTCTGCCAGACTATGAAACATGTAGTCAGACAAATAATTACTTCTAGTCTGTAGACTGAACATATAGTCAGACAAATAATTACTTCTGATAGTTTACAGTTTGAAGACTGAACATGTAATACGTGTCAGACAAATAATTATTTCTAGTCTGTGGATACAGAGAACTGAACATTTGCTATTATGCCAGACAAATAATTAAGACTTCTAAAGTCTGTGGACTGAACAAATAGTCAGACAAATAATTACTTCTACAGTTTGAAGACTATGAACATATAGCCAGACAAATTATTTCTAGTCTGTAGACTTAACATATAGTCAGACAAATAATTACTTCTACAGTTTGCAGACTATGAACATATAGTCAGGCAAATAATTACTTCTACAGTTTGCATATTATGAACATATAGCCAGACAAATAATTACTTCTAGTCTGTAGACTGAACATATAGTCAGACAAATAATTATTTCTAGTCTGTAGACTGAACATATAGTCAGACAAATAATTACTTCTAGTCTGTAGACTGAACATGTTGTCAGACAAATAATTATTTCTAGTCTGTGGACTGAACATATAGCCAGACAAATAATTATTTCTAGTCTGTGGACTGAACATATAGCCAGACAAATAATTATTTCTAGTCTGTGGACTGAACATATAGCCAGACAAATAATTATTTCTAGTCTGTAGACTGAACATATAGTCAGACAAATAATTACTTCTACAGTTTGAAGACTATGAACATATAGCCAGACAAATTATTTCTAGTCTGTAGACTTAACATATAGTCAGACAAATAATTACTTCTACAGTTTGCAGACTATGAACATATAGTCAGGCAAATAATTACTTCTACAGTTTGCATATTATGAACATATAGCCAGACAAATAATTATTTCTAGTCTGTGGACTGAACATGTTGTCAGACAAATAATTATTTCTACAGTTTGAAGACTATGAACATGTAATCAGACAAATAATTATTTCTACAGTTTGAAGACTATGAACATATAGCCAGACAAATAATTATTTCTAGTCAGTTTGAGACTGAACATATAATCAGACAAATAATTACTTTTGAAGACTAGTCTGTAGACTGAACATGTAGTCAGACAAATAATTACTTCTACAGTTTGAAGACTATGAACATATAGCCAGACAAATTATTTCTAGTCTGTAGACTTAACATATAGTCAGACAAATAATTACTTCTACAGTTTGCAGACTATGAACATGTAATCAGACAAATAATTACTTCTACAGTTTGAAGACTATGAACATATAGCCAGACAAATAATTATTTCTAGTCTGTGGACTGAACATGTTGTCAGACAAATAATTACTTCTACAGTTTGCAGACTATGAACATGTAATCAGACAAATAATTACTTCTACAGTTTGCAGACTATGAACATGTAATCAGACAAATAATTACTTCTACAGTTTGCAGACTATGAACATGTAATCAGACAAATAATTACTTCTACAGTTTGCAGACTATGAACATGTAATCAGACAAATAATTACTTCTACAGTTTGCAGACTATGAACATATAGTCAGGCAAATAATTACTTCTACAGTTTGAAGACTATGAACATATAGCCAGACAAATAATTATTTCTAGTCTGTGGACTGAACATGTTGTCAGACAAATAATTACTTCTACAGTTTGCAGACTATGAACATGTAATCAGACAAATAATTACTTCTACAGTTTGCAGACTATGAACATATAGCCAGACAAATAATTATTTCTAGTCTGTGGACTGAACATGTTGTCAGACAAATAATTACTTCTACAGTTTGCAGACTATGAACATGTAATCAGACAAATAATTACTTCTACAGTTTGCAGACTATGAATTACTTCTACAGTTTGCATATTATGAACATATAGCCAGACAAATAATTACTTCTAGTCTGTAGACTGAACATATAGTCAGACAAATAATTATTTCTAGTCTGTAGACTGAACATATAGTCAGACAAATAATTACTTCTAGTCTGTAGACTGAACATGTAATCAGACAAATAATTACTTCTACAGTTTGCAGACTATGAACATGTAATCAGACAAATAATTACTTCTACAGTTTGAAGACTATGAACATATAGCCAGACAAATAATTATTTCTAGTCTGTGGACTGAACATGTTGTCAGACAAATAATTATTTACAGTTTTGAAGACTATAGCCTGACAAAATAATTATTTCTAGTCTGTGAAACATAATTACTTCTACAGTTTCAGACAAATAATTACTTTCTAGTTTGCAGACTTATGAACATGTAATCAGACAAATAACTTTACTTCTCAGACCAAATAATTAGTTTGTAGACTATGAACATGTGATCAGACAAATAATTACTTCTACAGTTTGCAGAACTATATGAAATTATTCTACAGATAGCCAGACAAATAATTACTTTCTAGTCTGTGGACTGAACATATTAGTCAGACAAATAATTACTTTACTAGTTTGCAGACTATGAACATGTAATCAGACAAATATTACTTCTACTTCTAGTCTGTAGACTGAAAATAATTACTTCTACATGAGATAGTAAATCAGACAAATAATTACTTCTAGTCTGTAGACTGAACATATAGTCAGACAAATAATTACTTCTAGTCTGTAGACTGTACATATAGTCAGACAAATGTAATAATAATTACTCTACAGTTGTAGACTATCAACATATAGTCAGACAAATAATTACTTCTAGTCTGTAGACTGAACATGTTGTCAGACAAATAATTACTTCTAGTCTGTAGACTGAACATATAGTCAGACAAATAATTATTTCTAGTCTGTAGACTGAACATATAGTCAGACAAATAATTACTTCTAGTCTGTAGACTGAACATGTTGTCAGACAAATAATTACTTCTAGTCTGTAGACTGAACATATAGTCAGACAAATAATTACTTCTAGTCTGTAGACTGAACATGTTGTCAGACAAATAATTATTTCTAGTCTGTAGACTGAACATGTTGTCAGACAAATAATTACTTCTACAGTTTGAAGACTATGAACATATAGCCAGACAAATAATTATTTCTAGTCTGTAGACTGAACATGTTGTCAGACAAATAATTACTTCTACAGTTTGCAGACTATGAACATATAGCCAGACAAATAATTATTTCTAGTCTGTAGACTGAACATGTTGTCAGACAAATAATTACTTCTACAGTTTGCAGACTATGAACATATAGCCAGACAAATAATTACTTCTAGTCTGTAGACTGAACATGTTGTCAGACAAATAATTACTTCTACAGTTTGCAGACTATGAACATATAGTCAGACAAATAATTACTTCTAGTCTGTAGACTGAACATATAGTCAGACAAATAATTACTTCTACAGTTTGCATATTATGAACATATAGCCAGACAAATAATTACTTCTAGTCTGTAGACTGAACATATAGCCAGACAAATAATTATTTCTAGTCTGTGGACTGAACATATAGCCAGACAAATAATTATTTCTAGTCTGTGGACTGAACATGTTGTCAGACAAATAATTACTTCTACAGTTTGCAGACTATGAACATATAGCCAGACAAATAATTACTTCTAGTCTGTGGACTGAACATGTTGTCAGACAAATAATTACTTCTAGTCTGTAGACTGAACATGTTGTCAGACAAATAATTACTTCTACAGTTTGAAGACTATGAACATATAGCCAGACAAATAATTATTTCTAGTCTGTGGACTGAACATGTTGTCAGACAAATAATTACTTCTACAGTTTGCAGACTATGAACATATAGCCAGACAAATAATTATTTCTAGTCTGTGGACTGAACATGTTGTCAGACAAATAATTACTTCTACAGTTTGCAGACTATGAACATATAGCCAGACAAATAATTATTTCTAGTCTGTGGACTGAACATGTTGTCAGACAAATAATTATTTCTACAGTTTGAAGACTATGAACATGTCTTCTTCTTCTTTCTTCATGGGCAGTGCCTAGTGGCATAGAAGATCATGTCTCTCCACAACTTCCTGTCTCCAGTACGTAGTACTCAAGTCTCATAGTACATCCAATGAACATGTAGCCAGACAAATAATTACTTCTACAGTTTGTAGACTATGAGCATGTAGCCAGACAATTGTTTTTGTTCACAATCTGTTCTATCTTTTCAAATATTTACTTTTTTTTTTTTATGATCCTTGTTATCGTTTGTCTAGTATTTGTCCATAGTCAAATCTTATTTTGAGAATTATTTACTTCATCATTGTGTAATCTTAGTTTCTGGTCTATGTAATCTCTGTCTGTTTTCTACGTAATTCAGTGCAACGTCCTGTTTTACTATTTTTGGTTAATTTTTCTACTTCAATTGCATTAATTAAACTGTGCTTGGTGCAACTACAGGTTAAGGTTCACCACATTGGTGATATTGCTTGGGAGGTCTAGTGTTGCGATACAAAATTTTTATTCCACAAGGTAATTATAATCGCACTCACATTCTATTGCCATAGTAGATAGTATTTATTTATTAATTACACATTAGTGACGTCTCTGGATGATTTTATTGCCCAGGGGGAGTGTCTTGGCAAGAGTGGGGAGGAATTGGAGATGTATGTTGTATCTCAATACGAGTCTCCCCTCAAAAGAAATCAAAGACAGGAAAAAACAAAAAACGTCAGTAGATACAGGAACGAGACAAAATTGAGATAGAGAAATTAAAGCTTGAAGAATAAATTAAAGCAGGAAGATTTCAAATTACAGATGCAGAAGGAGAAAGACAATACAGACAAATTTATTGAAATTGAGAAATTAAAGCAGGAAGAGCAAAAATTAAAGATCCAAAAAGAGAAAGACAATGCAGACAAATTGATTGAAATGGAGAAATTAAAAATTCAAGAAAAATAAGAAATGGAGAGATTACAGATTCAAAAGGAACAAGAAATGGAGAAATTAAAAACTCAAGAAATGGACGATTTAAAAAACCAAAAAGAACAAGAAGAATTCAGATTAAAATTGCAAAAAGAAAACTAAGATGTCAAACAAATTTTCCAGGTAGACAAATTGCGCATACAACAGGACACTGCATCTCAAAAGAAAGTGGACTCGGAAGGAAATGGATCTACTTCTGTGATTAAAGCATTGTCCTCAATTACAAAGCTCCATTTGCCTAATTTTAATGAGTCGTGTGATGACATTGATTCTTTTCTTTTAAGGTTTCAGACAACAGTAACTGCAATGAATATACCTAAAGAGAGATGAAGCATGTTGCTCTAAAACCTGGACATTGGGAAAAGTTTACAAGCTTTTTTCAATTTAGATGAACAAAGTGGTAATAATTATGCCACAGTTAAAACGACTGTTACAAAAATTCAATTGAAATGAACATGGTTATCAAAGTAAATACCATCTGATTATTCCTGGCCCAGGTATGGATTTCTGTGAATTTATCTCATCCATCAAAACAAACTGACAGATGGATAGATATATCAGGAATAGCACAAACTCCTAGGGGTTTAATGAACCGTATGTTAACTCTTTCATTCCAGAGTTATTTTGCACGCTGTGCCAGACTTTTTTTGTGGGCAGAATTTTATAGAGTGAAGTGTTCATCTTTCAGTCTAAATTTGTTTGTGAATTTTCCTTTGAACATGTACTTATTATATACCAAACTGTAGGGAAATGGATAGAGAATTCAAATATATAATGTATGTGGTAGTATTAACACAAGTATGTTCGGTATAATTTAATCATTTTGCATGTAAAATTGAAAAACGCTAAAAAGTTGACTGCAGAATACGATCTTACCAAAGACAAATTACTGTCGTAGACAATAAAACTTTCTTTTTAGTCTTCAAACGTCAAGTTAATCCATATACAAAGTTAAAAAAAACATGCTTATGGCCAAAATTAGTAGATTTAGTGTTATTCGCACCAGTTTGTCCGTGGTTCTTTGTAAGAAAAAAATAAATTGTGCATTACGTAATTTTCAAACAAATAAATAAGAATAACGTCATATAAATACTTTTTTACTCTTGTTTAATGTTTTAATAGTATCCCTAGCTTCATCTTCTACCAAGAACTATTGATTAGATGTTACGGTAGGTCTAGTTTTGTTGCTTTTTGATCGGCCAGAATATGACTACGCCCACTCATCAACTAAATCTAGTGTGTCTAGCTTTTCTGCATATATTCCGTATTTTGACAACAAACTGTGACTACCAAACAATCATCATCAATGTCAGCAATGTTTCAAAGTAGTTTGACACAATTATTTGCTTAGGAGACTTAGAAAATGTAAATATAAAGCGTGACATATTTCTCTAGCAAAAACAACGAAAAACGTAAACACGCGAATCTTCACAAAAATTGTGATAATAACATCAAAACACGCACATATGCTGATTAACTAAAGTCAAATTAGTTGTTTAAATAGTAGCGGAAGTCATTCTACGAGTTTTAATAAATGAACTGCATTAAGCGGACGATTTTTAGGGTTTATTCGTGATAAACTAAAAACCACGCTCTGAGCGTTGCTGGGGCACGGCGTGTTGAATTTTGCAACGCTCAGAGCGTTGCTGTGGAGTCAAAGAGTTAAGGGAAAGTTTTATCCTCATGCAGTCCAGATCTGGTGGCGTTTCTACAAGAATGTCAGCCACAATCTATTGACTCAATGCTAGAGCTTGGGTGTCATTTCATGGCAGCACATCCTGAGAAGGTAGTAAGTAAACAGTCTTTTGCTGCGGCTTTGCCAGTATGTGTGGCAAAACACATGGACAAAGACATTACCACAAACCTCGTGCGTTTAGTGCTGAGAGATATGTAAACAGTGGTTTTAGGGGTTCTCAACGGGGCAGATACAATTTCCTCAGGCATCGTCCATCAAATCGAGTTTGGTAAAAACAGAAACACAGGTGTCACACGTTTGGTTCATGGTTACATGATACAAAATTTTGTGAAAATGGTTATCTGATACAACATGTCAGACTAATACTCCTCAGAGGGGACCCCAGGGTCAAATCTTTAAATTTACAATGTTACATGTGTAATGCTAAAAATCACTTATGCAAGAATTGTTCAAACAGAACAGAAACATGCAAATGCGTATGTGGTTAACCGTATCAATGATGAAAACTGCAAGGTCTGTAAGGCCTTATTTGTTCCAGATGCTAACCACAGGCTAATCTGTGGTCAGGCATTACCTGTATTGGCTTCAAGATGGGCAGCCATCTTGCTTTGCTTCACATGTGACTGGACTTAATATTAAGGGAGTTGTTTTCTCTTATTTTTATAGTTTCATGTTCTCTACTTAATTCTCATTTTCTTTCCCTCCTGTCTCGTTTGTCTGTCCCTGACGAAGGCCTTGTGGCCGCAACGTAGGTTTTTCTTGTCCTTCTCCTTGTAAGACGTATTACTATTTGTGTGGGTGTGTGTTTTTTTGTTTTTTTTCAACTGTATTGGCTTCAAACGAAGAAACGGGGAGTCTTACTCTCCACAAAGGGCTTATGTATAACCATCCAGTCTCATCTCTACGAGATACGGGTTGTGCGAAGGTTGGGGTCATCACACCCTTGTTGATTCATCTGCATTTACAGGGAAAATTGTAAAATGTGTTACATATGGAGGCACTGAAGAGTTATATCTGTTAGCTGACAATGACTTTTCCACATCGTTTTTCTCAGACAGGGTGCGTTCCTGTGTACTGAATAATACTTGAGTGATTTGATTGTGGGAAATATACCAGGCATTCATGATTGTTCTAAGGCTGAGACTGAGGAGTGGAACATAACCCAGTGTTAAATCATGATTACTCAACTGTTAAATCTTATGGATGTGTATTGTCTGCAGCCTGCAACACCCACCCTCTAACTGCCAGTGCAGTAGTTACATGTGCATAATGCGCTGCAGATATTTTAAATGGTACACCCTGCAAACAAACTCATCACATGTCACCATGTTCTGTTTGTCAAGATACTTCAAAACATTCATTTACTGCACAACAAAAAGCCGATGTTTCATTGTAGCATTTGATAGTCATTAGTTTTCCATTAAAAATCAGGGTTTAACTTGTTGCTTTGATGATTGAGTGTCAGTTAGCTGGCAACTGGTGATTCCTCATTCATTTAGACCATTGATTCTACGAACGTCTCATGACAGTCCTCTGGCAGGTCACATGAGTATTGCGAAAACCAGGTATTGGGTCTTCTATCAATTTTATTGGCTTGGATATAACAGAGATATCAAACTGTATTGTCGTTCTTGTGACACATGTCAAAAGGTGTCTCATAGTTGCAAGCATCATTTGGCACCACTTCAAATCATTGATGTGGCAGAGCAGCCTTTCAAGAAAATGACTGTTGATTTGGTGGGACATCTTGCGGCCACATCTGATGTAGGCTTTTGTTATATCGTGACTTGTGTGTACATATGGAACGTCAGAACCATGAATGAGGCAGGAAAGCTGAGACAAATTACAGCAGAGATGAGGAATTACAAATTACATATCCTGGGAATAAGCAAGAGCAGATGGACAGGGATGGAGGAATAAAAACAGCTACAGGGGAAACATTACTTTATTCTGGTAGAGAGGATGGTCAGCACAACGAAGGTGTAGCCATTATCCTGAAGAAAGGAATGGAAAGGTCTTTACTGGAATGGAAACCCATTAACAACAGACTGATAAGAGCAAGACTGAGAGGGAGATTCACCAACATCACAATTATACAATGCTATGCACCAACAAACGACAGCGATGAAGAGATCAAGGATGAGTTCTATCAACAGGTACAAAAGGAAATGGAAACTGTACCCAGGTACGATCTTATTATAGTAATGGGAGACCTAAATGCGAAAGTTGGAACACACAATAATTATAACGAAAGAGTAATGGAGAAATGCGGCAGTGGAACAGTAAATGAGAATGGGGACAAATTAATAAGCTTCTGCAGTATTAACAACCTGGTCATTGGAGGAACACTTTTTCAACACAAAGAAGTGCACAAGTTAACATGGGAATCACCAAACGGACGAGACAGAAACCAGATAGATCACATAATGATCAATGGCAGATGGAGACATGCACTACAAGACGTGAAAGTAAGAAGAGGCGCAGATGTGGGAAGTGATCATCACCTAGTAGTAGCAAAACTGAAGGTGAAACTCAGAGCTGCTGGACCAGTTGCAGTCAAACAGAAAAGATATAACATCACTGTTACGCACAGATCACTTTTTCTAAGTCATTGTATGATCATTTTTTTCCTAAAGACATTGTATGATCATTTTTTGCTAAAGACATTGTATTATTAGATTGACTGAAATGTACACTTTAATTTTTTCGGTCAAAGCTACATAACTCTGGATATTGAGAGTATCATTTAATATGATGTTACCTCCTCTTGTGTCGAGACACGGTCGGTCCACATTTTTATTAACGAAGTGTGACCATTCTCCTTATTTGGTAGTATCGGTCAACTGTTGTTGGAATGTCTGAAACCTGTGTTGAGGTCTCTGTTCATGTCCATATAAGGCTTGATCTAGTATAAATCTGTATCTCGAATGTTCCTAGATCGTCTTGTTTGTTTGACTATTCAAGTGTAGAGGTTCTGCGCATGTCCGGACGAGAGGCGTCTGGGAAGTCTTCTTTGTCTGGGAGACGATGTAAAGCTGTGAAGCAGAAAGGACGCGTTTTGGCGTCTCTGTGATTTTGTTAGGGATTAGGAGCCTTATTGTGAGATAGTTAGCTTACAAGGTCCTTCCCTTGAGTATTCTAAAACGCCTGGAGGCGTATGTTTTCTGTGGTGTGGATTTTCAAACAAAGGTAATGCCTCATTTACATCCAATCTGTAACTTTACTTTTGTTTGACAATGGTCGATCTCCGCTCACGTATACATTACAGAAAGGAAGGTTCTTCTAATAGATGTCACGCCCCAGGTATCTTCATACCTGAGATCTATATGTAAACGGGTCGTACTCAGCCCGAAGGACAGTTCCTTGTTCTATGAACGTCGCTGTGTGTCAGCGATTATGCCTACGTCAAGGTTAGACTTGGGAATGTGATGAAGGTCAGTTCGACCTGTACTCCTCAATGCTATTTCTCGTGCAAACGATAACGGACTTATTTATTACACCTGATCTGCCAGCATCAGGAGAGGAGTAATGATTATTATGTATGTGCACTGATGAAATGCAGCTGACACTGTTGCACTATTGATAGTAATGAATATTAATGCATCCAGTTCTGTGCCATATTATTTAGACGGAGTTATGAATAATAACTTTATGACACTGTGAACCTTGAACTGTTGTTTACGCTATGACTGATGAGGATTGGATCCTACATGAATATCAGTTGGCACCAATATTATTTCTGAATGCTACAATCGTTGAACTGTGATGTCTTATGACGTATGTAACGTGACTGTCATTGTGGTGTGCAATAAAATGGTATATAAACGTCACGAGCAGTTTACCATTTCTATGACTTTGCATGTCATTTTGCCTGTGCTGTACCCTGTGGACTATCCAACTACTTACACACGGCAACAATAAAAACCAGATAGGACACCCTACAATACAACCACAATCTACCCGGTGTCGATAGGGGTGGTACTTCAAGTCAGCCTAAATCCACCCTTATCAATCACGAAACTCAAGGACCCCCTCACCAGAAAAGCGTTCGTGGTCGACGTAAAGAGACGATATCAGATTACCAAAAGCCAGGAAAGAACAGAGACCGATGATGACGACCAGAAATTCAACACCATCTCAACAATATACAAGGAAAGCAGCAAGTCATGCTTGGGATTCCAGGAAAGAAAGAACCAAGACTGGATAACACCAGAAACGCTAAACACCATAGCGAAGAAAAAGGAAACGAAAAGAAAGAAAACAAAAGCTAAGTCTCCCAGGTTAAAGGCAATATATAGTGAACAGCACAGTCAGCTGGACAAGGAAGTAAAACGTCAAACCCATGCTAACAAATGGACATTTCTGGATGACCTTGCAAGACACGCAGAAGAGGCAGCACTGAGAAATGAACAAAGCACAGTTTATAAAATAACTAAAACTATCAGTGGAAAACGAGGTGCAAACAACATAACGTTAGTAAGAGACAAGCAAGGAAATCTCATCACCACAGCACAGGGGCAGGAAACAAGATGGGCAGAGCACTTCAGAGAAACCCTGAATAAAGAACCACCAGAGACTCAGCTGAATGTTCCTGAGGCTGAAAGTGACTTAGACGTAAATACAGACATTCCACGAAAAGAAGAAATCATCACAGCTATCAAAGGGTTAAAAAATGGAAAAGCGCCTGGTCACGACAATCTAAATGCTGAGTTATTCAAGGCAGACCCTGAACTAGCAGCAGAACTATTAGAACCACTATTTGCACAAGTCTGGGAAACTGAGACAACACCAACAGAGTGGAGTAAAGGTATAATTGTCAAATTGCCCAAGAAGGGCGACCTTGCAGACTGCAACAACTGGAGAGGAATTACTCTCCTCTCAGTTCCCAGCAAAATACTAGGCAGGATAATCATCCAGAGAATTTCAAAAGCAGTTGACCATAAACTGAGGAAAGAACAAGTGGGCTTCAGAAATAACAGAAGATGTGCAGATCATATATTTACCCTCAGGAACATTATAGAGCAGTGCTCAGAATGGCAGAGACAGCTGTACATTAACTTTGTTGATTTTGAAAAGGCTTTTGACAGCATACACAGGGACAGCCTATGGAAAATTCTGAGGGCTTATGGAATTCCCAGCCGCATTGTTTCCATCATAAAAAGCCTCTATTCTAACTTTACGTGCAGTGTTCGATTGAGTAATGTAACTTTCGAAGTGAAAACAGGAGTACGACAGGGATGCCCCTTATCAACAACATTATTTTTGACAGCCATAGATTGTGTGATGCGCCAGACAACAGAGGGCAGTCCAAGAGGAATTAGATGGACGTTTTCTACACTGGAAGACCTGGAATATGCAGATGACATTGCACTACTCACGCATTCACATCAACACATTCAAGACAAAACCAATAGACTGAAAAAGTATGGCCAGCAGGTTGGCCTGAACATCAATCTGAAGAAGACAGAGGTCATGACACTAAATGTAGGCAATCGCGAGCCAATAACAGTAAGGAACCAGAAGTTAGAACAGACAGACACATTTACTTACCTAGGATGCATAGTCATGACGGCGGAACAAGCAAGGACATTAACAACAGAATGAATAAAGCGAGAACAGCCTTTGCTATTCTCAACAACATTTGGAAGTCTTCCCAGTACAGCACAAACACCAAATTAAGACTCTATGAGAGCAGTGTACTTTCTGTGCTTCTCTATGGTGTGGAATGTTGGAGAGTAACAGAGAAGGAAATGTCGAAACTGTCCTCCTTCCACACAATCTGCCTAAGGAAAATTCTCCGAATCTTTTGGCCAAACATCATCAGCAACCAAGAACTACTTATTCAGAGTAACCAAGAAGACATGCACAGCATCATAGCTGGCAGACGCTGGAGTTGGGTTGGCCACGTCCTCAGAAGGGACCCTGATACCATCACAAGAACAGCTATGCTATGGACTCCCGAGGGAAAGCAAAAGAGAGGCCGACCAAAAACAACTTGGCGGAGAACTGTGGAAGCTGAGATGCAAAGAATGAATCAGAGTTGGGGCACTGTACGAAGGATGGCCGCCGACCGAGCAAAGTGGAATCAATTTGTTGCTGCCCTTTAAGACGCCACCAGGCGTGATGGCTGCTGACTGCTTTGGCGGTTGGCAGTTACGGATCAAAGAAGAGATGTACAAGGTAGCCAGTGGTCATTCCTGTGAAATATATAACATCATCAGTTTCTCGCCTTTTGAATTGGCTTATGGCACCAATTCTGGTGGCCCCAAGACAGTGCTGAAAGATATCTTATTGGGTAATACTGACTCTGATGCAGCTCGCTCAAGTTATGAGCTAGTAGTGGATTTATGCCAAAGAATAATTGATGCTTTTGATATCGCTTCAGTCTATTCAGACAGCTAGTCTTTGTGCACATATGAATACATATTGGTTTTCGAAAAATGTGTTCATTTGCACCAGGAGATGACATTATGTTGCTTTTCCCCTTGAAAAAAGACCGATAACTAGTTTCCTGGCAGGGGCCTTTTAAAATTACTCATCAAAGAACGGATGCTGATTATGTCGATGAGGTCAAAGGAAAACAAAAGACATATCATATAAACATGTTAAAGCTTTGCGTTGAATGTCCACCAGAACTAGAGGATGTTATGGAGTCCTTAGAGGACAAACTTCCATGTCATGCTCATTCCGTTGTTATAGATTCTGATCTATCTCGGATGAGATGTCCTTACAATTTCTGCTCACGCCTCTTACACGAAAGAATCATGGTGTGATGTCATTATATGTCCTCAACTTAATGCTAGTCAATCTGGTCTTCTGGAAGATTATCAAGATGTATTAACTGACGTACCGGGACATACCAATGCTATCTCTCATGATATTAAATTATCAGATTCTTGACCCATTCAACTTAGACTGTATCCTAATAATAATAATAATAATAGCCCCTTCAGTCATAACTGACTATGGGAATGCGCCCCTGAGGTGGCAGCCCTCAGCTGCTTATTTTCCTGGTGCTCCTTTCGACGCCTTCTCCTCACCTCTGCTTCCTGTGTGAGCCTCTCCTCGCCCAATCTGAGGCAGCGCCGCAAACAGCATCGCCACTTAGTACGATCGGCAGCTTCATCCTCCCATGTTGCTGGATCCATGTCCAGTGCCCTCATATCTCTCCTGCACACATCTCTGAACCTCAGCTGTGGTCGCCCAACTGTTCCCCTGCCATCTGCTAACTGTCCGTAGAAGATATCTTTTGGGATGCGACCATCTTCCATGCGGCGAACATGGCCAAGCCAGCGAAGTCTGCGCTGTCTAAGCAGCGTATACATACTTTGAAGGCCAGCACGTGACAACAGCACGTGACTGTATCCTATTCCTGTACATTATAGGCTTTGGGTTGATCAGGATATAAAAGAAATGTTAAGTATGAGTATTATCTCCCCATTTGAATCCCCATATTCTTTCCCAATGGTAATCATACACAAGAAAAATCAATCTTTAAGAATTTGCATTGATTTCTGTGTGTTGAACAGCATAATGGTAACTGATGCAGAACCCATGCCAGTTTTGGATGACTTACTTACTCATTTATCTAATGCTACTTATTTTAGTACATTAAATTTATCAAAAGGCTACTGGCAGATATCTCTAACAACAGAGTCCGCTAGACAACTAACTGCATTTTATACACCACATGGTTTGTTCCAGTAGAATTTTATGTGCTTTGGTTTGGTGAATGCATCAGCCACTTTTGTACGCATGATGCCTAAAACACTTGGTGATCATTAGGATGTAATTACCTAAATTGCCACCATATGCCTTTTTTACACATCATGGAATGACCACATGGTTGGGCTCTGATCTTTACTACAATGTTTACATGATCATCATCTTACGGCTAGACCCACCAAGATTCAAATAGGATTTAGAGAAATGTTTTTCTTGGGTCACAGAGTAGGTTACAATAGACTCAAAACTGAAGATTGCATGGTTACACATATTTCTTGGGTGTCCCTCAGATGAAGAAACAGGTTAGAAGTCTAATAGGTCTTGTAAATTTTTATCATAAATTTATACCTAATTTTTCCTCACTCTCTTCAGTGTTTTCATCCTTGATATGAAAGGGTACTAAATGGAAGAGTGTGAAGGAGCACTTTAAACGATTAAAAAGTTATTCTCCAGTACACCAGTCCTTCTCTTAACTAATCCAGGTCTACCATTTATCCTCAGAACTGATGCTTCGCAGCAGGAAATTGGAGGTTGCTTGCTTCACATAGTGGATGACATCTTGCACCCAGTTTATTATGTCAGCCGCAAACTTCGTGTGTTGGAATCCAAGTATTCCACCACAGAATGCCTGGGCATTATTTGGTCAATTAACAAGCTACAAAAATATTTAATCGGCTGACCTTTCTGTCTTCAAACTGGCCATCGCCCACTGACTTTTCTACAGCTGTGCCCTTATCCTAACAGTTGTATCCAGAGATGGTCCCTTTTATTAATGGAATTTGATTTCCAGGTGGCACCTATCAAGGAAACAGACAATGTACTCGCTGATATATTGTCAAGGCTCAGCCATTGAGCCGATGGGTGCATATTATTTCAAGTTTCTATCAATTTGGCACACTGAACTGATGGGTATACTATATCCCAAGTTACTGTCAATTTAGGACTTTAATTAGTTGGCAGAAATCAAGAACATTATAATTTATTTCTCATGACTTTTGACTAGAGCAGGGGTAAATTACCCCAAATGGAGTCAAAATGAATATTTTGGGGGTAATGAAGGCTAAAACAAAAATTACAAATAAAGGTATTGTGGGATCATCGAACTCATTCGCTTATTAATTGTTTCACACCCCCCCCCCCCAATTTAAATAGATCAACAATAAACTAATACTTTTTATAAAATTACCCCCCCCCCCCCCCCCCCCCCCCCCCCCCCCCCCCCCCCCCACATGACCTTATCAAAGACACCATTTTGGCTAGTTCTTAAAAATGTCTGAATCTAGTGTGGGCTCTCAGATCTGAACTAAAAATTTTCTGGTGGATGAAAAACATGCCCTTGCAGATAAGTTGAGAACCTCCTCTTGGCTTGCACATCTGACATATTTAGCTGACATCTTTGGCCATGTGAATTCATTGCAAGAGAAAAACATCAATGTCTTTTTAGCAAAAGAACAAATTTCAGCATTTGGATCAAAGCTTCTGTACTGGAACCAGAAAGTGGAACAAAACAAGATAGCCACCTATCCAAAGCTAGCAGAGTTGTTGGAAGACTGAAGATCTCAGACTTTGTGACATCAAGGAGTCAGTCACAATTTCAGAACAAGACAGATCTCTCATCTTTTTGGATGTCAAAATCTGCAAAGGCTTTTAAAATTGCACATGTAGATGCTACAAAAATGCTGCTGCCTTTTGCAACAACCTACCTTTGTGAACAAGGATTTTCTACACTTATGAGCTTGGAAACAAAGTACAGAAATCAGTTGGACCCCAAAGACAGCATCCAAGTTGCTCTGAATTCAAAAAGCCCTGATATGGATGTTGTTTTATCAAATATGAAACAGCACCATTTTTCAAAAACCTGAAGTGGAGATGTTTTGAATGAAATTGTTCAGTTCTTCAATCCTTTTTATTAATTTTGTACATGTGCTATTCTTATGACAGCATGTGTGGCTTTTTAAGTCTTTTATTAATTCTTGACTTTGAGAGCAGTTTATTCTTCATTTTAAGAGCAATTAGCTTGCCTTTGTTAACTTTGAAATAGGGTGGGGGAAGGGGGGGGGGGAGAAATATAATTTAACACAGATTTTGGGGTCATACCCAAAAAAGTTGCCCGACCCCTGGACTAGAGGTATGCTTAGCTGTATGGCTTCTCTAGTTTCACTCATAATTTTTTATGTTTCTAATTACTTCTTTTTTACGAGCAAAATCCCAGAATTTTTATTTCGGGAAGAGGAGGCAAATGCTGTACGTTGCACACAATCATTGAAGATTTTGGGTTTCCCTGATAAGGGTTCCTTCGATTGCGCAGGCTTTATAAATGTAGAATGCATTGTGAAGGATGACGTAAGAGTGAAAAGTGTGACATCAAGGGGAGACTGAATGTTGGTCAGGCCAGTGGATGGACAAGATGTTAATTTTATGTGTACTTCATTAATAACATTCAAGACTGTGAAATCCCAAGGCAGGCTGGTCTCTTATGTATCTGTGAGATAATTAGTCAGGCCATGATAATGTAACTGCTGTTTATGCAACCGGACCTGATAATGAAAATATGAGCAGTACAAGTGACTTGGGTCATGAAAGACGATACCGGACATGTGATGTCAGACGCTATGCCAAAAATGCTCTGAGAATATTTTTCTGTTGGATTTATTGTGTCCAATTAAACCTTGGATCATCCTGGCTTGGTTAATTCCCTCAATCTATGTTGTGTGAATCTGTATGTCTGCCCATCTTAACAGAATCATGAAACATAAACTGTCAGGGTTACACAACATTCAGGACCTCATCTCAGACAACCCTTGAGTATAAAGGTGAGATGCATCGTTGTTTCTTTGATCTGGAGAAGGAGTTTGACAAGGTCCCCTGGAGCAAACTTTGGGACTGCTTGGCAAAGAAAAACATTCCAACACCACTGATTCATGCTATACAGAGCTTCTACAAAAGTTGCAGAAAGTATGTGGGATGGCAAACATAAGTTAGAAGAGTTCAGGGCCACCACTGGTGTAAGACAGCATGATATTCTGTCACCTTATCCTTTTATACTTCTCATAGACGATGTCATCAAAAGCATGTAAGGAAAGGACAAGAAAGTATTCAGTGGGGTACTGGAAGATGAGACAGGTTTGTATTTCAGAGCTGGCATTTACCGATTATGTTGCCCTGATTGCTAAATCAGAGGCACATATTCAATCCATCCTGCAAGTCTGGAAGAGCTGGAGAAGAGAGGGATGGTCATCAGTAGCTCTAAAACAAAAACCACCGTGATATCACGAGAGGAAAGAAAGCATTAGATTACACTGTGAGAAGAGATCCTGGAGCAGGTCGACCACTTTAAATATCTTGGAGCTGTCATAGACTGGAAGGGAAGTCTCAAGGAAGAATTGGCTACCTGAACAGCAGCAACTGGGAAACTTTTTCAGGCCATAAACAGAGGATTCCTCAGTAAAAGAGAAGTTGGCAAGAATATGAAGATGGCTGTATACCACACCACTTATGTTCCAGTCTTGACATATGGATGTGAGTCATGGGCAATGACTACAACCCACAAAAGCCAGCTAGCTCCAAGCCTCAGAAATGAGGTATCTGAGGAAGATGGTTGAAGTAACAAGAAGGGACATGGTTCGCAACCAGACAATACAGCAAGGCCTCAAAACCCAGCCCCTGCAGACCCAAGTAGAACAGTCCCAACTACGATGGTTTGGCCATGTCTGCAGAATGGGAGAAGATTGGCTGCCACGACAAGTATGGGAGAAGATTGGCAACACTGGATGTAGATTAATGAATCTAAGTCTGATGCGTTTTCAAGACTATTCTCAGTCCTTTGAATGAGCATATTACAGTAATCTGGAAACAATACAAATGCAACATGCCTTTCATTCCCATCCATCCTTATGGATCCTGATTTTCTTCTCTGACTTCTTGTCTTCATCAATTTGCATCAACAATCATATCTACTTGACTGACTATTCATTTCTGTAGAACCAGACTACCACCGAGGAATATACTTTTATCAGCCGATAAGTTCTTGTTGTATAAAAATGTCTTTCTCTACACTTTTGTCTATCTGCTACATGTTCTCTAGGTTTCACAATAAAATTGTCATCTAATGTCTTTTCTGGCACAAAATTCTTGTCTTCTACACTGGTCGATTCTAGAGAGTCAAATTCTTTGTTACATACCAATAGATAGTCAATGAGTCTCTTGATATAGTCTGGACTTTAATGGTGTCTCTGTGTCGCATCTGAATACCCAAGATGGTGATGAAGTCTTACAGCCACGTGTCTCGACTAGCTGAGTACCACTACATGTCTGGTCACTTACTGCAAGCACAGATGCAACTCGAGAGCCCTCAATTGTTGCCCGGGCACATCCTTATATAAGGGACCCTACGTCACTGTCCCACATGACCTCTATAACTCTGGTCGCTATATTATCTCTTAATACCTAAGCCCCTTCGCTTAGACCATGTTTATACATAGTACGTTTTCAGCATTATATTATAATGGTGTTAATTCAGCGGTGGTAATACCATGATGATACAAAAGAGCCCATACAATACCATGGTGATAGACAAGAGTGCATTAGATACCATGGTGGTACAGAAGAGTGCAAAAGATGCTATTATGATTCAGAATAATGCATAAGACACCATGGTGATAAAGAGAGTGCAAAAGATATCATGATGATACAGAAGAGTGCATAAGATACCATGATGATACAGAAGAGTGCATAAGATACCATGATGATACAAGAGTGCATAAGTTACTGGGATGATACAGAAGAGTGCATAAGATACCATGATGATACAAAAGAGTGCATAAGATACCATGATGATACAGAAGAGTGCATAAGATACCATGATGATACAGAAGAGTGCATAAGTTTACCGTGATGATACAGAAGAGTGCATAAGATACCATGACGATACAGAAGAGTGCAAAAGATACCATGATGATTCAGAATAGTGCATAAGATACTGTGGCACCATAAAAGATGCAACATTGTGGACAGACAGGAAACACAAATCTACCCAACCTTACAAGGAAAGAGAAATTAGAAGAAAAGAAAAAAATGAATTTAAAAAAATCCACAGTAAAAGTTACATAACAAGGACAGGAATACCAGAACAAACAGGCACACACAGAAACCTGACTGTGTGAACAGACCAAAAAACAATATAAACTCAAGATCAGAGAGATCACCAAATTCAAACATTTTGCTAGCATAAACTATACGAACTTCCTGCCCTGTTACTCTCCATTAATGTGAAATGTATACTTCTTGTCTACTCTCAGTATGAAATGTATACTTCTTGTCTACTCTCATTATGAAATGTATACTTCTTGTCTTTTCTCAATATGAAATGTTTACTTCTTGTCTTCTCTCAATATGAAATGTATACTTCTTGTCTTCTCTCAATATGAAATGTTTACTTCTTGTTTACTCTTCATTGATATGAAATGTATACTTCTTGCCTTCTCTCAATATGAAATGTATACTTCTTGTCTTCTCTCAACATGAAATGTTTACTTCTTGTCTACTCTTCATTGATATGAAATGTATACTTCTTGTCTATTCAATATGAAATGTATACTTCTTGTCTACTCTCAGTATGAAATGCATACTTCTTGTCTTCTCTCAATATGAAATGTATACTTCTTGTCTTCTCTCAATATGAAATGTATACTTCTTGTCTTCTCTCAATATGAAATGTATATTTCTTGTCTTCTCTCAATATGAAATGTATACCTCTTGTCTACTCTCAATATGAAATGTATACTTCTTGTCTACTCTCAATATGAAATGTATACTTCTTGTCTTCTCTCAATATGAAATGTATACTTCTTGTCTTCTCTCAATATGAAATGCATACTTCTTGTCTTCTCTCAATATGAAATGTATACTTCTTGTCTTCTCTCAATATGAAATGTATACTTCTTGTCTTCTCTCAATATGAAATGTATACTTCTTGTCTTCTCTCAATATGAAATGTATACTTCTTGTCTTCTCTCAATATGAAATGTATACCTCTTGTCTACTCTCCATTGATATGAAATGTATACTTCTTGTCAATATGAAATGTATTCATCTTGTCTACTCTCCATCAATATGAAATGTATACTTCTTGTCTATTCAATATGAAATGTATACTTCTTGTCTTCTCTCAATATGAAATGTATACCTCTTGTCTACTCTCCATTGATATGAAATGTATACTTCTTGTCAATATGAAATGTATTCTTCTTGTCTACTCTCCATTAATATGAAATGTACAATTCTTGTCTTCTCTCAATATGAAATGTATACCTCTTGTCTACTCTCCATGTCTATGTGCGGTGCGCCTAGTTTCAGACAAAAACCTCACACAGCGTGTAGACCCACATACATATCTTAACATATTACCACTAAGAAAGCATTTTCTCTTCAACAAAGCCAAATTTATTCACAAAATCTTATCACAGAATGCTCCAAAGTATTTGTGGTCTATTTTAAAATACAGCGGAAGACGCAGTCAACGCTTAAATACATTACACATGCCCAAGCCTAGGCTCAACTTATTCAAGAAAAGTTTAGCCTTTTTTGCTGCTCATCTGTGGAATAATCTTCCACACGACTTAAAAAACACACTTAGTCCATATTCATTCAATCACAGACTTTTCAAATACATCGTTAGTGCAGATTATATGCCACCCTAATTTAGTTATGTTCTTAAATAATTACATAACATCATATGTAGGTATTAAAGATAATTTTGTCCTGTTTAGTATTAATATGATAAGGTACTGTAAATCTGTGTAACTATTATTGTACTGTTACAATGTTTGGATTTTATTTTATTTTATTGTATGTTATTTTCTTATTTTCTTATTTTAAGTAATATTTAAGATACATGTGAGAATTAATGGATTCAGTATGGAAGACGAGAGAAAGGAAGGGCAGAATCTTAGACGGGCCTGCATGCCCAATTCTAAACCCTTTGAAAATAAAGTTTGTTCGTTCGTTCCATCAATATGAAATGTATTCTTCTTGTCTACTCTCCATTAATATGAAATGTATAATTCTTGTCAACTCTCCATTAATATGAAATGTTTACTTCTTGTCTACTCTCAATATGAAATGTATACTTTTTGTCTACTCTCAATATGAAATGTTTACTTCTTGTCTACTCTTCATTGATATGAAATGTATACTTTTTGTCTACTCTCAATATGAAATGTATACTTCTTGTCTCAATATGAAATGCATACTTCTCGTCTTCCCTCAATTTGAAATGTATACTTTTTGTCCACTCTATATTAATATGAAATGTATACTTGTCTACTCTCTATTTCTTTTAAAAAAAGTATACTTCTTGTCTACTCTTCATTAATATGAAATTTATACTTCTTGTCCTGTTATGCGTTTACTTGTTACAAAATGTAAACTTCTCCTTACATATAGAATATGTTAATATCAAATATAAATTTCCTGCCTGTTATATACATCCGTTAACATGACCATCAACTTTCCCCATTCAATATTCATTTATTGCTGACAAAACATTTTGTATGCAAAAGCAAAAACTGACCTTTGACCAGTAACTTATCCCGTATGGAAAGTCTCCGGGTGCCAGATTCCATCTGCTCTGAAGTTTTCTTGGCCTGCTTCAACTTGAGTGTAATCATCTACAACATATCAAGACGAATATATCACCTACAGCCAATATAAGAACATAACCATGCACCTACTTTCAGGGCCAGCCTTAGCAACTGTGGAGCCCTATTGGAAATGTTTCGGTAGGGGTCCCTAGACATATAGTTATTTCAGATTAAGTATCAGGAATATATGCTATTGTGTAACAGTAGTGGTAGTAATCATAGTAGTAGTAGCACGTTCAGTCATGACTATGGGAATACGCCCTGAGGTGATAGGCCTCGGCTGCATTTTTTTTTCCTGGTGTTCCTTTCAGCACGTTCTTTTCTCTTCTGCTAGCTGAGAGAGCTTCTTTTCACCAAATCTGAGGTGGAGCTGCAGGGAGCTTCATGTCCCTCTTGCACAACATCTTGGAACCACAGCTGCGGTCTCTCGGCTGTTCTTTTGCCATCTGCCAGTTGCACATAGAAGATATCTTTAGGGATGCAACCATCTTCCATGCGGTAGACATGTCCAAGCCAGCACAGTCTGTGCTGTCTAGGCAGTGCATACATGCTTTGAAGGCCAGCACGTGACAGCACCTCAATAAGGGTCACTTTGTCCTTTCACGAAATACCAAGGATGTAGATGGAAGGTAATGAGCCTCTTTTCTTGCTTAGCATAGGTTTTTCATGTCTCGCTGCCATATAGAAGCATGCTGATGACACCGGCATTATATACCACAGTTTTGGTCTTCATTGTGAGTTGAGTTTCCCCTAACATGTGAGGTGAGCAAAAATGGCTGCAGCTTTGCCAATGCGGCTGTCAATTTTTGCGCCGAGAGAGAGTTGATCGTTGATGGTAGACCCCATGTATGTGAAGTGGTGCACCACTGTAAATTCATAGTTATCGATAGTGATAACTGGTGCAATATCCACACTCTGACCCAACACATTTGTTTCCTTTGGACTTATTGTGAGACAAAAGTCCTTGCATGCTTGGGAGAACTGATTCATCAAGCTCTGGAAGCTGCTGTTGACTCTTATGTATCAGGAATATATGCTACTGCGTATTAAAAATAAAACCATATCTATATTTATTAGCTTATATTTTTATATAAAACGTGGTACAACAAAACTACACTGACAAAGAAATATTTTTTGCTTTCTTTTCTGCAAATGCTTTCAAAATGTTGTCAGATTTTAAAGTTTTTTGCTTCATCACATTTTATGGATAATATTGCAAGGCTGTTGAATTTATCTAGCACAGGGGTCGGGAACCTGCGGCTCGCGAGCTGCATGGGGCTCTTTGAGCCATCTCGTGCGGCTCTCAGCTCTCTACTACTTAACTCTTAGTGAATGAGGGATACCATATGATTTGTTTTCATGCGGCTCTTCAATTTGTTAAAATGGAGACAAAATTAATTATTTGGAAAGGAAAGGTTCCCAGCCCCTGATCTAGCAACATGTTTGGTCTTAGATAAGTTTTGATCAATTTATCTAGAGCATGTTTGGTCTTGATAAGTTTTGATCAATTTTAATTTGGAGCAGCTCCTTTAACCTGACACTGCACATAAAGATCTGCCATCACTGGTGTCAATACCTTGTCGAGGTGTGGTGGCTTGTGTACCCTGATTATCCCAGAGCTATGCCAGCGGGAGTTTTACTCCTGGAAGGTTCTACCAAGCTGGACAGGTTTGCGCGAGCAGGGGTCAGACTAAAGCAGACACCCTGGTCCTCCAGGTTGGGGGTTTTAGCATAGGGCTGACACCCCTGTCTATGTAAAAAGAAATGAAGTTATGGAAACAACAACAAATGAACAAACTTTGCCGCGGGACGGACATCCGGAGTCTGAGGCTCATATGACTGTCAGTGGTGAAAGCCGAAAGGAAGCCACTGACACAAAACGGATGTCCTGACTGCAAAACGTGAAACAAGAATAGGATTTTGGAATGTGAGGACAATGAATGAGATGGGTAAACTAAAACAGGTCACAGCAGAAATGAGAAACTATAGATCACACATTCTAGGGATAAGCGAGAACAGATGGACAGGGGCAGGAAAAGTTAAAACAGCAACAGGAGAAACAGTACTTTATTCTGGAAGAGAGTATGGACAGCACAAAGAAGGTATAGCCATTATTCTACAGAAAGGAATAGAAAGGACATTACTGGAATGGAAACCCATCAACAACAGAATGATAAGTATAAGATTGAGAGGGAGATTCACCAACACTACAATAATACAATGCTACGCACCAACAAATGACAGCGATGAAGAGGTCAAGGATGAATTCTATCAACAACTACAGAAAGAAATGGAAGACACACCTAGATATGATCTTATCATAGTAATGGGAGACCTCAATGCGAAAGTTGGAACACACAATACATATAATGAAAGAGTAATGGGGAAATGCGGCAGCGGAACAGCAAACGAAAATGGGGATAAATTAATAAGTTTCTGTAGCATTAACAACCTGGTCATTAATGGAGGAACACTCTTCCCACACAAGGAAATTCACAAATTGACATGGGAATCACCAAATGGTAGGGACAGAAACCAGATAGATCACATCATGATTAATGGTAGATGGAGACATGCATTACAGGATGTGAGGGTAAGAAGAGGTGCAGATGTGGGAAGTGATCACCATTTAGTGGTAGCAAAACTGAAAGTGAAACTAAGAACGGCTGGACCAACTGTAACTACAAAGAAAAGGTTTGACATCAGCAAATTGAAGGACCCCCTTACCAGAAAAGCTTTTGCGGCTGATATAAAGAAACGATATCAATTTGCCATAAGTCAGGAAAAGACATCGACTGATGATATAGACCAGAAATTCAAAACTACTTCAACAATATATAAGGAAAGCAGCAAATCATGCTTGGGATTCCAGGAAAGGAATAAGCAAGACTGGATAACACCAGAAACATTAAACACAATAAAGATGAGAAAGGAAATGAAAAGAAAGAAAACAGAAGTGAAGTCCCCCAGGTTAAAGCAACTATATAGCGAACAATACAGTCAGCTGAACAAGGACGCCAAACCCGAGCCAACAAAAGGAATTTCCTAGACGATCTTGCAAGACAGGCAGAAGAGACAGCACTGAGAAATGAACAAAGTACAGTATACAAAATAACTAAATTCATCAGCGGAAAACAAGGTGCAAACAATATTACACTAGTAAGAGATAAGCAAGGAAATCTCATCACGACAGCAGAGAGACAGGAAACAAGATGGGCAGAGCATTTCAGAGAAACTCTGAACAAGGAACCACCAGAGACACAATTGAATGTTCCTGAGGCTGAAAATGATCTTGATGTTAATACAGACATTGCACGAAAAGAAGAAATCATCACAGCAATCAAAGGGTTAAAGAATGGAAAAGCTCCTGGCCATGATAACTTAAATGCAGAGCTATTCAAGGCAGACCCTGAGCTAGCAGCAGAACTATTAGAACCACTATTTGCACAAGTCTGGAAAACAGGGGCAACACCAACGGAGTGGAACAAAGGAATAATTGTCAAATTGCCCAAGAAGGGAGATCTTGCAGACTGCAATAACTGGAGAGGAATCACCCTTCTCTCAGTGTCCAGCAAAATACTGGGTAGGATAATTACAGAGAATTTCAAAAGCAGTAGACCGCAAACTGAGGAAAGAACAAGCGAGATTTAGAAAGAACAGAAGATGTGTAGATCATATATTTACCCTCAGGAACATTTTAGAGCAGTGCTCAGAATGGCAAAGACAGCTGTACATTAATTTCGTTGATTTTGAAAAGGCTTTTGACAGTATACATAGGGACAGTTTATGGAAAATACTGAGGGCTTATGGAATTCCAAGCTGCATAGTGTCAATCATAAAAAGCCTCTATGCCAACTTTACGTGTAGCGTTGGGCAGAGCAACATAACCTTTGAAGTGAAGACAGGAGTACGACAGGGATGCCCCTTATCAACCACTCTATTTTTAACAGTCATAGACTGGGTGATGTGCCAAACAACAAAGGGCAGTCCAAGAGGAATAAGATGGACTACATTTTCTACATTGGAAGATCTGGAATATGCAGATGACATTGCACTACTAGCACATTCACATCAACACATCCAGGAAAAAACGGATAGACTTAATAAGTATAGCCAGCAGGTAGGCTTGAACATCAATCTAAAGAAGTCAGAGGTCATGACGCTCAATGTGAGCAACCCTGAGCCCATATCAATAAGGAATCAGCAACTGGAACAGACAGACACCTTCACATATCTAGGATGCATAGTAACACCAGACGGCGGAGCAAGCAAAGACATCAACAACAGAATGAACAAAGCAAGAACAGCCTTTTTTAGTCTAAACAACATCTGGAAGTCCTCTCAGTACAGCACAAGCACAAAAATAAGATTATATCAGAGCTGTGTGCTTTCTGTGCTTCTCTATGGTGCGGAATGCTGGAGTTACAGAGAAGGAAATGTCGAAATTTTCCTCTTTTCACACAACATGCCTAAGAAAAATTCACCGAATCTTTTGGCCGAATACCATCACAAACCAAGATCTGCTTACTCGAAGCAAGCAAGAGGACATGCACGCCATCATAGCTGGCAGACGCTTTAGCTGGGTTGGCCATGTCCTCAGAAGAGATCCTGATGCCATCACAAGAACAGCTATGCTATGGACCCCTGAAGGAAAATGAAAGAGAGGCCGACCAAAAACAACTTGGCGAAGAACTGTGGAGGCTGAGATGCAAAGAATGAACCAGAGTTGGGGCACTGTACGAAGGATGGCCGCCGACCGAGCAAAGTGGAATCAATTTGTTGTTGCCCTACATGACGCCACAAGGCGTGATGGCCACTGACTGCTTTGACGGTCGGCGGCTAAGGATCAAAGAAGAAGCACATAAAGATGATGAAGTGTTCCAAAAAAAAAAAGTCTGTACCAGGGCACATTTTAGTCATATCTCCTAGGATTATATTATAACTGTGAAAAGCACATTGTGTAAAAAATGCTCTTAGATTTTCTTATAAAAGTTAAGAGTGAACACCTAAATCCTTTCTTCTCATTGTCTAGCCCCGACATGGGATATTACTTAACGTCTAATCCTCATGTTTCATGTTCCTGATAATGCACGGTGTACACATTTTGTCCAGTGTTGATCTCTGTGATAAACGAGCGCAAAGGCCTTATTGCTCTATCTTTTCCTACATCTTTCGTATTGTATTTTCTCCGACATTTGCTCTTTCATCTCATATTTGCGATCCACATTTGCTATTTCATCGTTGTGATTACTCGCGACCGGTATCTAGAGAACCACATTTGTTCTTTCATCGGGGGAAATAAAAATCCTTTGATTGAGTCCACATGCCTGACATTATGGTTTGAAGCCCACATTGCATCGTGATAAATCCGAATCAAACATCTGGGCATGCTGTAATTTCTGTGACACCACATTGGACGCCCACATTGGACGCCCAGATTGGCCAGGGGAAAACGTCTCATGCTGTAATGGTGTTATCTTTAGTCGGCCGCGGTTCAGACAAGTGTTGGTTTACCACATTGGACGCCCAGCTTGGCCAGGTGACTTCCAGAAATATATAATACCGCATAATCTACTAGAGTGAAGCAGTCCAGTTTTTTTACCTTGTGAGGAAGAGATTAAACCCCAAAAACGCATAGCCTAATACACGTGTTTATTCAGAGTGGATGATAATTCAGTTCTGTGATTAATTATGTTCTTAAAGGATTTTGCAAAGGGAAAAGAAGGTTAGTAGATCTTATACTTATTAATACATTTTCTTATTTTTGTTTATTTTAACCTCACAGCTAAAATGTGCGAAAGATAAAGTTTCAAATAATTCTTGGCATAACTGATTAATAAAATCAGAAGATTTTCCTAGAAGATGATAGGATGATAGGAGGTAATTAATAGTTCATATTTCACCTTTATCATCATCACAGTCTCCCATGCGCACACACTCTCATGCACAAGATATTTAACATCATTAGAATTGAACTCAGAGAGAGAGAGATGAATAATGAGCAGTAGTTTAAATGAAAGTCAACCAGTGATGTTAAATGTGAAAAACTTACGAAGACTTTTGTGTGTCTTCAGTTCATCAGAAGTCTGAGTCTACACGCAACGTGTCTGACGTCTAACCAGAAATAAGTTATCAAAAACGGACATTTGGCTAGCAGAATTCGCCATAGGACATCTTTCATTCCTCAATTAAAAAGGAATATTGTCTCACCCACAAGTCATAAGGTGGACGCAGCATTTTTCGTCACCATATACTGCTTGCTCACAAGTTCAATACATCGTTATCACAAGTTCAATACAGAGTCATCATAAATTCAGATCACTCGAAAGATCATTATTATCTGAAGTCAAGCAAAAGAGCTCAAAAGAGGAATTGCATATTTATACCACGTGCAACACACTCTTAAGCGCATTTTATGAAGCAGACTCGAAAGTATATGAATCACGACTACATACGCAAGATTATGAGTCTACATATCACTAACATTTCGTGAAGATATCCAGTCTGACCAGTACCGTCGGGAGATTAGACAACAGACCTTTTGTTCATATGACAGCTATTAACGGTTGATCAACACTACAGAGATATACTCAAACAGTGAAGGAATATACATAGATATCTCGTCAGCGTTCTCCGTACGACAACAGTATTCATCAGAACGTCCTCAGCTTAGAGATACCCCATTCGACATAACATATAACAACTTGGGACATTTTATGCATACATGTGAATCCTCATATCTAGGAGAAGCATTTAGAGACACATGGACTGTGTAGAGTACTCACCATTTTGGTAACACGTATCATATCACATCATCATTTCACTTTACACCAGTTCATTCTTAATTAACTATTACTTAATTAACTGTAATTTTATTATCTCATCTGTGTGTTTTGTGTGAATCGTCTTTCACCATCATCACGTTCTAACCATTACTAACCCTATATGTGTGGATATTTCATTAATAAACCCAACGATCGGTTGATCATTATCAAGAGTTTGTTAATGTATCACTCGTGCTGTCGGTGTTACATATTCACCTATAGGAACCTTTCTCTACTCAGATGAGGTTGGGGGCTTTTTCTTTACGGGATCTAAGGGCAGAAGCTAAGGTCGTGGGGAAACAGAACTCTTTCCATAATTAATTAGAAAACACTGTCTAGTGGAAAGCATTCGCATTCCTGTCTTCTTGTCCCTATCTCGAATAGGTCTTTATTATTTCTTAACGAGCCAATTTCTAGAGACCTTATATCTATATCTCATAGACTATTCCTGGCAAAAACTACTGTTGTAGTTGCCCCAGTACTCACCACACGACAATTGTGGACTCGTCTTGGGATTAGTGAACCCGGACTTAGAAGTGTGATAAATCACATTTTCATCCCTGCCATACAATTGCGATAATTGCAAAATTTGTTGGCATTTTGAGGGATTACCTTCTAGACTGGAGCCGCGGTAGCATAGTGGTTAGTGCACTGGCTTCCTAGCGCAGTGGTCTATGGTTCGATCCCCAGATGAGGCGGAAAATTTTTAGGCCACAAACGGCTCCTGGGTCGACCCAGCCCCAAATGGGTACCAGAGCTACTCTGGGAAGGTTAAGGCGGCCGGCGTGATGCCGACCACATCAAGATAATATGGGCCTAACACCATATTCCCAATATGCCTCAATGGGCGTGTAACGGGTTCCTTTACCTTTACCTTTACCTTCTAGACTGACTATTACTATAATTTGTCTATTTCATAGGGGAATAATTTATATCTTTAAAGCACGAGTGATACTTTTTAAATTGAGTATCAAACGGACAGAGTAAACACTTTTTGAGAACAGAGGATACTGTAGGGAACTGAAAATTTTTTTTTTTTTCAGTAACTGCTGGAGAAATTGTTATCATAAATATTTAGTAAATTTTTCATAGAAACTTCGAGATAATCTGTTAATTAATTTTTCAGAATACGCTGAGTGAGTGATTTTTAAGAACTATTTGAACTTGATTACTAATTTAAACCTAGCTGGTTTTAAAGAGATAATTACTTGTGCGAGTCAAACAATTTGCTTGGAGGTCACTGCCAATTTTTCCCTTCGTGAACCCATACTGCATATCATGGCAGATGCCGCAAAAATTAGAACTAGTTTAATGGAGGCAGGGCGTGAATACGGGTTAAGTGGAAAAGATCTGATGAAATTTGTGAGCGAGGAGACTGATAAACTCCATGCAAGAGAGATGGAAGTGCAGAAACTTGCAATTGAGAAGGAGAAAGCCGCAGCAGAAGCAGCGGAGCGGAAAGCCGCAGCAGAAACAGCGGAGTGGAAAGCCGCAGCAAAAGCAGCGGAGCGGAAAGCCGCAGCAGAAGCAGCGGAGCGGAAAGAAGCAGCAGAGCATGCACTTAAAATGAAGCAACTGGAAATCCAGGGACAGACCAATCAGATAGAGCTGGCAAAAAGTGCAGCGGCTTCCAACTTTGATGGAGGGTACTCACCCCACTCAGATGGTGTGCCTACTTCGCAACCTGCACCACCCAATGCCATGAACTTTCAGCTGGAACCTTTTTCAGAAAGGAACGATACCATGGACGCCTTTTTAGACCGCTTTGAACGCTTTGCAACAGGGTTTGGACTTGAAGAACGGAAGTGGAACTTGAAACTTTCCCAGGGCCTAAGAGGAGCCGCCTACGAAGTTTTTAATAAACTTCCGGCCGGAGAGCAAGATGACTATCAGGCATTGAAAAAAGCTCTCTTGGTGAGGTACGAGCTTCATTCAGAGGCTTACCGGAAAAAAATTTCGAGGTTCTAGGAAGGAGGCCGGAGAGACTTTCTCACAGTTCGCAGCCCGTATTGAAGACTACTTAGTGAAGTGGTGTACACTGGGAAACTTTACCGAGAACTATGACGGGTTGAAAGAGCTGATTGTGATAGAGCAACTAAAAGAGTCTATGTCGGTGGAAATGCGTAGATTTCTCACTGAAAACGGTGCTGACCGGTTAGAAAATATTCTTACACTGGCAGAGCGATTCCAAAATGCTCTCATGGAGTCTCAAGGAGCCAGAAAGAAGTTTTCGGATCAGGCGCCAAAGCAACCTGCTCGCTCCCAACCAGACCAACAAAGCAAAGGACCACACATCTCGCATAAACAGCACGCAAAACAAGATAACTACAAAGAGCAAAACAAGACAAATGCTGCGCCACACCAGAGACAGGGAGATAAATGGTGCAAGTACTGTCGCTTGAACAATCACAACACTAATGAGTGCAAGCGCCGACCTCCTCCCCAACATACTGCCTGTCTGCAGACAAAATCGTCACCCCGGAAGGAGCAGAGGACCGGAAACGTTTCTCATCCTCCCGTCATCGAATCAGTCCTCATAAACGGACAATCTGTGGAGTGCCTTTATGACACAGGACTTGCTTTCGATGCGGTGGTCAGGGCATCTCTTGTCATCCCTGACCAGATAACAGAAGAGAATGTCGACATCCAAGGTCCGACGAAGGATGTTGCACCCGTGACACTGCCAATTGCACTTATCAGAGTGGATTCTCGTTATGTGACAGGAGAGATTCGTGCAGCTATAATGGAAGAACCAATCTACTCTTTAATCTTGGGATGTAGATATGTGTTCCTTGGAGAACCTACTCAACCACTAGTCATAGCGGCCGTACAGACTAGAGGACAGTCAAAAAAAGACGCAGAGCAGGAACCTCCTACCAATATCCTCCCCGAGGAATTGAAGAGGGCCCAAATGGAAGATTCCTCACTGGCGCCATGTTTTAAAAAATTACCAAGGACACACAACCCACCTACCAAGGGAGACTTCGTTATGAAAAATGGATTGATGTATCGCCAAGCTGGAAATGAAGGACAGGAACACAACCAATTAGTAGTTCCTGCAACCTATAGGAACCAGGTGCTTGAGATGGGCCACTCTATCCCATTTAGTGGACACATGGGAATGAGCGCTACGACTCAAAGGATCGCCTGCTACTATTATTGGCCAGGGATCACCGGCGACATTGAACGTTTCGTCAAGTCTTGTCCTCAGTGCCAGAAAGTTGCACCAAAACACTGGACGGCACCCGCGACCCTTGGGGAGATGCCAATCTTGGACACCCCATTTGAAAGAGTCGCCGTGGATATAATTGGACCTCTGCTGAGAACTAAGAAGAGGAACTCCCATATCCTTACCTTAGTGGACACCTGTTCCATGTGGGGCGAAGCCATAGCCATGCCAGCATGCAACTCAGTGCATGTAGCTGACGCTTTACTGAATATCTTTACTAGATTGGGCTTTCCGCATGAAATTCTCACAGACAAAGGGTCACAATTTAGAGGCAAGTTGACAGAGGAGGTGCTTAGAATATTCAAGACTAGGCATATCCATACTTCGCCCTATCACCCCCAAAGTAACGGGCAAGTAGAGCGGTTTAACGGGACGCTCACCTCTATTCTTCGGAAGTTGGCACAGGAGAAGCCAGAAACTTGGGATCAGTATCTTCCTGCTGCATTATTTGCTTATAGGGAAGTACCGCATGCGTCAACTGGAGTTCCTCCGGTTACATTACTCTTCGGAAGACCTATTAAAGGCCCATTAGAAGCCTTACTAAGAACATGGACAGATGCCAAGGCAGACGACACTGTCACATCAGCCTTCCAGTACGTCACAGACTTGAAACAACGCCTGAAGACTGGCTGGGAATTAGCCACAGCGAAAGTATGGGAGGCTAGGCGGAAACATGCCAAATATTACAATCGCAATGCGAAGGACCGAGAACTAGCAGTAGGAGAGCCCAAGTAGCAGTAATAAATTGCAGATTTGCTGGAGGGGACCCTACAAAGTGGTGGAAAAGATTTCTCGCACCAACTATAAAATCGCCGTGAACGGAAAGCAGAAAATTTATCACTTAAATCTGCTTAAGAAGTTTTACGAGCGAGCCCCTGCCGAACCAGCGCATCTCATGACTATGGCCATTGCTATGCAAATGGAAGAAGAGCCATTATCATCCGTAGAGTACCCGGTGATACAGGATCATCATAACCTTCCACTCCCAAAGGAGCATAGGCCTTCAACAAACACATGCCAAGTCCTCCTGTCACGTGCCATCATCTCAAGTTCTTTCCATGTTCTCCTCATCATTTTCACCTCTGTTTCCAACTCTCTTCTCCATGTACTTCTTGGTCTTCCTCTGCCTCTCTTGCCCTGGGGGTTCCAGAACAAGGACTGTCTTGTAATGCTATCAACAGGTTTCCTCAGTGTGTGTCCTATCCATCGCCATCGTCTTCTTCTCATTTCTTGTTCCACTGGCACTTGTCTAGTTCTTGTCATCAGTTCCACGTTGGTAACCTTGTCATACCATTTTAATCACTCTATTCTACGCAAGCACCCATTTATGAAAGTCTGCAGCTTTTTGGTTGTTGTCTTTGTTGTTCTCCATGTCTCTGAGCCATACAATAGGACTGACTTCACATTTGAGTTGAAGATTCTTATTTTCGTGTTGGATCCTATTTCTCTTGATCTCCATATATTTCCCAATGCAATGAAAGCTCCTCTTGCCTTTTGTATTCTTATTTTGATATCGCTGTCTGTCCCTCCAACTTTGTCTATATTACTGCCAAGATATGTGTATGATTCTACATCTTGTATTGGTGTTTCTTCAAGTTCAACCCTGTTATCATTACCTGCATTTATTCGCATTATTTTTGTCTTTTCCCTGTGTATTTTCAGACCCAATTGCTGTGACCTCTCATCGAGTGTTTTCAATTTGTCCTGCATCTGATTACGGCTATGGGACAGAAGAGCCAAGTCATCGGCAAAATCCAGATCATCCAACTGCTTAGTCAGAGTCCACTGGATTCCATTTCTGTTGTGTGTTGCCGATGATCTCATAACCCAATCTATTGCCAGCAAGAAAAGAAATGGAGACAAGAGGCATCCCTGTCGCACTCCTGTTCTTATCCCAAACGGTTCTGTAAGCTGTCCTTCGTGAAGAACTCTGCATGTCATGTCTTCATATGTTTTCTTTATTAAATTAATGATCTTCAGGGGAACTCCATAATGCCTCAACAATTTCCAAAGTGATTCCCTGTCTACACTGTCAAATGCCTTTTCGTAGTCCACAAATCCGATGTATAGTGGTGAATTCCATTCCAGACTTTGTTCAACTATTATTCTCAAAGTGGCTATCTGGTCTGTACAGGATCTGTTTTGTCGAAAACCTGCTTGTTCATCTCTCAGTTTCTTGTCTATGGACTCTTTTAATCTCTCAAGGATAATCCTGTTTAATACTTTTCCTGGCACTGATAGTAACATTATTCCTCTATAATTTGTGCACTCTTGTAAATTTCCCTTCTTAGGCAACTTAACCAGATATCCTTCCTTCCATTCTGCTGGTATCTCTTCCTTTTCCCAGACTTTACCAAGTAATTTATATAACATCTCTGTAGCCGTGTCGATATCTGCTTTGATGGCCTCTGCTGGAATGCCATCAGGTCCAGATGCTTTTCCATCTCTTAGAAGCTTTATGGCTTTCTTTATTTCTTCCTTCGTTGGTCTTTCACCGTTAATTTGTAGCTCTTCTTCTGCTGGCTGGATGTCCGGCGGGTTTTGTGGAGCTGGTCTATTGAGAAGGTCCCCAAAATATTCTGTCCACCTCTTCATTTGCTCTTGTATATTGCTGAGCAGTTTCCCATTCTTGTCTTTTATGAGGCAACTTGTTTGCTTGTATTTCCCTGTTAGCTTCTTTGTGCTGCTATACAGTTCTCTCATATTTCCTTTGGCTGCAGCATCTTCTGCCTCTCTTGCCAACTCCTCAATATACTTCCTCTTGTCTCTTTTGATACTTCGTTTTACTTCTTTGTTTGCTTCTGTGTACACTTCTTGAGCCTTGGCTTTGGAACTTCTGGTTTTGCTTGTGTTTAACTCTGCTTTCTTGTTTTTTCTGTCTTTTATCTTATTGATGGTTTCTGTTGTTATCCATGCTTTTTGTTGTCTTTCCCTTTTCCCCAGTATTTCTTCACATGTCTCCTTCCATACAGTTTTGACCTGCTGCCAATAGTCTTCTGTATTCTCTACATCTTCCAGCTGTTGGAGCACTTGGAATTTGTTGGATACTGTGACCGCAAATTTGTCTCTTGTTTCTTGATTTCTTAGCTGTCCTACATTATACTGTTGTCTATAATTTTGCATTGTTGCATATCTCTTGAGTTTCATTTTTACTTTGGCTATCAGAAGATGGTGATCTGATGCCACATCTGCTCCTCTATATACCTTTACATCCTGCAATGATGATCTAAACTTCTTGTTTATGCATATATGATCAATCTGATTTTCTGTTCTATGGTCTGGTGATATCCATGTTGCCTTGTGTATTCTCTTATGTGGAAACATGCTTCCTCCTATAGCCAGTTGATTTGAAGCACAGAAGTTTGCGAATAGTTCTCCATTTTCATTCATTACTCCTAGCCCATGTTTTCCCATGACTTCTTCAAATCCGGTGTTGACTATACCTATCTTTGCATTCATGTCACCCATCAAAATTGTGATGTCTCTTCTTTTTACTTTATCGATAATTTCCTGTAGTTTAGTATAAAATGCTTCTTTCACAGACTCTTCTTTGTCATTAGTTGGTGCATAACATTGGATGACATTTACATGAATTTTCTTTTTAGCTGTTTTGAAAGTAGCTGTTATTATTCTGGGTCCAACAGCTTCCCATTCAATGAGTGCTTTCTGTGCTTCTTTAGATAACATAAGAGCTACCCCTTCACTGTGGTGTGAACTTTCGTCTTCATGTCCTGAGGACAGCACCAATTCACCTGTGATGAGTTTCTTCCTGTCTACCCCCTTCCACTTTGTTTCACACATTCCCAGAACCTCGATTTTGTATTCCCTCATTTCTGCTGCTACTTGTGCCACTTTCCCTTGTTCGTTTAATGTCCGAACATTCCAGGTGCCAAATCTGGAAGTTCTCCTAGAAGAAAGAAGGTTAGTCAGCAACACAGACTCCTTTCGGCTTTCTCTGTGTTGCATCATACGCCTCCCCACGAGAGGACCTTCCCCTGTCTTGGATGGCTGTGTTTTATTTTCTTTATTTGACTTGTCCATATTTGTTGAAGTTTTTTGTGGTTTAAATTTTTTACAGGATGGGGTAACCGGCCCCATGCCCAACCCTCCTTAGTCGCTTTCTACGACATGCTTGGCAGGGGACAGTGTTACTATTCTTTGCTCCCCTTTCGGGCCCCGGTAACACACGGGTGTGTGATACAGGAGGAATCACATTTAGATGTGAAAATAAGCTCCACCCTAACGGAAGCCCAGCAAGAAAAAGTAAGGAGATTGATGGAAAACCACGCCAACTCTCTGACAGACAAACCGGGCCGGACAAACCTGATGGAGTTTGACATGGAAGTCACGGATCCTACACCCATCCGAATGAGAACCTATCCGATTCCGTATGCCAAGGCGACGGCATTAAAGCAAGAAATTGATTACTTACTTAAGGAAGGCATCATTTCGAAGTCGGAGTCCCCTTACAGTGCGGGATTGGTGCTGTTACGCAAACCCAGTGGAGAACACCGCCTGTGCATCGACTACCGACAGCTGAATGCGTTAACACAGTTCCAGCCAGAACCGTTACCGGACCAGAACCAGCTATTTACTAAGCTGAGCAGGGCTCGCTATTTTTCAAAGATCGACCTCAGTAAAGGGTACTATCAAATACCGGTAAAAGCTGAGGTGAGGAACCTGTTAGCCTTCAGTACTCCAGATGGACACTTCGAGTTTAATGTGATGCCATTTGGACTGAACAATGCTCCTAGTGTCTTCACAAGGATGATGCGAAAGTTATTGGATCCTTTGAATCATCCCGCCATCAGCAATTTTATGGATGATATCCTAGTAGCTACTGAATCGTTTGAAGAACATATATCAGCTCTATCCTTGCTGTTTAACAGACTCAGAGAAGCGGGACTAACCACCCGCCCAACCAAATGTCAAATTGGGTGTGAACAGCTAGAGTTCCTAGGACATACTATATCCCATGGGACCATGTTCCCCGAGACTCAAAACGTTGAGAAGCTGAGAAATGCACCGAGACCGTCCACTAAAAGGGATGCCCGGTCATTTGTATCTCTCTGTGGATTCTACCAGAGATATATAAAGGATTTTAATAGCCTCTGTGCACCGCTTACATCGCTAACCAAGAAAGGAAACCCAGATAAAGTGACATGGTCAGCAGAATGTGAACATGCATATGCACTCTTAAAAGAGAAACTCACCACAAAACCTATTTTACCGTTTCCGGATTTAACAAGAAAATTCATCTTGCGCACAGATGCCAGTAACATTGGAATCGGGGCTACATTACTACAGCCAGATGACAGAAGCTCACCAAATCTATTTCCGGTCGCATATGCGAGTCGGAAGTTAAACCGAGCAGAACAAAACTATTCCACAATCGAAAAGGAATGTTTGTCCCTCGTCTGGGGAATACAAAAATTTCAAGCATACCTATACGGAAGGCAATTTACAATCCAGAGTGATCACCAACCTCTGACCTTCCTCGCCAATTCAAAAAAATTTGAATGCTAGACTGATGAGGTGGTCGCTTGTTCTACAACCTTACATGTTCCAAGTGGACTATATCCAAGGAAAACATAACGTAGGAGCGGATTTTTTAAGCCGTCATCCTATGAGGCAGGACGGAGAGCACAGACAAGTAGAGGAAAGGGTGGAAACCAAAGAGAAAAACGAAGATGAGGAAAAGGATTAAAGAATCCCGAGCAAGAAGGCTAAGCTCTCCTGAGTACGATTGACATCACACTTGAGGAGGGGCTATTGTGATAAACGAACGCAAAGGCCTTATTGCTCTATCTTTTCCTACATCTTTCGTATTGTATTTTCTCCGACATTTGCTCTTTCATCTCATATTTGCGATCCACATTTGCTATTTCATCGTTGTGATTACTCGCGACCGGTATCTAGAGAACCACATTTGTTCTTTCATCGGGGGAAATAAAAATCCTTTGATTGAGTCCACATGCCTGACATTATTGTTTGAAGCCCACATTGCATCGTGATAAATCCGAATCAAACATCTGGGCATGCTGTAATTTCTGTGACACCACATTGGACGCCCAGATTGGCCAGGGGAAAACGTCTCATGCTGTAATGGTGTTATCTTTAGTTGGCCGCGGTTCAGACAAGCGTTGGTTTACCACATTGGACGCCCAGCTTGGCCAGGTGACTTCCAGAAATATATAATACCGAATAATCTACTAGAGTGAAGCAGTCCAGTTTTTTTACCTTGTGAGGAAGAGATTAAACCCCAAAAACGCATAGCCTAATACATGTGTTTATTCAGAGTGGATGATAATTCAGTTCTGTGATTAATTGTGTTCTTAAAGGATTTTGCAAAGGGAAAAGAAGGTTAGTAGATCTTATACTTATTAATACATTTTCTTATTTTTGTTTATTTTAACCTCACAGCTAAAATGTGCGAAAGATAAAGTTTCAAATAATTCTTGGCATAACTGATTAATAAAATCAGAAGATTTTCCTAGAAGATGATAGGATGATAGGAGGTAATTAATAGTTCATATTTCACCTTTATCATCATCACAGTCTCCCATGCGCACACACTCTCATGCACAAGATATTTAACATCATTAGAATTGAACTCAGAGAGAGAGAGATGAATAATGAGCAGTAGTTTAAATGAAAGTCAACCAGTGATGTTAAATGTGAAAAACTTACGAAGACTTTTGTGTGTCTTCAGTTCATCAGAAGTCTGAGTCTACACGCAACGTGTCTGACGTCTAACCAGAAATAAGTTATCAAAAACGGACATTTGGCTAGCAGAATTCGCCATAGGACATCTTTCATTCCTCAATTAAAAAGGAATATTGTCTCACCCACAAGTCATAAGGTATACGTAGCATTTTTCATCACCATATACTGCTTGCTCACAAGTTCAATACATCGTTATCACAAGTTCAATACAGAGTCATCATAAATTCAGATCACTCGAAAGATCATTATTATCTGAAGTCAAGCAAAAGAGCTCAAAAGAGGAATTGCATATTTATACCACGTGCAACACACTCTTAAGCGCATTTTATGAAGCAGACTCGAAAGTATATGAATCACGACTACATACGCAAGATTATGAGTCTACATATCACTAACATTTCGTGAAGATATCCAGTCTGACCAGTACCGTCGGGAGATTAGACAACAGACCTTTTGTTCATATGACAGCTATTAACGGTTGATCAACACTACAGAGATATACTCAAACAGTGAAGGAATATACATAGATATCTCGTCGGCATTCTCCATACGACAACAGTATTCATCAGAACGTCCTCAGCTTAGAGATACCCCATTCGACATAACGTATAACAACTTGGGACATTTTATGCATACATGTGAATCCTCATATCTAGGAGAAGCATTTAGAGACACATGGACTGTGTAGAGTACTCACCATTTTGGTAACACGTATCATATCACATCATCATTTCACTTTACACCAGTTCATTCTTAATAAACTATTACTTAATTAACTGTAATTTTATTATCTCATCTGTGTGTTTTGTGTGAATCGTCTTTCACCATCATCACGTTCTAACCATTACTAACCCTATATGTGTGGATATTTCATTAATAAACCCAATGATCGGTTGATCATTATCAAGAGTTTGTTAATGTATCACTCGTGCTGTCGGTGTTACATATTCACCTATAGGAACCTTTCTCTACTCAGATGAGGTTGGGGGCTTTTTCTTTACGGGATCTAAGGGCAGAAGCTAAGGTCATGGGGAAACAGAACTCTTTCCATAATTAATTAGAAAACACTGTCTAGTGGAAAGCATTCGCATTCCTGTTTTCTTGTCCCTATCTCGAATAGGTCTTTATTATTTCTTAACGAGCCAATTTCTAGAGACCTTATATCTATATCTCATAGACTATTCCTGGCAAAAACTACTGTTGTAGTTGCCCCAGTACTCACCACATGACAATCTCCACAACTAAAAACCTTATAAACTGTTCACACACACCTGCTGGTGTATTAGGTAATGTACTGTCAAATATGTATCTGTCATTGGCATTTGTTCCTGATGGCTGATATCTGATGTACAATAAAGAATTTGAGCAAAATACTTTGCCACTTGTAGCAAATGATGTCCTTGTGAAAAGTATCTCAGTTGATACTGATGAGCTCATTCTGAACATATCTGCCGAGGTAGTGATCATAATTTTCTAAAAATTCACCAAAGATGATCTTGAATTACTGTGTCAAATTTTCCCAAGAATTCTAGAAGCCCAAGAAAGTTTCATTGTGAAGTTCCTAACTGTATAACAGAGCCCTGAAATGTCAAATAATGCTCCGATAAAATCTAAACTACAACTAGTCTTACGAAAACTTTATGCCATCACTTTATTTTTCTTTGACTGATCAGTTTCTATTGGCTCTTGTCAACAGCTTCTTCAATCTTCTTTGAAAGTTCCCATAAATTTTGCATTGCCCCTAAATGATGTTTTGTTTTCATGCTCTGCCGATGAAGTTTGGGCACTGGGTCAGTTTTTTAATCCATGAGTAGTCAAAGCACTTTTCACATCATTTCCAAAGAGGAAACAATAAAAACAAAGTCACTTAACACAGAGTATATTACTCTGTTGCCCTGTCTATATTTATTTTTATCACCTGTTTGTATCTGCGGCTGTTACTGTTGATTAGAATTGTCTTCATTGAACTCCGGACACATAGGTGCTCAGTCTCTCTCAGCAAATGTCGAAGGGTATGAATGCTAATTGTTCCTGTTGCACGCTAGTTGCACACATGTTGAATGCATCCTCTCATATGGCCAACCCTGCTGGTCCTACATTTGATGCCAAATTCTGGCAATGTTAGTCTTGATGATTCATTAAAAGAAGTTATTCTCTAATAAGCAATGCATTAATTGTCCTCAGTATCTCTCCCTTATCCATATCCAATGCACCTTCCATGGGTGCTCTTGAAACTAACCTGTCAGCTCTTTCATTGCTAGGCACCCCTGCATGACCAGGACAGTAGATTTTCACCAGTTCCTGAAGATTTGAGGCTTCTAAGGAGGTTTTCCATTCATGCCGTAGCCATCCATTTTGGACATTCCGAGACACGGACTAAGAGTCTGACACAATAACTGCCCTTGTCAATGAATTTTTAGACATCCACATTAAGGCTGCAGTAGCTGCCTCTACCTCCATTCTCATGCTGGAGGTTGTTATCATGTAAGCTCCGCTATGTTCAGTGACGATTCTACCCTTTACTATAGCAGAGAAGTCCAGCCCTGATTTCTCACCATGGATTACAGACCCAACAGCATCATCATGCCCAGCATGTGGCTGACGGAGGGTGCTGTGTTTCCTGTGTACGCTAATTTGTAACACTGATTCCATAGCATTAGATTTTGTAATTTGTATATTACTGACGGGCGATAAATGATTTCAGTGAACATCTGAGAAATGTGTTCAATTTTTGTCTGAAGTAAAGTCTTCATCAAGAATTTTAGGTGGTCAGTTTTTCAATAAATATTCTCTCACAAACTGGTCAATTCTTTCTGGCCAGGTGGCTGAATCATCTCATATGTTTTTATTTCTTCTACAACTGAAATCTTCAAAACTTGACCTCCTGACAGTGTTCTTGCTCTGGAATATCTTCTCTATCCTTGATGTCCTTTTTTTCACAGTCTCTCTGCCCTAACTAGTAGCTGCATCAGACTGAGGTATTTCTGTGTCATCAGCTATTTCTTGGGCTTCTCTGTTGCTTTCTGCCAACTACTATAGGTTCTGTTGAAGCATGCTCTTCTCTATCAACAACTCTAATTCCTTGGCCGTCTTTTTTAGATGGTTCTGAGAATGTTCTGACATACTCATTGAGACCACCGTTTTACTTTCCCTTGTGAGCCTTTTTTTTTTTCTTGTTTATAATTCCATTCCTGTCTTCTTCTTCTCTGGTTCTCATGTATTTCCTGTAATTCATTATCTCGAGGTTACTTTCGTTTAGTCATTTTAATGACAACTGGAAAAACAACATTAAAATAATTTTTATTTTTAAATAACTAAACAAAAATCATATTAACCAGTACAGAAAAACAATTTAACTTATTTTGAAATCTGTGTCATGGAACATCAGCTTAAATGCTGTGACTATTTTCATTAGCCAAACCTAAACAAGAGGATGCATTCGAGGGGGTTTGCATAACTTGTGTGATGTTCTTATATTGTACACAATATAATCAGATTATTATTTAAATAGCAGCGCTGCAGGTAAATCAGAAATATACAAACTCTAAAGGGTTTAACACTAAAGCTGATTGGTTGGTGTATGATAGTTTCCTAAACACTAAAGCTGATTGGTGGTGTATGATAGTTTCCTAAACACTAAAGCTGATTGGTGGTGTATGATAGTTTCCTAAGCACTAAAGCTGATTGGTGGTGTATGATAGTTTCCTGAACACTAAAGCTGATTGGTGGTGTATGATAGTTTCCTAAACACTAAAGATAACTGGCAGTGTATGATAGTTTCCTAAACACTAAAGCTGATTGGTGGTGTATGATAGTTTCCTAAGCACTAAAGCTGATTGGTGGTATATGATAGTTTCCTGAACACTAAAGCTGATTGGTGGTGTATGATAGTTTCCTAAACACTAAAGATAACTGGCAGTGTATGATAGTTTTCTAAACACTAAAGCTGATTGGTGGTGTATGATAGTTTTCTGAACACTAAAGCTGATTGGTGGTGTATGATAGTTTCCTAAACACTAAAGGTGATACAGGGGCCCGAAAGGGGAGCAAAGAATAGTAACACTGTTCCTACCATGCATGTTGTAGAAAGCGACTAAGGAGGGTTGGGCATGGGGCTGGTTACCCCATCCTGTTAAGAAATTTAAACCACAAAAAACTTCAACAAACATGGACAAGTCAATTAAGGAAAATAAAACAACCATCCTAGACAGGGGAAGGTCCTCTCGCAGGGAGGCGTATGATGCAACACAGAGAAAGCCGAAAGGAGTCTGTGTTACTGACAAACCCTCTTTCTTCTAGAACCTCCAGATTTGGCACCTGGAATGTTCAGACATTAAATGAACAAAGGAAAGCGGCACAGGTAGCAGCAGAAATGAGGGAATATAAAATCGAGGTTCTGGGACTGTGAAACAAAGTGGAAGGGGGTAGACAAGAAGAAACTCATCACAGGTGAATTGGTGCTGTCCTCGGGACATGAAGATGAAAGTTCACACCACAGTGAAGGGGTAGCTCTTATGTTATCTAAAGAAGCACAGAAAGCACTCATTGAATGGGAAGCAGTTGGACCCAGAATAATAACAGCTACTTTTAAAACAGCTAAAAAGAAAATAAATGTAAATGTCATCCAATGTTATGCACCAACTAATGACAAAGAAGAGTCTGTGAAAGAAGCATTTTATACTAGACTACAGGAAATTGTGGAGAAAGTAAAAAGAAGAGACATCACAATTTTGATTGGCGACATGAATGCAAAGATAGGTACAGTCAACACCAGCTTTGAAGAAGTCATGGGAAAACATGTGCTAGGAATAATGAATGAAAATGGGGAACTATTCTCAAACTTCTGTGCTTCAAATGAACTGGCTATAGGAGGAAGCATGTTTCCAGATAAGAGAATACACAAGGCAACATGGATATCACCAGACCATAGAACAGAAAATCAGATTGATCATATATGCATAAACAAGAAGTTTAGATCATCACTGCAGGATGTAAAGGCATATAGAGGAGCAGATGTGGCATCAGATCACCACCTTCTGACAGCCAAGGTAAAAATGAAATTCAAGAGATATGCAACAATGCAAAATTATAGACAACAGTTTAATGTAGGACATCTAAGATATCAAGAAACAAGAGACAAATTTGCGGTCACAATATCCAACAAATTCCATGTGCTCCAACAGCTGGAAGATGTAGAGAATACAGAAGACTATTGGCAGCAAATCAAAACTGTATGGAATGAGACGTGAAGAAATGTTGGGGAAAAGGGAACGACAACAAAAAGCATGGATAACAACAGAAACCATCAATAAGATAAAAGAAAAAACAAGAAAGCAGATTTAAACACAAGCAAAACCAGAAGTTCCAAAGCCAAGGCTCAATAAGTGTACACAGAAGCAAGCAAAGAAGTAAAAAGAAGTATCAAAAGAGACAAGAGGAAGTATATTGAGGAGTTGGCAAGAGAGGCAGAAGATGCTGCAGCCAAAGGAAATATGAGAGAACTGTATAATAGCACAAAGAAGCTAACAGAGAAATACAAGCAAACAAGTTGCCTCATAAAAGACATGAGTGGGAAACTGCTCAGCAATATACAAGAGCAAATGAAGAGGTGGATGGAATATTTTGAGGACCTTTTCAATAGACCAGCTCCACAAAACCCCCAGACATCCAGCTAGCAGAAAAAGAGCTACAAATTAACTGTAAAAGACCAACGAAGAAATAAAGAAAGCCATAAAGCTTCTAAGAGATGGAAAAGCGGCTGGACCAGATGGCATTCCAGCAGAGGCCATCAAAGCAGATATCAACATGGCTACAGAGATGTTATATAAATTACTTGGTAAAGTCTGGGAAAAGGAAGAGATACCAGCAGAATGGAAGGAAGGATATCTGGTTAAGTTGCCTAAGAAGGGAAATTTACAAGAGTGCACAAATTATAGAGGAATAATGTTACTATCAGTGCCAGGAAAAGTATTAAACAGGATTATCCTGGAGAGATTAAAAGAGTCCATAGACAAGAAACTGAGAGATGAACAAGCAGGTTTTCGACAAAACAGATCCTGTACAGACCAGATAGCCACTTTGAGAATAATAGTTGAACAAAGTCTGGAATGGAATTCACCACTATACATTGGATTTGTGGACTACGAAAAGGCATTTGACAGTGTAGACAGAGAATCACTTTGGAAATTGATGAGGCATTATGGAGTTCCCCTGAAGATCATTAATTTAATCAAGAAAATATGAAGACATGACAGGCAGAGTTTTTCATGAAGAACAGCTTACAGAACCGTTTTGGATAAGAACAGGAGTACGACAGGGATGCCTCTTGTTTCTATTTCTTTTCTTACTAGCAATAGACTGGGTTATGAGAACATCAACAACACACAACAGAAATGGAATCCAGTGGAATCTGACTAAGCACTTGGATGATCTGGATTTTGCAGATGACTCTGCACTTCTGTCCCATGACCGTAATCAGATGCAGGACAAATTGAAAACACTCGATGAGAGGTCACAGCAATTGGGTCTGAAAATACGTAGGGAAAAGATAAAAATAATTAGAATAAATGCAGGTAATGATAACAGGGTTGAACTTGAAGAAACACCACTACAAGATGCAGAATCATATACATATCTTGGCAGTAATATAGACAAAGTTGGAGGGACAGACAGTGATATCAAAATAAGAATACAAAAAGCAAGAGGAGCTTTCATTGCATTGGGAAATATAAGGAGATCAAGAGAAATCGGATCCAACACGAAAATAAGAATTATCAACTCAAATGTGAAGTCAGTCCTATTGTATGGTTCTGAAACATGGAGAACAACAGAGACAACAACCAAAAAGCTACAGACTTTCAAAAATGGATCTTTGCGTAAAATAGAAGGATTAAAATGGTATGACAAAGTCACAAATGTGGAATTGATGACAAGAACCAGACAAGTGCCAGTGGAACAAGAGATGAGAAGAAGACGATGGCGATGGATAGGACACACAATGAGGAAACCTGTTGATAGCATTACAAGGCAGTCCTTGTTCTGGAATCCCCAGGGCAAGAGAGGCAGAGGTAGACCAAGAAGCACATGGAGAAGAGAGCTGGACACTGAGGTGAAAATGATGTGGAGAATGTGGAAAGAACTTGAGATGATGACATGTGACAGGACCTGGCATGTGTTTGTTGAAGGCCTATGCTCCTTTGGAAGTGGAGGGTTATGATGATGATGATAAAGCTGACTGGTGGTGTATGATAGTTTCCTAAACACTAAAGCTGATTGGTGGTGTATGATAGTTTCCTAAACACTAAAGCTGATTGGTTGGTGTATGATAGTTTCCTAAACACTAAAGATAACTGGCAGTGTAGCGACTAAGGAGGGTTGGGCATGGGGCTGGTTACCCCATCCTGTTAAGAAATTTAAACCACAAAAAACTTCAACAAACATGGACAAGTCAATTAAGGAAAATAAAACAACCATCCTAGACAGGGGAAGGTCCTCTCGCAGGGAGGCGTATGATGCAACACAGAGAAAGCCGAAAGGAGTCTGTGTTACTGACAAACCCTCTTTCTTCTAGAACCTCCAGATTTGGCACCTGGAATGTTCAGACATTAAATGAACAAAGGAAAGCGGCACAAGTAGCAGCAGAAATGAGGGAATATAAAATCGAGGTTCTGGGACTGTGAAACAAAGTGGAAGGGGGTAGACAAGAAGAAACTCATCACAGGTGAATTAGTGCTGTCCTCGGGACATGAAGATGAAAGTTCACACCACAGTGAAGGGGTAGCTCTTATGTTATCTAAAGAAGCACAGAAAGCACTCATTGAATGGGAAGCAGTTGGACCCAGAATAATAACAGCTACTTTTAAAACAGCTAAAAAGAAAATAAATGTAAATGTCATCCAATGTTATGCACCAACTAATGACAAAGAAGAGTCTGTGAAAGAAGCATTTTATACTAGACTACAGGAAATTGTGGAGAAAGTAAAAAGAAGAGACATCACAATTTTGATTGGCGACATGAATGCAAAGATAGGTACAGTCAACACCAGCTTTGAAGAAGTCATGGGAAAACATGTGCTAGGAATAATGAATGAAAATGGGGAACTATTCTCAAACTTCTGTGCTTCAAATGAACTGGCTATAGGAGGAAGCATGTTTCCAGATAAGAGAATACACAAGGCAACATGGATATCACCAGACCATAGAACAGAAAATCAGATTGATCATATATGCATAAACAAGAAGTTTAGATCATCACTGCAGGATGTAAAGGCATATAGAGGAGCAGATGTGGCATCAGATCACCACCTTCTGACAGCCAAGGTAAAAATGAAATTCAAGAGATATGCAACAATGCAAAATTATAGACAACAGTTTAATGTAGGACATCTAAGATATCAAGAAACAAGAGACAAATTTGCGGTCACAATATCCAACAAATTCCATGTGCTCCAACAGCTGGAAGATGTAGAGAATACAGAAGACTATTGGCAGCAAATCAAAACTGTATGGAATGAGACGTGAAGAAATGTTGGGGAAAAGGGAACGACAACAAAAAGCATGGATAACAACAGAAACCATCAATAAGATAAAAGAAAAAACAAGAAAGCAGATTTAAACACAAGCAAAACCAGAAGTTCCAAAGCCAAGGCTCAATAAGTGTACACAGAAGCAAGCAAAGAAGTAAAAAGAAGTATCAAAAGAGACAAGAGGAAGTATATTGAGGAGTTGGCAAGAGAGGCAGAAGATGCTGCAGCCAAAGGAAATATGAGAGAACTGTATAACAGTACAAAGAAGCTAACAGGGAAATACAAGCAAACAAGTTGCCTCATAAAAGACAAGAATGGAAAACTGCTCAGCAATATACAAGAGCTAATGAAGAGGTGGATGGAATATTTTGAGGACCTTTTCAATAGACCAGCTCCACAAAACCCCCAGACATCCAGCTAGCAGAAAAAGAGCTACAAATTAACTGTAAAAGACCAACGAAGAAATAAAGAAAGCCATAAAGCTTCTAAGAGATGGAAAAGCGGCTGGACCAGATGGCATTCCAGCAGAGGCCATCAAAGCAGATATCAACATGGCTACAGAGATGTTATATAAATTACTTGGTAAAGTCTGGGAAAAGGAAGAGATACCAGCAGAATGGAAGGAAGGATATCTGGTTAAGTTGCCTAAGAAGGGAAATTTACAAGAGTGCACAAATTATAGAGGAATAATGTTACTATCAGTGCCAGGAAAAGTATTAAACAGGATTATCCTGGAGAGATTAAAAGAGTCCATAGACAAGAAACTGAGAGATGAACAAGCAGGTTTTCGACAAAACAGATCCTGTACAGACCAGATAGCCACTTTGAGAATAATAGTTGAACAAAGTCTGGAATGGAATTCACCACTATACATTGGATTTGTGGACTACGAAAAGGCATTTGACAGTGTAGACAGAGAATCACTTTGGAAATTGATGAGGCATTATGGAGTTCCCCTGAAGATCATTAATTTAATCAAGAAAATATGAAGACATGACAGGCAGAGTTTTTCATGAAGAACAGCTTACAGAACCGTTTTGGATAAGAACAGGAGTACGACAGGGATGCCTCTTGTTTCTATTTCTTTTCTTACTAGCAACAGACTGGGTTATGAGAACATCAACAACACACAACAGAAATGGAATCCAGTGGAATCTGACTAAGCACTTGGATGATCTGGATTTTGCAGATGACTCTGCACTTCTGTCCCATGACCGTAATCAGATGCAGGACAAATTGAAAACACTCGATGAGAGGTCACAGCAATTGGGTCTGAAAATACGTAGGGAAAAGATAAAAATAATTAGAATAAATGCAGGTAATGATAACAGGGTTGAACTTGAAGAAACACCACTACAAGATGCAGAATCATATACATATCTTGGCAGTAATATAGACAAAGTTGGAGGGACAGACAGTGATATCAAAATAAGAATACAAAAAGCAAGAGGAGCTTTCATTGCATTGGGAAATATAAGGAGATCAAGAGAAATCGGATCCAACACGAAAATAAGAATTATCAACTCAAATGTGAAGTCAGTCCTATTGTATGGTTCTGAAACATGGAGAACAACAGAGACAACAACCAAAAAGCTACAGACTTTCAAAAATGGATCTTTGCGTAAAATAGAAGGATTAAAATGGTATGACAAAGTCACAAATGTGGAATTGATGACAAGAACCAGACAAGTGCCAGTGGAACAAGAGATGAGAAGAAGACGATGGCGATGGATAGGACACACAATGAGGAAACCTGTTGATAGCATTACAAGGCAGTCCTTGTTCTGGAATCCCCAGGGCAAGAGAGGCAGAGGTAGACCAAGAAGCACATGGAGAAGAGAGCTGGACACTGAGGTGAAAATGATGTGGAGAATGTGGAAAGAACTTGAGATGATGACATGTGACAGGACCTGGCATGTGTTTGTTGAAGGCCTATGCTCCTTTGGAAGTGGAGGGTTATGATGATGATGATAAAGCTGACTGGTGGTGTATGATAGTTTCCTAAACACTAAAGCTGATTGGTGGTGTATGATAGTTTCCTAAACACTAAAGCTGATTGGTTGGTGTATGATAGTTTCCTAAACACTAAAGATAACTGGCAGTGTATGATAGTTTCCTAAACACTAAAGCTGATTGGTGGTGTATGATAGTTTCCTAAACACTAAAGCTGACGGGTGGTGTTTGATAGTTTCCTAAACATTAAAGTTGACTGGTGGTGTATGATAGTTTCCTAAACACTAAAGCTGACTGGTGGTGTATGATAGTTTCCTAAACACTAAAGCTGAAGGGGTTGTATGATAGTTTCCTAAACACTAAAGCTGACTGGTGGTGTATGATAGTGTAACAGTGTGGCCTACTATGTCGCTACAACTGTTAGACTTATAGTAATATACTTATGAATGATTGGGTTATAATAAATAAACCACTAGTCAAGAATCAATGTGTATGATAGTTGGCCTCCTAAACACTGGAAAACATTTAGATTAGAGAGAACCTTGAACAATGGTTGGTCATCCTCACTTAGTAACAATAATTTTAGACTAGAGGTTTCGTAGTTAGTTAGGTTAAAGATTATTTCAACGGTCAGCTAGGCCCCAAGACCAATCACAAGAAGGTTTCCGGTCTCAACTCCAATGAGAAATATTTCATCCAGCAAGCCCTATGAACCAGCACCAACCCCTGCTACAATTTTATTGTGGTTTACTTCACAACTCGTAAGTTCGAACTAGTTATTCAAAGTCTCGAATCGAATTTTAATTTAGCTACGTTTCCACAGTATTCTGACATGCCATAAAAAGACTCTCAAAAGCAGTAAGCCATTTGCCATCGAGGCTAAAGCTGTCAGTTTTTCCTTGCCTCCCCACCAGAAATGAGCTTGGAGATGACAGAAACAAATTGAATAAAGATTATTTCGTATTAAAAAAAAAAAAAAATCTCTCTTGAGGTGTGGAGCAACCTGGCGCATCCCCTATTGAAAACAAAAAGCCTTTGACTCATACGGTTAGGACAAGTATATAACCATCTAGAGATCCACTACCAACCAGGGTCATTAGTGAACCAGCACTAACCCCTGCTACAATTATATTGTGGTTTTCTCCACAACTCGTAAGTTCGATCTAGTTTTAATTGAAGTCTTACTTACTTACTTAGTCGTTCCCCTTCTACCGTGAGGTGTAGAGGTTTGGAAGAGAGAGCGCCAGACCATTCTATCAGCTGTCTTCTTCCTGGCCTGGTTCTATTCTAGTCCTCGGTCCTTCAAAGATTGTCTAATGTTGTCCTCCCAGCGGACTCTGGGTCGTCCTGGAGGTCTGGATCCCTGGCTCTTTGTTTCCCATGCTTGTCGTGGTAGCCGATCTTCTCCCATTCTGCAGACATGGCCAAACCATCTTAGTTGGGACTGTTCTATTTGGGTCTGCAGCGGATGGGATTTTAGGCCTTGACGGATCGTCTGGTTGCGGACCATGTCTCTTCTTGTTACTTCAACCACTTTCCTCAGATACCTCATTTCTGAGGTTTGGATCTGGCTTTTGTGGGTTGTAGTCATTGCCCACGACTCGCATCCATATGTCAAGACTGGGACATAGGTGGAGCGGTATACAGCCATCCTCGTTTTCCCACCAACCTCTTTCTTGCTGAGGAATCCACGATTTATGGCCTGAAAAAGTCTCCCAGCCACTGCTTTTTGAGTGGCCAACTCTTCTTTGATGCCTCCCTTTCGGTCTATAATAGCTCCAAGATATTTAAAGTGGTCGACCTGCTCCAGGACCTGTTCTCCCAACTTAATCTGATGTTTTCTTTCTTCTCGTGATATCACCATGGATTTTGTTTTAGAGCTGCTTATGACCCATCCCTCTCTTCTCCAGCTCTTCCTTCCAGACTTGCAGGTTGGATTGGAGATGTGCCTCTGATTTAGCAATCAGGGCAACATCATCAGCAAATGCCAGCTCCGAAATATAGACCTGTCTCATCTTCCAGTACCCCACTGAATACTTTCTTGTTCTCTCCTTACATGCCTTGATGACATCGTCCATAAGGAGTATGAAGAGGTAAGGTGATAGGATATCACCTTGTCTTACACCAGTGGTGGTCCTGAACTCTTCTGACTTATGGTTTGCTGTCCTCACATAATTTCTGCAAGACTTGTAGAAGCTCTGTATAGCATGAATCAGAGGTGCTGGAATATTCTTCCTTGCCAAACAGTCCCAAAGTTTGCTCCAGGGGACCCTGTCAAACGCCTTTTCCAGATCTATGAAACAAAGATGGATCTCACTCTTATACTCAAGGGCCTTTTCACTCAGCTGTCTGAGTGTGAAGATTAGGTCTTGAGTACTTCGGTTTGCTCAGAATCCGCACTGGACCTCATCCAATTGTGGCTCAGCTAGGCGTCGGAGTCTCTGCTCTAGGATTCTAGAGTAGATTTTACCAGGGACACTGAGAAGGGATATGCCTCTATGGTTTCCACACTGACCATTGTCACCCTTTTTGAAAATTGGTGTTATGATGGCAATCTCCCAATCCTTTGGTATGGTCTTGTTGCACCACGCTGCCTGTAGGACCCTTAAGAGTAATAGGTCGCCTGATGCTCCCATGTACTTAACCATTTCTGGTGTTATACCATCATGCCCTGCTGCTTTGCCCATCTTGATTTTCTCTAGTGCTGCCCTCAGTTCTTCCATCTTTATGTCATCTTCACCATCATTGGTTTTCTCTTTTGTGCTAGTGGTTATCATTTCTGATGCTTCACCATGCTCACCATCCAGGAGTTCTGAGAAATATTCTTTCCATCTTTCCATTACTTCCTTCGGGGCAGTAAGCAATTTGCCTTGCTTGTCCTTTATAAATTTGAGAGGGCATTGTTTTTCTTTCCTCATGTTCTTTAGGGTCTTATAGAACAATTTCTGGTTTTCTTGTGCATCTTTTTCTAGCTTTTCTCCAAATTCTTCCCAGGACTTCTGTTTTGCTGCTAGCACTTTGTTCTTTGCTTCTGTTCTGAGTGTCACATATTCTCTATATTTTTCCATTTGTCCTGTTGTGTTTTTAGCTCCTAAGTATTGTTTCCATGCCATTTTCTTCTCTCTTATTTTCTCTTTGACTTCCTCTGTCCACCAAGGTGTCCTCTTTCTCTGGTTCCCAAGTCGGACTTCACCGCATGCTTCTGCAGCAGCTGTCTTTATGATATCCTTGAATTTATTCCAGAGGGTTTCCAAGTCATCAGGTCGTTCTTCTGTGTTGCTCACTGCTGTAGCAATAAGCCCCTGATATCTGGTCTTAATTTCTGGCTCTCTCAGCTTGTAGGTCCTAATGCTCATTTCTCCTGCTCATTTACTTGGTTTCTTGCGTGATGTTGGGCAGTTCCTAGGCTGAGCAACTCTTTCAGTTGTTCGTTTGATTGTTAGCAGGTAGTGATCACTTCCAATCTCTGGCCCCCTCCAGACTCTTGCATCTCGGACATATCTGAATGAGCTTCTCCGAACAATGGCATAGTTGATCACTGACTTCTCATTCTTGGTTGGTTCACATCTAGTGTATGCATGTATGCGCTTATGGGGGAACTTTGTGTTTGTAATGATCAGATTCTGCTCACTGCAGAATCTAAGGAGTCGCTTTCCATTGTCATTGAGAGTATCTTCTCCATATCTTCCGATAACTCCACCCCATCTAGCATGGTCATTTCCAACTCTGGCATTAAAATCTCCGAGCATAATAACTTCATCTAGGCGGTCATCCACTGTCCTTTGAAGCAGCTCAAAGAATTCCTCCTTGACCTCTGCTCTCTCATCCTCATTTGGCCCATACACTATGACCAGGTTGACTATGGTTTCTCCTTCTTTTAGTTTTACAACCGTAATGCGCTCCGAGACAAAGTTCCATCCCTTGATACTATCTTTTTGATTTTGGGCCACAATGCAACCCACGCCCCCTTTAGCTCTTTCAGATATGGGTACACCACTGTAGAGCAACGTGTTGCCATCGAGATCCATGACTCCTTGTCCTTTTTTCTTCGTTTCCGTTATAGCCAGGATTTCTAGTTTTGCTTTCCTCATCTCTTCCACCAGCTCCTCTTCCTTCCCATTTATACTTCTTGTGTTCCAAGTTCCATAAGTCGTAGTCCGTAGTCCGTTCCAGTTCGTCGCCTTTAGAATCAGTCCGGTTTTCTCTCTTGTAGTTCGCGTAATCATGATTTAAAGCAAACAGGTGATTGGCCTGTTGTGCCTTTGCATGGTGGAGGGGCTACCTCCTTACGGCCTCCATGCAGGCCGCCCTCCTCCTTTTTCATCCGGGCTTGGGACCGGCATAGGCGGAGTTTTGAAGTCTCGAATCGAATTTTAATTTCACTAGGATTCCACGGTGTTCAGACATGCCATAACACGACTTCTGAGGAGCCGTAAACCTTTTGCCATCGAGGCTAAAGCTGGCAGTTTTTCCTTTCCTCCCCACCAGAAATAAGCGTGGAGCTGCCAATTTTTATACAGAAACAAAATGAATAAAGGATATTTCGTATAACTACTTGGACTTATCAAATATAATGCACTATTGGAAATTTTCCTTGACTGTTGAAAGTTGCTGTTTATAATCAAAACCTCAAGTTTGGTTTTAAAACCACAAAGGCACTTACGAGTATTCCTGATTACCTGGGTTATACTTAACTTCTGGAAGCAACATCTCTGGTGTATAATCAGTCTTCCACAGAAGAATTGCAGTAAAGAAAGTCTTGTGATTATTTCCCTTAGCACAAGAGATCTACAGATTTTCCTCCCTTTCCCCAAAGGCTCTGTCACAATAGTTTCCTAAACACTAAAGCTGACTGGTGGTGTATGATAGTTTCCTAAACACTAAAGCTGATTGGTGGTGTATGATGGTTTCCTAAACACTAAAGCTGACTGGTGGTGTATGATAGTTTCCTAAACACTAAAGCTGATTGGTGGTGTATGATAGTATCCTAAGCACTAAAGCTGATTGGTGGTGTATGATAGTATCCTAAGCACTAAAGCTGACTGGTGGTGTATGATAGTTTCCTAACACTAAAGCTGACTGGATGTGTATGATAGTTACCAGAACACTAAAGCTGATGTGGTGTATGATAGTTTCCTAAACACTAAAGCTGATTGGTGGTGTATGATAGTTTCATTAAACACTAAAGTTGACTGGCAGTGGACGACAGTTTCCTAAACACTAAAGCTGACTGGTGGTGTATGATAGTTTCCTAAACACTAAAGTTGACGGGTGGTGTATGATAGTTTCCTAAACACTAAAGCTGATTGGTTGGTGTATGATACTTTCCTAAACATTAAAGTTGATTGGTGGTGTATGATACTTTCCTAAACATTAAAGTTGATTGGTGGTGTATGATAGTTTCCTAAACACTAAAGCTGATTGGTTGGTGTATGATACTTTCCTAAACACTAAAGTTGATTGGTGGTGTATGATAGTTTCCTAAACACTAAAGCTGATTGGTGGTGTATGATACTTTCCTAAACACTAATGTTGATTGGTTGGTGTATGATACTTTCCTAAACACTAAAGCTGATTGGTTGGTGTATGATACTTTCCTAAACATTAAAGTTGATTGGTGGTGTATGATAGTTTCCTAAACACTAAAGCTGACTGGTGGTGTATGATAGTTTCCTAAACACTAAAGCTGACGGGCGGTGTATGATAGTTTCCTAACACTAAATCTGACTGGTGGTGTATGATAGTATCCTAAGCACTAAAGCTGATTGGTGGTGTATGATAGTATCCTAAGCACTAAAGCTGATTGGTGGTGTATGATAGTTTCCTAAACACTAAAGCTGACTGGTGGTGTATGATAGTTTCCTAAACACTAAAGTGGATTTGTGGTGTATGATAGTTTCCTAAGCACTAAAGATGATTGGTGGTGTATGATAGTTTCCATGAGAACAATTTGTCAATTACTGATCAATTCGCTTAAAAAAAGACTAAGTTAATACTCTAGGGACAGACAGTTGTCCAAAGAAAGCACATGCACATTTTGTAAGACTCTGTTCATCCCTTCTGGAATCCCCAGGGCAAGAGAGGCAGAGGTAGACCAAGAAGCACATGGAGAAGAGAGCTGGAAACAGAGGTGAAAATGAGGAGAACGTGAAAACTGGTGGTGTATGATAGTTTCCTAACACTAAAGCTGACTGGATGTGGATGATAGTTTCCTAAACACTAAAGCTGATGTGGTGTATGATAGTTTCCTAAACACTAAAGCTGATTGGTGGTGTATGATAGTTTCATTAAACACTAAAGCTGACTGGCAGTGTATGATAGTTTCCTAAACACTAAAGCTGAATGGTGGTTTATGAGATTCCTATACACTAAAGCTGACTGGTGGTGTATGATAGTTTCCTAAACACTAAAGCTGATTGGTGGTGTATGATAGTTTCCTAAACACTAAAGCTGTTTGGTTGGTGTATGATAGTTTCCTAAACACTAAAGATAATTGGCAGTGTATGATAGTTTCCTAAACACTGAAGATAATTGGCAGTGTATGATAGTTTCCTAAACACTAAAGCTGATTGGTGGTGTATGATAGTTTCCTAAACACTAAAGCTGATTGGTGGTGTATGATAGTTTCCTAAACACTAAAGCTGTTTGGTTGGTGTATGATAGTTTCCTAAACACTAAAGATAATTGGCAGTGTATGATAGTTTCCTAACACTAAAGCTGACTGGTGGTGTATGATAGTTTCCTAAACACTAAAGCTGATTGGTGGTGTATGATAGTTTCCAAAACAATAAAGCTGTTTGGTGGGTGTATGATAGTTTCCTAAACACTAAAAATAATTGGTGGTGTATGATAGTTTCCTAAACACTAAAGCTGATTGGTGGTGTATGATAGTTTCCTAAACACTAAAGCTGACTGGTGGTGTATGATAGTTTCCTAAACACTAAAGCTGATTGGTGGTGTATGATAGTTTCCTAAACATTAAAGTTGACTGGTGGTGTATGATAGTTTCCTAAACACTAAAGCTGACTGGTGGTGTATGATAGTTTCCTAAACACTAAAGCTGACGGGTGGTGTATGATAGTTTCCTAACACTAAATCTGACGGGTGGTGTAGGATGGTTTCCTAAACACTAAAGCTGACTGGTGGTGTATGATAGTTTCCTAAGCACTAAAGATGATTGGTGGTGTATGATAGTATCCCAAGCACTAAAGCTGATTGGTGGTGTATGATAGTATCCTAAGCACTAAAGCTGATTGGTGGTGTATGATAGTTTCCTAAACACTAAAGCTGATTGGTGGTGTATGATAGTTTCCTAAACACTAAAGTGGATTTGTGGTATATGATAGTTTCCTAAGCACTAAAGATGATTGGTGGTGTATGATAGTTTCCATGAGAACAATTTGTCAATTATTGATCAATTCGCTTAAAAAAAGACTAAGTTAATACTCTAGGGACAGACAGTGGTCCAAAGAAAGCACATGCACATTTTGTAAGACTCTGTTCATCCCTTCTGGAATCCCCAGGGCAAGAGAGGCAGAGGTAGACCAAGAAGCACATGGAGAAGAGAGCTGGAAACAGAGGTGAAAATGAGAACGTGAAAACTGGTGGTGCATGATAGTTTCCTAACACTAAAGCTGACTGGATGTGGATGATAGTTTCCTAAACACTAAAGCTGATGTGGTGTATGATAGTTTCCTAAACACTAAAGCTGATTGGTGGTGTATGATAGTTTCATTAAACACTAAAGCTGACTGGCAGTGTATGATAGTTTCCTAAACACTAAAGCTGAATGGTGGTTTATGAGATTCCTAAACACTAAAGCTGACTGGTGGTGTATGATAGTTTCCTAAACACTAAAGCTGATTGGTGGTGTATGATAGTTTCCTAAACACTAAAGATAATTGGCAGTGTATGATAGTTTCCTAAACACTAAAGCTGATTGGTGGTGTATGATAGTTTCCTAAGCACTAAAGCTGAAGGGGTTGTATGATAGTTTCCTAAATACTAAAGCTGACTGGTGGTGTATGATAGTTTCCTAAACACTAAAGCTGACTGGTGGTGTATGATAGTTTCCTAAACACTAAAGCTGACTGGTGGTGTATGAGAGTTTCCTAAACACTAAAGCTGATTGGTGGTGTATGATAGTTTCCTAAACACTAAAGCTGATTGGTTGGTGTATGATACTTTCCTAAACATTAAAGTTGACTGGTGGTGTATGATAGTTTCCTAAACACTAAAGCTGACTGGTGGTGTATGATAGTTTCCTAAACACTAAAGCTGATGGGTGGTGTATGATAGTTTCCTAACACTAAATCTGACTGGTGGTGTATGATAGTTTCCTAAACACTAAAGCTGACGGGTGGTGTATGATAGTTTCCTAACACTAAATCTGACTGGTGGTGTATGATAGTTTCATAAACACTAAAGCTGACTGGTGGTGTATGATAGTTTTGTAAACACTAAAGCTGACTGGTGGTGTATGATAGTTTCCTAAACACTAAAGCTGATTGGTGGTGTATGATAGTTTCCTAAACACTAAAGTGGATTTGTGGTGTATGATAGTTTCCTAAGCACTAAAGATGATTGGTGGTGTATGATAGTTTCCATGAGAACAATTTGTCAATTACTGATCAATTCGCTTAAAAAAAGACTAAGTTAATACTCTAGGGACAGACAGTTGTCCAAAGAAAGCACATGCACATTTTGTAAGACTCTGTTCATCCCTTCTGGAATCCCCAGGGCAAGAGAGGCAGAGGTAGACCAAGAAGCACATGGAGAAGAGAGCTGGAAACAGAGGTGAAAATGAGGAGAACGTGAAAACTGGTGGTGTATGATAGTTTCCTAACACTAAAGCTGACTGGTGGTGTATGATAGTTTCCTAAACACTAAAGCTGATTGGTGGTGTATGATAGTTTCCTAAACACTAAAGCTGTTTGGTTGGTGTATGATAGTTTCCTAAACACTAAAGATAATTGGCAGTGTATGATAGTTTCCTAAACACTAAAGATAATTGGCAGTGTATGATAGTTTCCTAAACACTAAAGATAATTGGCAGTGTATGATAGTTTCCTAAACACTAAAGCTGATTGGTGGTGTATGATAGTTTCCTAAGCACTAAAGCTGAAGGGGTTGTATGATAGTTTCCTAAATACTAAAGCTGACTGGTGGTGTATGATAGTTTCCTAAACACTAAAGCTGACTGGTGGTGTATGATAGTTTCCTAAACACTAAAGCTGACTGGTGGTGTATGATAGTTTCCTAACACTAAATCTGACTGGTGGTGTATGATAGTTTCCTAAGCACTAAAGATGATTGGTGGAGGATATAGGTAGCGGTCACCTAGAGCCGGTGTTACAACCAGAAGATATAGGCAGCGGTCACATAGGGCCAGTGTTACCATTAGGCGATCTAGGTGGTCACCTGGGGCCAGTGTTACCATTAGGCAATTAAGTGGTCACCTAAAGTCTCTCCACAACTCGTTTTACATATATAATATAACCTCCTGTCATTAAAATAAATCAACATCTTCATACCTCTGTGTTCCCTGTAGGACACAGGCAGCAACAGTTTCTCTTCACCAAGTTCTATTTTGAGCTCTGTGACTTCAGCTCTGCCCATGAGTTACTCAATGCTTTGGCTTCCTCTTCTACTTCTGTGTGGCTCCACAAAAGATAATGTCTCTTTTAACTGGTTGCTTGTTTCCTGAGGGTATATTCTAATCAGTTCCACTTCTCTCATTAATTTCCACCTGTTTTTATTATTGTCTGATTCTCTTTTATAAGTCTGTGTTTTTATCATTAAATCTGGCCACACATGATGTAAAGCAGGGATCTGCTGATGAAGGTCTGAAGTTTATTAATGATATTCTTTGTGACATGGTGCATTTCCTAACCACAAAGTAGGACAGATTATACACTTTTGTTGAACAAACTTAATTAATTTTTCTGAGGAACAACTGCAAAGTTGCACACTGGTTAGAGAAAAATAAAGGCGATTCTGGTTTGTTATAATATCATGATTTGTTCCTTTTTCTTTAATTAAACAAACAGAATTCCAAAACAAAATTTACAACAAAACAAAAAAAGAAAGAAAGAAAGGAAAAGAGAAAATTACAACTGACCTTAACGTAGCTGAGATGCTGAGATTAAATCTTCCAAGTCTCAAGCTATTCCTCGAAATGAAAAAACCCCTTCCTACCAACGTGCCACTAACAAATAATTTCTGACCCAATCCCATCAACAAGCTCCACAAGTTTTCCTGTGGAGGAAAAAAAAATATATATATATATATATATTGGTGCGGGGTCAGATTTATACCCACTAAAAAAAGAAACCTGTCAGGTATAGAATTGTAAATTTTTCTAGGTCCACTATCTGGGTTAGATCTGCTGCGTGTCTTCTCTTTTTCATCTGCAACCATAACTCCCCATACACTGTTACCATAAGCTAGGGTGACCTTTTTTTTTTTTAAGGACATTTTCTGATTTTTTGACTTAAAAGGAGGACCACGGAGGACACTTTGTAAGAAAAGGAAGACAAAAAGGAAGACAACGGAAGACATTTTGTAAGAAAAGGAAAACAAAAAGGAAGACAACGGAAGACACTTTGTAAGAAAAGGAAGACAAAAAGGAAGACAACGGAAGACATTTTGTAAGAAAAAGAAAACAAAAAGGAAGACAACGGAAGACACTTTGTAAGAAAAGGAAGACAAAAAGGAAGACAACGGAAGACACTTTGTAAGAAAAGGAAGGCAAAAAGGAAGACAACGGAAGACATTTTGTAAGAAAAGGAAAACAAAAAGGAAGACAACGGAAGACACTTTGTAAGAAAAGGAAGACAAAAAGGAAGACAACGGAAGACACTTTGTAAGAAAAGGAAGACAAAAAGGAAGACAACGGAAGACATTTTGTAAGAAAAGGAAAACAAAAAGGAAGACAACGGAAGACACTTTGTAAGAAAAGGAAGACAAAAAGGAAGACAACGGAAGACATTTTGTAAGAAAAGGAAGACAAAAAGGAAGACAACGGAAGACACTTTGTAAGAAAAGGAAGACAAAAAGGAAGACAACGGAAGACACTTTGTAAGAAAAGGAAGACAAAAAGGAGGACACATTAATGTCACTAATTTAATACATTTATGTAAAAAATCATGATCAAATAAATAGAAATATTTCAACGAAATAAAAAATATTATTTAAATCTTTATAAAATGCTTGTTTTAATCATTTTTCCATCAAAGCATTTTTTTTTAAACATCACAAAATATTCAGTCTTTAACACTGTACCTGTTACTTGACATTATTTTTCTCAGTAAGTCTGAATTTATAACTAAAATATTCATAGAACTGTGGACATGAAACATTCTTATAATTGTACTGAACTTATAATATTCCTTTAATACATTCAACAGTGAATCGGTTTCTGTCCTTTGTCCACTGACTTTCCATTAAAGAAAAAAGCCTCTTAAATATTAGCATTTTGTCCTGCAACAGCAAAATAAATATTGTGCAATTAGCAGTAGTTGAGCATGTAACTCTACATGTTTGGATTGTTCAAATAATTTGGTCCATTTTTCTTGTGTCAATAATTCAATAAAAGTATTATCTTTCAGATTTGATTGGACAAAATTGATCAGGATGTTCAGTTGATCTAAGCATTTCATGTCATTAATTTTCATGTCCTTGCTCACTAAATACTTGATGGAGGCCATAACATTAATCCATGTTGGAAATTGTAATAATGTCATCCAACCAAAACAATTTAACTCCTCTAAAGGTTTTACCCATACCTCAAGGTAGTCGAACATTCCTGCCATAACTGTTTTCCTCTAAAAACTTATCACATGATAGTCCTTCTTTTTGCTTTTCTTCAAGCAAAGATTGTACTTTCATGCGCACAAACTCTTCACTCATCCTAAGCTTTAAAATATATATTACATTTTTAACATAGTTAAAAACTTCCACAACAGAGTTGCACACTCTTTCCATTTTTTCTATGTTGGTGTGGAAAATACCCATTAGAGAATAAACTTGCAGAAGATATAAATCCGTCATCTCATTTTCAAAACAAACCTTTTGATTGGAGTTGGAGGTTTGTTCTGTGAAAGGAAAAATGATTTCAAAGCAGGATACATTTCTATCATTCTCCCAATGGATGGTAAATGCGCTCTGATATAACCAAATAGCTAGAAGAAGACAAAAACCAAACCAAAAAAAAACAACCACCTAGTCTTTCAAATCTGAACAGATGTCAGCATGGCCAGATTTTACCAAATTTTGATGACTTTCTGAATTTTTATCCGTTGTGCTGGGTTTGATGTTAATACAGTTTGTTGTTAAGAAATCTTAGTGTACTGAATGAGGTCAGCTGTGAAGGTCCCTGAATATAATAAATATTAGAGTAAATTTCCAGGGCACCTTTCTACTACCACCACTATGATCTCATTCAGACTTATTCTAGATAGAATGTAAGATGACTACGTTTGGTGTCTAGGGTTATGAAATGTTAGTGTAAGGTTGCATTAACCAACTAAACATATAAACAATTACACAAATTATTTTATTATCTAATACAACATAACAGTACCACACGAACTACACTTTAAAAGACTATCTTTAGTAAGTCAGTGGTTGAAAGTTTGGTAAAGTTAATGTTTTTCAATTTATTGTCCTGAATCTAATTTATTTGGAATCAGGACTGACAATCAAAGTGAAATCATAGAAATTAATTACATCAATCAATTTACATAATGGATCTTCTGACCATAATACACATATTATTATATAAGAGTGTAGTTGTATTGTCTAACTGAGGTGACTTCTAGTATACACTGGTTGATTGTTTATTATCATCATCTCTGCATGTTGTTTGTAAGTTTTTGTGGACACTGATGGAATGTTTATGTCACTATTCTCAGTCTCTTATTTTAATATAATGTTAGTTGAGCGATCAGGTGCCGAAACATGCACCTATCTTTGTAATATGATGTAGGAATCTTCCTGCACTTCGCTGAACGACAACCTTCAGCTCCCACTTCTTCAAGAATGATGGTGGTTTACAGTTGTCTCCGAAAAAAGCAAGACTGTGGCATGAATATATCGGCCCACTGTAGTCTGGCACCAGTTATTGACAGCAACCAAAACCCTCTGAAATCAGAAGGATATAATAATAATAATAATAAATTCTTTAAGCGCCAAACACGGCGCATAAGGCAGAAACCAGTGCTCTCCAGGTTGTTCGTTGTGACGCCACTCCTCTCAGCTCTTGCACATCACCTAGGCCCAACGCTCCTCCTTCTCCCATTACCGTTCCTCCGAGTGTTTCCCCCGGTCTTCCCCTTTTCCGCCCACCCCCAGGAACCCAAGCGAGCGCCTGCAGTGGCACTCTGCTGCTCCGCATTCGCAGGACATGACCGACACATGACCATCGTCCTTTCCTTATACAGTCGGAGACACACTTCCGCCCAGAGTCCCCCCCCACTTGTCGACCAGTCTTGAACTCCCTCCAACCGATGCTCATGAGCCCTCCAAGACATCCGTTCTCGAATGTATTCAGCTTGTTCTCCAATGATTTTGTTATTTTCCAACTCTCACAGCCGTATGTTAACACTGAGACAACATTTGAACCAAACAGACGAAGCTTGGTATGTATACTCAATGATCGCAATTTCCAAATGTTAGATAATCCACTGAAGGCGCCAGCCGCCAAAGCAACTCTAGCATGGACTTCTCCTGCCGCGTCACCACCCCGAGTCACCCCACTGCCCAAACAATTGAAACCCTCAACTTTCTGTAGCCTCTCCCCGCCCAAGATGATACCAAAGGTCCCGCCAGAAAAGTCCACAGCTTTAGTCCCAGAGGCATTTATTTGGAGACCAATTCCAACCGAGAGATGACACAAACCATTTATTGCCCCTTGGGATTGTCCTGGTGTTGAACCCAAGAATGCCACATCATCTGCGAAATCCAGGTCCCCCAGGAACCCTCCATCCGTCCATTTCACACCCAACCGTTCACCGTGGGCACAGTTTCTCACAACCCAATCAACAGCCATTCCAAAAAGCAGTGGTGACACAATACAGCCCCGTTTCACCCCTGTTTCTACTGTAAACCATTCTGTATTCCCTTTATTTGTTCTAACACAACATCTTGCATTGTCATATAGCGCTTTGATTATATTCACATATTTTGTTGGAAAACCATAGATTGTAAGTATCTTCCACATGATGGGCGGTGTAGACTATCAAAGGCTTTTTGAAAATCGACGAAGGTGATAATAAGTGGCGATTGCCTTTCCACTGATTCTTCTATAATTGTTCTTAGTGTGAATATTTGATCAATACGTGATCGTTTCGGCCTGAAACCCGCTTGTTCTTCTCTGATCTTTTCGTCAGCATGCAATTTAAGTCTTTCTAACATCATGCAACATAATAATTTTCCAGGTACTGATAATAGAGATATACCACTGTTGTGGTGGTTGTTCTTCTCTCCATACTTCATTTATAATATCTAAAATTCTCAAGAGGTTGTTGTCATTAACTGCTTTAATCATTTCCCCTGAAATTTCGTCAACTCCAGCAGCTTTAAAATTTTTATATCTTTTAACGGCTTGTTTGATCTCGTCCAGCGTGAATTCATCGCAAGTTATTGGCAAGGTGGTTGTGGATGTTTCATTATTAAAATCAGGTGTTACTGTTGGTGGTGGTCTGTTTAGCACCTCCATGAAGTGCTCAGCCCATCTCTTCATTTGTTCTTTTTCTGTTGGTATTGAATTCCCTAATTTACCTTTAACAGGTGTTTCCATAGCAGTAGGCTGGTGACATAGTTGTTTTGTAATTTGATAAAGGCACCTACTATTACCATTTCTTGCAGCATTTTCAGCTTCTACGGCCAGTTCATTGATGAAATGTCTTTTATCTCTTCGAGTTTTTGTCTTCACTTCTTTATTTAACAAGTTATAAGTTAGTTTGCAAGATTCAACTGCATTATGTGTACTTGCCGCTAGTAGTTTAAGTTTTGCTGTTTTCCTTTCTTGTATTTTATCCCAAGTATCTTCTCTCATCCATTTTTTCTTTTTATGTACTAGGTATCCGGTGGTCGCTACAGCTGCTTCTGTCATTGCTTCCTTCATAATCAACAGCCTACAATAATACTCAACAACCAGTACAGGCACATTACAAACAAACATGTAAGATCAGCTCTTTACGACAATCCCTTTCACCAGTTTCTTTTGATGTGACCAGGTATACCAGTATTCCTCTCCCCTAATAGTTACAACGCCTCTGCAATTCCAGCAATAATCTGTTGTCCATACAATAGGATAGGTATTATGCTCCTGATGATAATCCTATATAATTTAGTTGGTCTACACCTCTCTGATAGTCTTTCATATGCAGGATCAATCTCTAGACTCTGTTTTGAGTCTGCCATAGACTCACTTACTTACAGTCGTATGTTAGTATTTCACATTCAAATTTTATTTTAAATAAAATGTTAAGAAAATCAATCTTACCACAGATGCAAGGAAATAACACAAGTAAACGATGACTAGGCAATAGAATATGGCACATTTTCGATCTGCCCTATGTCCAGGCTTTTCCTATGTTAGAAAATTCTCCGCCTGCTCTCATCGATCTTGCTTTACACAAAATTTACTTGAAATGGCAGTGAACAGTCCCCGTTTCGTACCAATATCTACTGCTTTGTCCAATGGGACCATGTTTACATTTATTTTTGAATCTATCGTTTCAAATAACAACTCCCAATATGTTTCCAAGGCAAATATATTTTTAGTTTTAGGTCAACCAATCATACTTCGCCTTCCTTTAAAATCCACCCAATCAAATATCCCGTACCTTTTAACCTCATTTACCCAAAGTCGTTTTTTCAAAACATGCCATAAAAAATTACAAGCAGGCATGATCTTTACTTGACAGTCTGGTCGGATCCACTATAGTATTATGGTTATAATTAGTTAATTAATGGACTATTTGCGTAACTATTACCATATTCTTTGTCAACAAGTTCTAAGGTACATGAATATACAATTTATATGGGACTAGTTGGCTTGGTTCAGAAGTACACAGTTTTTTGTTTTTTCTAAGTTAGTGTTTTTTATTTTCAGTCTACTACACATTCAATTCTTTTCCATGTGCTGTCTTCTCTATTTACGTGATAATTACGTCCTTTGAAATAAGAGCTAAGGTTGTTTTTGTGACACGAGTTGTCTACATGTTCTAACTTTTTCCTCGTATTTTGGGGAAACCCCTAAGGCAAGGCTTGCCCCTGTGCTAATATTGGCTTTTAGTTTAACTCTTAGTATACGAGCGACCGTTCATGACTACCATTACAGATTTTGCAATAAATAATTTATTTATAAAGATAACATAAGTGTTATATATCAAAATGTGAAGAAATGAAACCCCTATATCATGCACGTAACTAAATTGTTCAGTGGTTTTAAACATGCATTCAGCTATAAATTTTCGCTATTGACGGGGATCGATCATCGGCCTCTCTAGAAGGCTAAGAGTTAAAATCAATGCGAAACGAATTAGCATTTCATCTATCCTTTCCCCTCCTCGTTCCACAATGCATTTTTAGGCACATATTTTCTTAGAACTAGGAAAAGTGATTATGTCAAGGACGAATTTGAAAAATTGGATACCGTTTTGTTTGGCTATTCGTTAGCAAATAATAATCTGAAGGCGTAGGCGATACCAACAGTTCTAGCAGAAAATTCTTTTATACTTTCTTATTTTTTCCTTTATGCACGATATTGTTATATATTAATTTATATATTGTATTTAGAAATTCACTACATCCGCATTAACAAATATAATTCAATTTCTTCTTTTTCTAATTTTATTAAAAAGTTGGACAAATCCCAATTTTTAAAAAAGCCGGCCAGATGCTAAATTTTGATGTGAAAAGCCGGACAAACCCAGACGTATGGTTACCCTACCATAAGCACATCCGACGTTTCGAGCATGCGCAAAAGTGCCAGGCATGCGTTGTCATCTCACTCACCTACAGAATCAATGTCCCCGCAATTATCATAGTAATCTACACATAGGCCTACTACACTGTGCCCATGTATTGTTTGTGGTTTCATCATTAACAGTTAGAGCGCACATAAACAAAGATGTTACCTAACATTAACTCTTTGACTCCTGACCAATGCTCACTTCTTCTTCTTCTTCTTTGATCCTTAGCCGCCGACCGTCAAAGCAGTCAGTGGCCATTACGCCTAGTGGCGTCTTGTAGGGCAACAACAAATTGATTCCACTTTGCTCTGTCGGTGGCCATCCTTCGTACAGTGCCCCAACTCTGGTTCATTCTTTGCATCTCAGCCTCCACAGTCCTCCGCCAGGTTGTTTTTGGTCGGCCTCTTTTTCATTTTCCTTCAGGGGTCCAAAGCATAGCTGTTCTTGTGATGGCATCAGGGTCTCACCAATGCTCACAGCGTTGCAAAATGCAACAGTCAGAGCGTTGTTTTTAGTTTATCACGAATAAACCCCAAAAATCGTCTGTTTAATGCAGTTCATATTTTAAAACTCGTAGAATGACTTCCGCTACTATTTAAACAACTAATTTGAGTGTAGTTAAGCAGCACATGTGTGATTTTTTAAATGTTATTATCATAATTTGTGTGTCGATTCGCGTGTTTGCGTTTTTCGTTGTTATTGCTAGAGAAATATATCACGCTTTATATTTACATTTTCTAAGTCTCCTAAGCGAATAATTGTGTCAAACTACTTAGAAACATTGCTGACATTGATGATGATTGTTTGGTAGTCACAGTTTGCTGTCAAAAATACGGCATCGGTGCAGAAAAGCTAGACATATTAGATTTAGTTGATGAGTGGGCATAGTCATATTCTGGCCGATCAAAAAGCAACAAAACTAGACCTACAGTAACATCTAATCACTAGTCCTTGGTAGAAGATGAAGCTAGGGATACTATTAAAACATTAAACAAGTTTAAAATAGTTTTTATATGATGTTATTCTTCTTTATTTGTTTGAAAATTACGTAATGCAAGATTGCACAAATTATTTTTTTCTTATAAGGGACCACAGTAAAAACTGGTATGAATAACACTAAATGTACACACTGTGACCATAAGCAATTTTTTTTTACTTTGTAAATGGATTACCTTGATGTTTGAAGACTAAACAGAAAGTTTTATTGACTACAACAGTAATTTGTCTTTGGTTAGCTCGTATTCTACAGTTAACTTTATAATGTCTTTCAATTTTACATGCAAAATGTGTTAAGTATACCGAACATACTTGTGTTAATACTACCAAAGACATTATATATTACAATTCTCTATCTATTTCCCTACAGTTTGGTATATAATAAGTGCATGTTCACAGAAAAGATTAACATAAAAGATTGTACACTTCACCATTTAGAATTCTTCAAAAAATAATTACGGCACAGGGTGGAAAATAATTATGGAGTCAAAGAGTTAAACCTAACGCTTCCCCTTCCCCACATTATTGATACATTATAAATCCGAACAAACACAAACCGCAAGACAACATGGTACGGTGCGTTATAAATAACTAACAATAAACTTGCCCATCATGAATCCGTCATCAAATTCGTAAGAATAGACATCTGGGCTAAAGATGACCACAGGGCCCACACGACAGAAACTGCTACAATGTTACATACAGCTGATCCTGCACTATGATTACAATCTGAATATGCGCCGTAATATAACCGAGGGCATTGTGTCTAGGTTGAACGGGCACGCCTCGCCAAAATTTAAATATATAAAAAATAATAATAATGAAGCAGCAGACAAAACGTAGGCCTAGAAAAAGCAACAAATAACCACAGATGACAGCCAACAAATTCACTTACGCTAACATAAATTTAACATAGCTTTGAGATCAATGGGTTCTCAAGAGCTCACACCCTTTCAATAAACATGCTCGTATGTGATAAACTTTGGTAGGCCTAAACAATTTATCCAAGCCACCACCTGATTTGACTGAATGAAGAAAATCTCCATCAATCCCCCAAAGTTTCGTAAGCGAAACCGGAAGCGGAATATCCGCTAGGATTTTTTCTTTTTTTTTTCTGGATAAGTTTAACAGGTTGTATAGTGTAATAAACATTTAATCGTAGGTTGATTTTCTTTATACAGTTTTTAACAATGTCAACGAACAACTCAGGTCAGTCCAACTAATACCAGTAGATACCCTACAGAATGAAAGTGTATGGAGGACATTGTCCATCTGGGTACGTTAATTACATCAATTAGTAATAATATAATAATAATAGCCCCTTCTGTCAGAACTGACCACCGTTACCACACCTTGGCTTTTTTCCCAAGACCTTTGCTTTTTTTTTTTCTTTTTTTTTTTTTGACATTCTGAGCGTGTGTCAGTAGGTCAAATGTATGTCAAACTAGCTAATTATTTGTAACAAAATTATGCCTACTGCACAGTACATTCAATACGTGTGGCTTTCGTACTAATAGCCACAGCCAGTGATACCAGTCAAAATTTTGAAAAAAAGCCAAGATAAGACGTCAAAAAAAGCTGAGAGTGAACAATTTACAGGACCAATAGAAACTTCTATCAAATTCAAAAGAGTCTCTTCAAAACATGGCTAATCTTGAACCTGGGACTTTCTGGTTTAAGTTGAGATCAATCAAGGATGGGAATGATCAATTGAAGTTTGGACTGCTTTCCAAATTCATGTGCGGTATAACGGCGTTGCCACATTGATCAGCATGTGTAGAGAGGATATTTTCGCAAGTCAACATTGTGAAAACAGCTCAGACAAATAGATAGCATGTCGTCACTGTCACAAATAGGTTGTTAGCAAAGTAAGCCGTATCAAGAAAATGTGTTGAATGTCACTCCTGGACACCACCAAAATCTCTGATTGCTGACGTTGTTATCATCGTTACTTAGCAAGAGTGAGAGAAAAATCGAGACATTCAACTTTAGTCATGCTGCCAGAAGATGATGATGTTTATGATTCGATTACTGCTTAGAACTATTTCTGGAAGATGGACATCATTAACTTTCATATTTTAATAATACTTAATGTTCTTCAATCACTCAACGATATGTACATTTTTCAGTAAAGAGACTGTTTTTAGTGTCGATATAGAATGTTATGTTAGATCTTTGGAATAGTAATTTTATTGTTAAATACAATTTATTGAAATTATTATTATTTTATTAAATATATTAATATATATTTTTCACACACACACACACCGACACACACACATATATATATATATGTATATACCGTATATATATATATATATATATATATATATATATATATATATATATATATATATATATATATATATATATATATATATACCTTCTTCTTTCTTCTTCCGTCCTTAGCCACCGACCGTCAAAGCAGTCAGTGGCCATTACGCCTAGTGGCGTCTTAGGGCAACAGCAGATAGGTTTTCTTTGCCATTGTTTCCCATCACGCCTATTGGCGTCTTTAGGGCAACGGCAAATCAATCCATTTGCTGTTGTTTCCGTAATCGAAGTGACTGGCAAACGGGTGATCAGCCCGTTGGTATATATATATATATATATATATATATATATATATATATATATATATATATATATATATATATATACACGAGGGGTGTTCAGAAAGTAATGCACCACATCGTTTTTCTCAGGAGCTGTTTATTCAAAAAGCATGAAATTTATATACAATATACATGGATATGTCATGTAAACATCGGTATTATTCAACATAATAACCATCAACTTGTACGACTTTATGCCAGCGCGAAACAAGTGCATGTATTCCTAGCCCGTACCAGATTTTGTCTTGATCATGTAGCCATTTCTTCGCTGCATGAATCACTCCTTCATCATCTTCAAACCTTGTCCCACGGAGTGCATCTTTAAGTGGACCAAATAGATGAAAATCAGAGGGTGCCAAATCGGGACTATAGGGTGGATGGAGTAGTACAGTCCAACCCAATTTGGTGATTGCTTTCCGTGTTGCCAGACTTGTGTGAGGTCGCGCATTGTCGTGAAGGAGAAGCAGGTCTGCTTGATTATTGTGCGGCCGAACTCTGCGAAAACGTTGATTGAGTTTTTTTCAATGTCTTAATGTAAGCTTGCGAATTGATTGTCTCTCCTCTTGGCATAACGTCCACAAGAATCACACCTTCAATGTCCCAAAAGACAGTGATCATGACCTTTCCAGCTGAAGGAATTTTCTTGAATTTCTTTCTTCGTGGTGATTGTGGATGATGCCACTCCATTGACTGTCTTTTTGTCTCAGGTTCAAAATGATGTGCCCAGGTTTCGTCACCTGTAACGATCTTAGCCAAAAAGTTCTCTCCATCAGCAATAAAACACTCCAACAATTCAGAAGAAATTGCTTTCCTTTGCAATCGGTGGTTGTAGTGGTTTTTGATGTTATTGTATGGTTGTTATGTTACCTAGTGTGCTGGATGAGGTCAGCTGTGAAGGCTCCTGAGATAAAAGTTTATGTGAGTTACAGAAGGCCTTTCTGCTACCACTTACGACCTCAAACAGACCTATTCTACTATTATGAATGTTAGCTACGTTAAAAGTCTAGGGTACTGAATTGTGATGTGTAGGTAATAAAATACACAGACACACACATGTAAATAATAAGTCTAATAATGATAATAGTAAACTCTATGATAAACTGAACTAACACTGGATTTTATAATTTAAGTTTGAAAATTTTTTTAATTTATTAGTCCTGAACCAATTGTTTCTTTTGGTCAGGACATATGAAACAATATGTATTTATCAATAAAAGAGCATATATATATGTTGAATAATCAAATGAAATTTTTGTACATAGATATATTGTTACATTAGTTAATATTAATAATATCTACAATGTCCTGGGAAAACTAGCACTGGATGTTTAGTTGGGGTGGCGTCATCATGCCCAATCTATGTTTACAAAGTTCATTGTCCTTGACATATGGACTGATATTAGTGTTTATATAACAAGATTTTATTTCTTTATTGATGGTGGACACAGTTGATGAGTCTACAGCAGGCCAGGTTTGCACTTAACTGGCCTGTGACGATGTAGTACAGAATTCTGGTGGCCCACTCCTCTCAATAGCTGGAGTAAAATGTTAGGCTGCACAGGCATCCGCTCTTGTACTTCTACAAAGCATCTGGCACAAGCGTAGTGCCAGATCAGAAACTCTGAAACCAAAATTTGTGCCATGTGTCAACACTCTGTTTACTGCACCACTCTTTCACACAACACAGCAAAACAACATTACACAGATTGGGTCAGATCTCTCTGACCAACTTAGCACATCTCACCCAGTTGTTATCAAATAGTACCAGTTTCCCAAGACTGCATTGCATCCGAAATATGTTCAATAGTTTCCTCCTCCATTCAATAAGGTGGGTGATATGTTCCCACTGATCTCAAATAGATCCGCCTTCCATAGTCTTAGATAGGTTTTCATATATTATTTGTTTGTCTCTAGGCCCTGGACTGCGGCTGGGGACCTAGAGCAAGCACTCACTTGTCGTAATCATTTTTCATGATATGGCAGTATCAATCACTCAAAATATTAAAATAAACAAGATAAATGCTTTTTCCCTTACCACAATTCAGAATTGAGAACACAGTTACTTAGTACTAGCAAAACTCAGCTGAGCTGCTGGCTAGATTAGGGCGTCCCACTGATTTTTATTTAATATTTCCTGGAAATCACCTCTAGCAGTAACGAACTGTGTCAATGGACAGTCTTCTATAAAATGGCACAAGCGAGCGTCTGTCTTTCAGTACTATAAAAACTTCTGTCCAATCAACGGACTTCCCCTCTAACTTTTTTCAAATATTCAAAATATAAATGTCCAATTTCAGTCCAGTCTCAGTCTAGTATGTAGTATTTTTCTGTCGGTCTGTCCGTCTCAACTTGGGTTTTCCCAAAAATACACTTGTTTTTGGACGAAACTACAAGAAAAAAACTACACAAATTTTTGTCTCCCCTACTTCTAAGATCCTATGCAAAGTTATTTTTAGCTACTATCCTCCGACTTTGCCCCTAGTTCATTTGCAGTTTGATGTTATGCGTTCGGCTCAAGGACGCGTCAAATGTAACTTTTGTGAAAATATGCACAAAAAACTGTTCGCTAGTCTGTCTTGAACAATACGGTCTTTCGTCAATATCTTCCGTGTTATCTGTCCGTCTGTGTAATTAAAAGTATATTATTTCTCTGCTCAAGATGGGCTATCAAACTAGCTAGTTTTTATTTTCATAAACTTATTATTAAGAAAAAACCTACTTTTCTCAAGGTTAGTTTTGAAATTTGTTTTTGAACCTTCGGGTATGGCATTTGCCGCTATATTCAAATTAAAACGACCAATTACGGTAAAACGTCTAAGATACATCTGTTTCTAATAAGAGCTAAGGTCGCTTTTTGTCCATTTCCTTACATTGTGTCAACTAGTGGCGTAATTTTTTCTTTAAACTACAAATTGCGTCTTTTTTTTAGCATTTAGATTCAAACACGTGTTCAGACCGTCATATTTTTTTCTTTTATCTCCATTTCCCTCCCGTCTAAAAGGGTAAACCGTTTGTCTGCATGTTCTAACTAGTTAGTTTCAATGGCGCTAGGAAACGCTGGCGTAGGCGAGAATGTATCCTCGTATCTTACGTATAATTTTATCCGTACATGTTATCTTACCCGTTATCTTTATAATTGGAGGAATTTTAACGTTGCATCACTGTAATTTTCACCACAGTGGTCACTTGTGAGACTTCGAGGAACCCATCTTGCGCAAACCTTAGAAAATCCGAGAGTTTTTATAACTGCATTTGCACTACCAATGCTGACTGACAGCTGTAAGGCCAATTGTTGAGTAGTGATTCGCCTATCAGTAAGAATAATGCCCTCAGCGCATTTCAACATTTCTGCGTTGGGGGCTGTGGCAGGACGTCCACAGCGCGGCCGATCAAGCAGCTCCGTATCTCCTCTTCCTGATTCTTTGATTCTCTGAACCCAGCGACTGACTGTACTCCTGTCGACTGAAAAACTTCCATACACATCACATAGACGCCTGTGAATGTTCACAACAGTTTCCTTCTCTGCAACGAGAAATTCTATCACAATTCGCTGCTTATAACGCAAGTTGCCAACACGCTCCATTTTATATACAGTATATATGCTTGGACTTTTTTGACGTCTTATCTTGGCTTTTTTGAAAATTTTGACTGGTAACACTGTAACTGACTATGGGAATGCGCCCCTGAGGTGACAGCCGTCAGCTGCTTATTTTTTTTTGGTGCTCCTTTGGACGTTTTCTCCTCCCTTCTGCTTGTTGTGTGAGTTTCTTTTCACTCAGACTGAGGTGGCGCCGTAGATAGCATCACTAATTGGAGCGATTGGCAGCTTCATCCACCCACGTTGCTGGATTTATGTCCAGTGCCCTCATGTCTCTCTTGTACACATCTTTGAACCTCAGCTGTGGTCGCCCAACTGTTCTTCTGCCATCTGCTAGTTGGCCGTAGAAGATATCTTTTGGGATGCGACCATCTTCCATGCGGCGGACATGGCCAAGCCAGCGTTGTCTAAGCAGTGTATACATACTTTGAAAGCCAGCACGTGACAACACCTCGACATTTGTCACTTTATCTTTCCAAGAAATGCCAAGGATATCAATTAATAACAGTTGTGAATACCCTGGAAGATCAAGTAACCAGACAATGACTACCACTTAGCAGAAATACTTAAGAAAGCAAATAATATAGAAAATATTAAATATATACAACAACTATCAAAGGAAAACATTACTGTATACACAGATGGATCCAGGGGAAAGGATGGCAAATAGAGGATATGAATATATATTCCAAAATGGAAGATGGCGAAAGAGTATAGTATCACGGAAAATACATTCATTTTCACTGCAGAGATGGTGGTAATACAACAGATGAATGGAAAGTAGAGTGGGATAGAAATCTGAAAGGAAGACATGCATTTATGATGCTCAAGGCTCCAACATGAAAATGTCAGATATCTAGGGAATTGAAAATTCTCAGACTACAGCTGGGAAAAGGTTATTTTAGAATAGAAGAACTTTACTTTGCAGGATGTCTTCAAGACAATAATATAGAGCATTTCTTGTTAAAATGTAAGAGGTATGAACAAATGAGAATACCAATATTAGATGATTTGCGTGGATCAAATTTACCTATAACTATAGAAGAGGTGTTAGGAATAGACAGACCTAGGGAACTGCATAATTTAGTCAAACAGTATTTAACAAGAACAAAAGTTAATACATAGTAATAGGAGAGGTGAAGGTCTGATGCTGTTCTTACAAAACATATGACTTTTGACAGGTGAAAGTCAATTAAATATCTATTAAAGTCAGCTATATAACTGTAAACACCATGCATTTACACCCCTCCCCCTTAATAATAAACGCTGTGGTACAGAAAAGACTAGGAATTTTTCTAAGTCCACAATACGCTGAGTTGTTAGGCGTACTAGTGAAAGGGCTGTGGCTGAGAGGCGACAGGCGATGTATACTATAAGGGGTGTCAGGAAGAATTTTAGCGGCGAGCGCGCAGTGTCAAGTCTCGTCCGCTTCGCGCAGGTGACTCAGTGTGTGTCCGTAGTTGTGATGTGCTACGGAGCGAACGGAATAATTTGTCTTCTCTTTGTTACTTTCACAATTGCCTCCATGGCTGGCAGAGTTGTGGATTAAAGTTGCTACCATAAGTGAAATGGGTTCATTTTTGATACAAGACAACAGGAGGCTGAGACACTTGGGAGTCATGACCCAAGTGGGCCCGCCCCCCTTAGAGTGTAAAGGAGTATGTAGGGCCGAAACACTTGTCAGATGGGGGGACTTCTTCTGATGATCAGATTGCTTCCTGTTGTATCGCTCTGTAAAGAGTTTCCTATCATATTTTTGTTTGGCGTTTTTCTTTGGTTTTGTTATGTATTATCTCTTTTTTTTTGTGTTTTATGGGGTTTTTTTTAAAACAGAATTGGTAATTTTGATTTTGATTTGACAGGTGTGATGCCAATTTCCCATATCGGCAGTTGATCAAATTATTTGGAATTTAAAACAACATATATATATATATATATATATATATATATATATATATATATATATAATATATATATATATATATATATATATATATATATATATATATATATATATATATCGTATCCTAATTATAACCCATCAGAGGTTGAACGAAATACTAGGTAGGATAATCATCCAGAGAATTTCAAAAGCAGTTGACCATAAATTGAGGAAGGAACAAGCGGGCTTTAGAAAGAACAGAAGATGTGCAGATCATATATTTACCCTCAGGAACATTATAGAGCAGTGCTCAGAATGGCAGAGACAGCTGTACATTAACTTTGTTGATTTTGAAAAGGCTTTCGACAGCATACACAGGGACAGCCTATGGAAAATTCTGAGGGCTTATGGAATTCCCAGCCACATTGTTTCCATCATAAAAAGCCTCTATTCTAACTTTACATGCAGTACTGGATTGAGTAACGTAACTTTCGAAGTGAAAACAGGAGTACGACAGGGATGCCCCTTATCAACAACATTATTTTTGACAGTCATAGATTGGGTGATGCGCCAGACAACAGAGGGCAGTCCAAGAGGAATTAGATGGACAACGTTTTCTACACTGGAAGACCTGGAATATGCAGATGACATTGCACTACTCGCACATTCACATCAACACATTCAAGACAAAACCGATAGACTGAATAAGTATGGCCAGCAGGTTGGCCTGAACATCAATCTGAAGAAGACAGAGGTCATGACACTAAATGTGGGCAATCCTGAGCCAATAACAGTAAGGAACCAGAAGTTAGAACAGACAGACACATTTACTTACCTAGGATGCTTAGTGACACCTGACGGCGGAACAAGCAAGGACATTAAGAACAGAATGAATAAAGCGAGAACAGCCTTTGCTGTTCTCAACAACATTTGTAGGTCTTCCCAGTACAGCACTAACACCAAATTAAGACTGTATGAGAGCTGTGTGCTTTCTGTGCTTCTCTGTGGTGCGGAGTGTTGGAGAGTGGCAGAGAGGGAGGTGTCGAGACTGTCCTCCTTCCGCACAATCTACCTAAGGAAAATTCTCAGAATCTTTTGGCCAAACACCATCAGCAACCAAGAACTACTTATTCTGAGTAACCAGGAGGACATGCACACCATCATAGCTGGCAGACGCTGGAGTTGGGTTGGCCACGTCCTCAGAAGGGACCCTGATACCATCACAAGAACAGCTATGCTATGGACCCCCGGGGGAGGGCGAAAGAGAGGCCGACCGAAAACAACTTCGCGGAGAACTGTGGAGGCTGAGATGCGGGGAATGAACCACAGTTGGGGCACTGTACGAGGGATAGCCGCCGACCGAGCAAAGTGGAATCAATTTGTTGCTGCCCTACAAGACACCACCAGGCGTGATGGTCGCTGACTGCTTTGACGGTTGGCGGTTATGGATCAAAGTAGAAGAGGTTGAAGGGGATATTTTTCATCATTAATTTTTTTTTTTTAATATCTTCCATCGCTCCCAGACGTGAATTAGAATACTCTCAAAGAAACCCGTCAGCTGGAAGCTGTTAGCATCATATTTAGACACTTGTCTGAGATATGAAAACTCTTTATCTTTCCTAGACCACTACTGCTGAAGGTACTTGTCACTTATTGGTGTCCAGGTCTAGGATTAGGTTAAAGAGGGGACATATAAATTACCCTAGACTAAAATACATATACATTTTTTGCAAGAAACGCAGATTTTAAGTTGTGTTATGAGAACTCTTCTTGGTGGTACTGCTGGTAATTAGTTACCTATTGTTAACTAATTTCTAATTTGATGGTTATATAAGGCTGGTTTGATATAATATATGGTGTTGTAATACTTTAGAATAGTTAAGACTATAGAAAGTAATTTTGCCTTAATTATTGTTTGTGAGTTAGAGATCTCATACTCGCTCAACGAACCACTACGGATAAAGTGGATGAGATAGGACTGAAGAAATGGACAGCACAATCGTATGGGATTAAAAAATTATGTGGCTTCTCGGAAAGTTTGCTGGAAAATTATGTCTCGAAACAGGAAGAATGTTTCATGAGCATAATGGGGCAACAAAAGGAATGGAGAGCAAAATGCAAGGAAGAGAATGTGGAACATGAGAGACAAAGACAAGAAAAATTCCTCCAGTGTAAGGAAGAACTGGAAGAAATGGAAACTCAGTTTCAACCTACAAAAATGGAATCCAGGGATAAACTTGAATCTAGGAATACTCATCATGCCACTCCTTGGCCAGTTGCATCACCATCTTCAGCGGTAAATATAACTGCACCACATGAAGCCAAGTCTATGTCTCAAAATTCAGGCTCAGACAGAGCATAGGTACGGATATCTAAATGGAGACATCTAGACCATCCTGAAAACAAGATTAAGTATGTCGCATTGAGATTTATGATCAATAAATTTTCTATATTCTTTTCTTTTCTACCCGTGTCCTCTACTTTATTATCGCTCTTTTATCCTTTTCCTGTTTTTCGCATTCGTTCGTTTGCGACTAAATATATTTTCCCATTCTGACTTCTGTCGTTTCTTTTCTCATTTAGAAATGCATTTTATTACGTCATGTGTCAGTCCCCTGGATGTGAGCGTATAGTGTGAGATTTCGTCTAGTCAGACATGATGGCAGACATATCGTCTAACATTTTCATCTGACACGGCGCTCTACGGTTAAGTTTCTCGGCGGGAGGTGTGGAAACTGCCATCTGCATCGCTTAGAAATGAGAGTTCTCAGCGTGAGGTGTGAAGACGCGTCTGGCAGTTTATGGCTGGTGTCTGAGTATGTGAATTGTTAAGACGGGAAGGGGGAGAGACCGGCGCTGTTTTCGGGTTTTCGAAAATAATGTGGGACCCTTTGTCTGTTTCATATATCTATTCCAGGCGCTGTAACTTTACTTCATTCAGTCCTCCTAAATCTGCAGGAGACAGATCGCTAGTGCTAGAAGGAATATCTTGTGTATTGCGAAGTTCTTAGTTTCTTGGCAACATTTTGCCAAGTTCTAGACTACCATTATATTGAATGATTCTAGTTCGTGGTATTAATCTGTAGTTCTGGGTGGAGGTAGTTATTAGATATCTATTGTGTTGAGTGATCTAGTGATAATCGCTTATTTCATTTTACTAGGTAGATTTGTGTGCAGAAGAATTAAATTGTAAGTCTGTTATATTCTCTAGCTGACGTGTTTCAGTGGAAAGCAAAATTATAATTTCTAGCTTAAACTCATGCAGCTATAAATAGATTTTATTATATTGCTAATAATCAGTCGAGTATATTTTAAACTAACTTATAACTGCACTGATTTATCATTGAGTATTGACGAAATACGTATGTATTTCTAATTCATGATGATTGATTTTATGAATATAACTTATTTCACGGGAGATTTAAACGATAAGACAAGCTCTACGCTTGCAGTTTATAATGTAAGTTATAACTGAGGAATAGTATGTATAGTATTTTATATGGTTTCATAGATCTGGAAAAGGCGTTTGACAGGGTCCCCTGGAGCAAACTTTGGGATTGTTTGGCAAGGAAGAACATTCCAGCACCTCTGATTCATGCTATACAGAGCTTCTACAAGTCTTGCAGAAATTATGTGAGGACAGCAAACCATAAGTCAGAAGAGTTCAGGACCACCACTGGTGTAAGACAAGGTGATATCCTGTCACCTTACTTTTTCATACTCCTCATGGACGATGTCATTAAGGCATGTAAGGAGATAACAAGAAAGTATTCAGTGGGGTACTGGAAGATGAGACAGGTCTGTATTTCGGAGCTGGCATTTGCTGATGATGTTGCCCTGATTGCTAAATCAGAGGCACATCTCAATTCAACCTGCAAGTCTGGAAGGAAGAGCTGGAGAAGAGAGGGATGGTCATAAGCAGCTCTAAAACAAAATCCATGGTGATATCACGAGAAGAAAGAAGACATCAGATTAAGCTGGGAGAACAGGTCCTGGAGCAGGTATGTTGTGGAACGAGTTGTGTAAACCCACTACTTTGTTAAATCCCTATGTCGAGGGCCCAGCCAATCAACGCACAGTTGCTGAGCCGGAATAAATTACAAGAAGTTACGCCAGGAAAAAACTTAAGCCCTGTTTTTTCGGATGTGGGTCGCGGCCATCTTGTTCACGCAATATGGCGGAAGAAAACTGAATAAAATTAGGCTGTATGAGCATAAGACGAAACTGCAGGCAACCAATCAGCTTGCTCCGCCAGGAACCAACCAAACGCTTTCCTTAACCAGTAGAAGTTACTTTACCTGCCTATATAATCGGGCGAGATTTTATGCTAAAACACGCAACACCAGACACGAAGCCAGAGATACCGACCGACTGAAGAGAGGAGCTGTCAGCTTTGATTTATAGCTTACCTGAGGGCATTGACCTGCAGCCTGCTTCGCTAAGTCGAGTCAAAATCTGGCCTGTTTAATATATATTTAACATATATTGTTTTAATATGAACGTATCAGGTTACTGATTATATCTTGGGGAATTAGGTATAATGATTGTATTTCCTAATATGATTGAATAGACGAAGACTAATAGGACTCATACTTCAATCTATTGTCTCCTATAACTTCAGTCTATTGTCTCAGATAACTCCAAACTGAAATATAACCAAAACAGTCCTTGTTAGGACTCAACCTATTGTCTTCTATAACTTCAATCTATTTCCTCAGACCAACTGCAATATAACCAAAACAGTCCTTGTTAGGACTCAATCTATTGTCTCCTATAACTCAATCTATTGTCTCCTATAACTTCAGTCTATTATCTCAGATAAAACCAACTGAAATATAACCAAAACAGTCCTTGTTAGGACTCAATCTATTGTCTCATCTAACTCCAATCCATTGTCTCCTATAACTCCCACCTGATATATCACCAAACAGTCCTCCTCTCATATACTCCTATCATAAGAACATAACAATATTGTTAGGATATATGTTACCAGCTTGTATAGCACTTGTCAGAGAGGGCCTGGTATAATATAGGGGGAAGGAAATGGTTGTATCACACCTAGGTGTACATATTATTGGATGTATTCATGTATTGAATTTATATTATTGGGTGTATTCATGTATTGAATGTATTCATGTATTGAATTTATATTATTGAATGTATTCATGCATTGAATTTATATTATTGAATGTATCCATGTATTAGTTTATCAGAAAGAATGTTTTGCAAGTAGACACCTGTCTTGTCTCGCTATTGCTAACTCATACTGAGCCATGTTGTCATTCATCCTACATGCAGACACCTGAGACACGCTCATTTCACCCACACTAGAAATAGGTGGGCTTGAGGACAGAAATTATCCCCTATTTTTGCTTGTTACAGGTTTTATTCGTGTCATCAAACCTGTGGTCGTATGTCCAGTCAATCCAGCTGCCTGGAACTTCACAGGAGCACAGAGATTGTACCTGAGATACATCTTTAGTCCCCCTCAGTCTTGGGTGGGCTAACGAAACGATCAACAGCGGGTGTTTTGTGTCAACCAAACCAAGAAGGACAGAACTTTGAAGAGATGAGTATACATTAGTACCATTTCTGTCAGCATTGTGAGCAAAAGTTAGTGTCAGTGATGAGAAAGTGAATTAGCATAGCAAGAGACAAAAATAACAGGATAGCTGATAAATGTTATATACTTAATTAACAGCACAGCTGATACATTTACTATAAGTGATTAACAGCACAGCTGATATAAATTTGTTTCCTATAATTGGAAGACTTGTAATATATATATATATATATATATATAAATATATATATATATATATATATATATATATATATATATATATATATATATATATATATATATATATATATATATATATATATATATATATATATATATATATATATATATATATATATATATATATATATATATATATATATATATATATATATATATATATATATATATATATATATATATATATATATATATATATATATATATATATATATATATATATATATATATATATATATATAAAGATATGTGAATCATTTGTAAACTTACAAATCCATTACATTCCATTGTTTCAACATCCACCCTTCAGCACAAGACTAGATAGTGTATATACTAAATAAATAATAAGGAAATTGTATTTGAACGACTTGTCAATTTTATCATTGTTAAGTAAAATCTGTTTCCTTGTCTTAATATCACAGTTAGTTACACAGCGGAGGTGGCAAGTTATGTCGGTCTCCTCTCTACTAATTTTTTCGAGATCAGAACATTCACAGCCGTAAATAATTTGTGATACCAGTAGTTCTCTCAGACACTGGGACTTCACCATGTTTCTGCAGAAATTCTATTTCTGTAATTGTCAGTACTATACTGATCTAAGAGCCAAATAAAACCTCACGCCACAAGGTAGACCACTTTAAATACCTCGGAGCTATTATTGACCGAAAGGGAGGCATCAAAGAAGAGTTGGCCACTCGAAAAGCAGCAGCTGGGAGACTTTTTCAGGCCATAAATCGAGGATTCCTCAGCAAGAGAGAGGTTGGTAAGAAAACGAAGATGGCTGTATACCGCTCCACCTATGTCCCAGTCTTGACATATGGATGCGAGTCATGGGCAATGACTACAACCCACAAAAGCCAGATCCAAACCTCAGAAATGAGGTATCTGAGGAAGGTGGTTGAAGTAACAAGAAGAGACAAGGTACGCAACCAGACGATATGTCAAGGCCTTAAATCCCACCCCCTGCAGACCCAAGTAGAACAGTCCCAACTAAGATGGTTTGGCCATGTCTGCAGAATGGGAGAAGACCGGCTACCACGACAAGCATGGGAAACAAAGAGCCATGGATCCAGACCCCGAGGACGACCCAGAGTCCGCTGGGAGGACAACATTAGACAATCTTTGAAGGACCGAGGACTAGAATGGAACCAGGCCAGGAGGAAGACAGCCGATAGGATAGTCTGGCGCTCTCTCTTCCAAACCTCTACACCTCATGGTAGAAGGGGAACGACTAAGTAAGTAAGTAAGTATTTATATGTTGTTTTCTCTTTATTCAGTGACACTGGGGTGACCCAACTTTGCCTGCGTTTTAGTACATGAGTAATATCTGTGAAGAACTAAAACATTTTTTTCTTAAAGACTTGGGTGTATAAAGTAAAACCTGTCTGGCATTGCGTTGGCATCCAGAACGACAGAGTACCCATTTCATAAACACTAAGATTAAATGAAGTAACGGGCCTATCACGCCAGATTTAATTCTTCCTGAGAACAACTCAAGTACATTTCAGCCTGAGTGGCAAGTAAAAAATATATTTCAATCAATAACTTTTCCGACACTGTTGTCTGAAAAATATTCGCAAATTCGGATGAACCCAAAAATCTGCAGAGCTGGGATCCGCTTCATTAAAAGAAAGACAGACTAACGCGTGTGGGTGTCCTAAAGTTTGCGCCAGACGGCGAACAACAGCACGATTGTAGGTAAGAATGTATGTCAGGGCCCTGATGAATGAACAGAGAGAAAGCAGGAACGAGTGACTCTTTTATGGTATACCAAATTTCACCCACTTTGTATTTCTTTATGCAAGGTTTTTTGTTGCTAACAATATTTTCCTTAGGATAGATCAGAGTATCAAAGTCTGTTCATACCTGTAAAGGGAAATCTTAGACTAAAGCATATGTATCCGTGACTCTTTGGGGCTATCACTTTTCTTCTAACAGGACTGTGGGCTATACATTGAGGGGAAAGATCATACCAATATCAAAGTCTGTTCATACCTTTAAAAGGGAAATCATTAGACTTCAGCAGATGTATCCGTGACTCTTTGGGGCTATCACTTTTCTTCTAACAGGACTGTGGGCTATACATCGAGGGAAAGGATCATACCAATGGGTCTATCATTCTTGTAGCAATTCATTGACTTTATGACTATTTGTATATGCTTTGATGTAATTTTATGTGTTGTGATGGAATTTTAGTCTGATAATTAAAATTCACTTAAACTTATTCCAGTGTGTCGGTCAGTTCGTTCCCAAATTATATTTTCATTGTCATAGTTTCACGTCTGTGTGTCTATTGTAGTCACTTATGTGTGTGTATGTGAGATATATATATATATATATATATATATATATATATATATATATATATATATATATATATATATATATATATATATATATATATATATATATATATATATATATATATATATATATATATATATATATATATATATATATATATATATATATATATATATATATATATATATATATATATATATATATATTATACTAGACGGTCTGACAAATCTTAATCTGTTGTAGATGATAGGCTGACTGAGAGAAATCATCTCGAGGGTCAGAGACCGACTCTAATATATTTCCTCCATCTCACTCGTGAAATCTATTTCTACTCATATCTCACCGAGCTATCACTTGTTTCTATTGCTATTCAGAAGGGACCAAATCTAAGTCTTAATTCACCTATCACAAATCTACGACAAATGTGGGCTCGTTTCCGGGAATTGAACTAAAAATCCTGAGCAACTACGACAAATGAGGTCTCGTCTATCGGGATTTTGAACTTAGAAGAGGCAGACGATACGACAAATAGTGCGTGTTGTTCTGGGAATTGAACTCGGAGTCCTGAGCTAGCACGACAATATCAGCTCGTCTGTAGATTCTTTATTCTGTAATAGAGTAAGAGTGTGATCGTCTCGTGGATTTTTGTGTATCTTTAAAAATAACTAATCCCCTAGACTAACGATCTGTTTATGGGCGTGCTGACCACACAATTAATAATTGTTTTTCCACAGCATTTTGAGTAATATACATTTGAGTTACAGGTTGATTTTGTCGGAATATATGTTAATTATTGATTGTGTAATACTAAACGCTGGTAAAGTTTGTGATTGTCTAACAGTCACTGGGTTTGAAGCAGAAAGGTGTTTGAACTAAGTTAAGGAGTGCGTTTCGGACTATTTCGTCCAGATTAATTGCCTCCCTTACCCGATCTGACTTCAGGGGTGAACTTGTAGTGGACTTAAAAATTAAGGGAATTTTTTTTCTCCTTAAAATTTTTTGTAATAATTATTTTGTTTCCACTGTAGCAACTTATTTTTCTGTGAGTAATCTTACTACCATTTAATTGGCATAGTCGCTTGCAATTAGAGCTTTTAGAGGCAGGAATAGCAGCGATAGTTAGATACTATAGTATAGGAGGAGGTATCCCAGGTTAAGTATATCATCTTTTGTTTTGGTATTTTCTCGCAAGTGGTAGGAACCAGTATATCCTTTTTCTTCTTTTCTTCCTTGAGTAGTCTGTCACTGATTTATTATGGCCGAGAGGGCGAAACTGAGGCAGATGTTAAGACAGGAAGCAATGGAAGAGGGACTGGACGGCGACGAAGCGAAAGCTTTCGTCAGGGACGAACTTGAGAGATATGGTGTGACTTGCATGGCTAGGCGGGGTTGTCGTACGGAAGGTCCAGTGTTCAAATCCTGGGTAAGCCGTTGTTTTTCTGTTGTCTGGTGTTCTACTTCTTTATTTCCTGCGAGTGCCTGATAACATACCTTTATATTTGTTTCATATTAATTTACTGTTTACAGGCCTCGGGTTTCCCTCCCTTATGTGTAATAAATGCCCTTCCTTTCGCTCACCTTTCATACCGTATCCTTTCAATAGCACATGTATTTTTAGCATTATTTAAGCATACAACATTATCGAGGTAAAATAATAACATACATTTGTAACATCTAAACATAATCAAATTTAGGGGGGAGGGGGGGGGGAATTATTAATTAAAATACATTAACAAAAATTAATACCTTAATAACAAATTTAAAAAAAATAAAAAAAACTAACAAACACAATCTAAACCATTCATACAGTAAATAAGACATAATTTGAAACGTAATCAGATAATGGTTGCATATAATAAGAACTCGTGACATTTTGGAAATCTGCTGAATTAGCTGGGACTTCATGTGTTGTCAGCGCATGCAAAAAATGTTCTCACAGGTGAGCAACTTTGAGTCCCAAGCAGATACTGCCACAGGGAGTGAATTATCGACGCCTCCACTACACGAGATCCAGTTTTATGACCTATGCTCCTTAGGGAGGTAAAGGGTATTGACTGATAGATGAGAATCGTACATATAGGCCCGTCTTGCATTTTGCCCTTCCTCTTACTCATCTTTATTGCTAGGTATCCAGACATTCTCCAACATACTTAAGGTATTAGTTCAACGGCGATGCAACATTATAAGTAGTATAAAAGCATACATTTACGGTATCTGGTTACAATTAAGAAGTAAGGTACCGTATATTAAAATGAAAAACTAGATCATCAGACCCTCCACACAGTATATTAGATAATAATAATTCGAAACAATCCCTTAGGGCGGCATACAATCCGCACTCATAATGTATTTGAACAGCCTACGATTATATGAGTAGGGACTGTGCATGTTTTTCAGGTCATGTGGAAGATTGTTCCAAAGATGAGCAGCTGAGTAAGCCAAGCTCTTCTTGTACAAATCTATGAGCGCTGCACGATAGTAATTTGTCGATATGTGTATTGCGCACATGACGTGAGCAGTGTGGAGGAAAAATGGACAGAGCGTGTGTTGACCCTGAATGGGCGGCTTGTGTGTGTGTTCTGCCCAATGGTAGAAATATGGGAAATGTTAACAGAGAAGTGTCTTGAAACATATTAATGTTTATTAAATACAACGAAAGGTAGGAAGAGGAATGAGGTAATGTTTATATGGACCTACGGATTAGAGAAGTTGCCGAATCTACCTAATTATGCATGCCGTGTAATGATGTATTGTCTACGTGAATAAATAATGGAATGTTACTAAAATATCCAGCTGTTATATTGATCGTTGTGTGGAATCTTTGAGATATAGAAAGTATCGTTAATGAACTATTGTGGCTGTCCTGAATCTTGTGGACCTATGATATATAAACCTAGACACATTGTGAAAACGAGCACAAACAATCAACTAAAGAATATAAACTTTTAACGCCACAGATATGGGAGGCTCGTTCCGTTGGAGAGGAATTAATTGTTTGGAATAGGTATAATGCTGTACTGTGGAAAGTACGCAAGATATTAAGCACACGTATTTGTGGAATCAATAGAAATTGCAATTTTTCGTACGAGGTCACGCCAAGACCTTGGACTGTTGGGAAGACGTTATTACCAAACAACATATATTCTATTAAAGTCGCTGAACAGACATTTGACTGCCTACGAACAGATATGAAATTTCGACACAATATATTGCGGTCACAAGTTACTATGACGAATATTGTCACCTCGAGGCCATTTCGCGTTGAATCGTTGTAGTGAACCATTACATCAAGATCACCTGAACGGACTTGTAAATCCTAAAGTAAAGTTACCAGTGGACATTTATTATATCAATAATATGAATCGTGAGAATCATGACGGTATCCAGAACCAGTCTTTTGGGTCTTTCAAGTCTTTCAACCCTGATGTCCGAGAAATCATTTCAGGACACTTGTACGCGTTGAGCAACTGGACTTTACATTCTTTCCTTGACCCGTGTTTATTGCATAGATTCAAGGCTATTTTGTGTATCTTTTATGTTTTATGTTTTCTTGTGGGCGACACTCAATTATATCTTTGGATGAATTTAGTTGTCGTCGTTCTATAGATTTTGATTGTATTGATCTCTTTCAGGGATTCAGCATTTAGTGCTGTCGTATTTCCGCTCTGACTGAGATTAATATTTTCTTAGTTGTTTAGCTGTGCTGTCACGTAACATATTGTCGTGGAATTCTTATTTAGTTCAGTATGATTATGTTCGTACCTGTAGGTCTTCTCTGACTTTCTTTTTAATATGTACAGCAGTTCTATGTGATTGTATCTCGTCCTGTACTGTTCATTGGCGGTGGAAACAACTGTTTTATTATATTGTAGGATTTTATGACTTTTTACATTGTTGTCTCTTTCCTGATTTGTTTCCAGCGTTGTCTTTTAGTCTTTTGTCTAATGTGATGTTATGGCATGCTTTGACATAGGTATTAATGGCGATATTTAGTACTTGAAGATGATTATATTATATTGTTAATTGCTGATATCTTAATATATACGATGATTTCAGATACTCTGAGATAGTGTGGATAAGTATCATATACTTCAGAGACAAGTATATCACACAAAACTAATAAATACTGTATATACAGTTGGTGTTGAAAAAGGTTTGAATTACCTTACGACTAAGTATAGTCATTGGGCAACAAGTGGGAGAGATATACATTTTGAATCTATAGCCCATTACTCTTTAATTTCATTATGGCGGACTTTGTGAAGGTAAAGGCAGGATTTATACAGAATGGGAAGGACTTGAATTTCTCGGGTGATGATCTTATAGCCTATGTAAATAAAGAAATAGCGGAATACAAAGAAGAGAAAGAAAGAGAAGAAAAAAGACAAGAGAAAGAAAGAGAAGAAAAAAGAGAAGAGAAAGAAAAAGAAGAAAAAAGACAAGAGAAAGAAAGAGAAAGAGAAGAGAGGGAACATGAGAGAATGGAGAGAATTCGTTTAGCAGAAATTGCTGCAGAACAAGCGAAATTTGAAAGAGAAAAAACTTTTGAGTTAGAAAAATTGCGCTTACAATCTTCTTTTTCTAGGGAATCTTCTGGTACTGGATCGTCGAAGATCATTAATTTAAAATTACCAAATTTTTCTTCATTGCATGACGATATAGGATTCTTTCTTTTGAGATTTGAATCAAGAGTTACGGCTTTAAATTTACCTAAGGCCTCATGGCCTGAACGTTTTGTCGGGTTACTTACTGGTGAAAGTTTACAAACTTTTTTTAACATTGCCGATGACAAAAGAAACGACTATGAATCCATAAAATCAGTATTTCTTCGCAAATATTGTTTAGACGAGGAAGGATATCGTTTAAAATTTAAATCGATGGGTCCTGTGGAAGGTAAGGATGTCGAAGACTTTGTGTCTTCAGTGAAGATGTGTCTAAACAGATGGATTGAACTGTCTAATATTACTAAATCTTTTGAAGGACTTTATGATCTCATCTTAAGAGACAAAATTTTATCTTCTGTGAATACGGAAATTTTCTCATTTCTTCAAGAAAGGAAGCCTACCGATATAGGAGAAATGGAAAAATTAGCTCAACAATTTTCGGTCGCACACCCAAACTTGCCTTTAGGTAAGACGAAGGTCCTAGAAACTTTGCCAGCTTGTGCGGTCACTCATGATAGATCACGCACTCGCAGCATGGACCGACGGTATAGGGAAGACTATCAAAATTCCTATAGAGGTAGATATAATTTCCCTCATAATCATTCGCCCTCACGGGGTATAGAGAGACGCAACTTTAAAAATAATAATAAAAAGTCATGGCAAAGAAATAATCAATACTCCAATAATAATTACACTCACAAACATCATTTTTCGGCACCCTCACGTAATGATTACAATAACAGTAATTACAATAACAAACATCATGTCTCACCACCATCTCGTGATGATTCTTCTCGCACGGACAAAAATGGGTACTATCGGTCCAGTGGATCGGAGAGGAACACATTTTTCTAGGAGTCAAAGTAGAGGAAGATCACAAGCTCACGCTTGTCAGATTAACGTTGGTAATGATAATATTTCCAATAATGAGAATAATACTCATGCCAATGCATGTAGTTTTGATTTAGAAAATAGTGGTAACTGCACAGAATGTATGACTCTATTTCAACCTGGATCTACACCACGTCTGAGATGTGGACATGCTCTGCCAGTTTTGTCTTTAAATGATGGGGTTGGCTCACTCGTGATCCATAGAGGTTTTGTTTTTGACACACCCGTTTCTATTTTACGTGACAGCGGATGCACCACCATTGGCCTAAGGAATGCACTAATTCCTTCTTCTTGCTTTACGGGAACCTCTATAAAGTGCGTAACTTTCGGTGGAACTGTTGAATCTTATCCGCTGGCAGATGTGGTAATAGATACTCCTTTCTTTTCGGGAAAAGTAAGAGTGTGTGCTCTCGATCGACCTTGTTGTGATTTACTTATCGGTAACATAAAGGGGGTTAAAGAGTGTTTTGAACAGTATATTATTGATTGGGAGAGAAATCATCCCTCCTTTGCTAACGCGATCACAACCAGAGCACAACAAGCTGCAGAGACAATTGAATTAAATTCTTCTATACACACTCAACACATTACAACTTGTCATTACATTGACAAAAATATATTTATAGCTAAACAACAAATGGATCCTTCTTTGGCACATTTTTTCCCATTAGCTATTGCTCGAACTATTAAACATTCTAAAAATGCAAGACATTGGTTTCAAATACAGGATAATATTATGATACGATGTTTTGATAATTACTCTTTCATTCTCAAACAAGTTATAGTACCTACGTCATTTCGCGCACTAGTCTTGTCAAATGCGCATGACGTACCATTTGCTGGACATATGGGAATTTCCCGTAGGGCTTATAGATTACTAAAATACTTTTATTGGCCTGTGGTAAATAGAGACATTTCAACTTATTGTAAATCTTGCGCTGAATGTCGAAGTGTTGCACGTAAGGGTGCACATCAATCAGCACCGTTACAGGTCACGGATATTGCTGTACGCCCTTTTTTCAAACTGGCTATTGATATCATAGGACCACTGTCTGTAAGGTCGACCAGAGGTTTTCAATACATATTAACATGTATTGACCTGTGTACGAGATGGCCAGAAGCCATTCCTTTAAAAAATATTACCACAGTGTCGGTAACAGATGCGTTGCTGTCTATATTTTCACGCATCGGGTTTCCGGAAGAAATCCTCTCTGATCATGGATCTCAGTTCGTGTCAGGTATGATGTCAGATGTTTTCAACACACTTCGTATCCGTCACTCTCTTAGTGCTATATTTCACCCTAGCTCTAACGGGGTCGTGGAACGTTGGAATGGGACATTAAAACAATTGTTGGGGAAGGTGACTACATCATTTCCTCAAGAATGGGATCGTTTTATTCCTGCTGTACTGTTTGCGTACAGAGAGGTTCCTAATCATACTGGTTTTTCGCCTTTTCAGTTGGTATTTGGGGCGAACCCAAGAGGACCATTGTCTCTCTTACATGATTTGTTAATGGAATCTGATGTGAATAATAATAATAAGAAGAAATCCACTTATCAATACGTTACAGATTTACACCAATATCTTGTGGATGCATGTCAGGGGGCAACTGAAGCATCTGAGATGGCAAAATATAAGACCAGATCTCGCATTAACCGAGATAGACGACTAACGTCTTTCTCAATCAATGACGATGTTTTTGTTCTCCTGCCACTCAAAGTAGATCACTTGTTAGTAACATGGCAAGGTCCGTTTAAAGTGGTTGCAAAGAGAACGGACGTGGACTACGTCATCAATATGCGGGGTAAACAAAAAACATTCCATGTTAACATGCTCCTACCATACATCACTCGTCCTCCTCAGTTACAATTCATTTGTGATGCTATAATGAACCAACCTACCCATCATGCATCTATCGCGTTGGTGGATGAGGTGCAAACCAATTTCGCTGATGTACCTTCCACGTTTCCGGTAGCACCTATTAAGTCTTCGGAAACATGGAATGATGTTATAATTTGTACTGATTTACCTGCGGATCATGGGGATCAAATTCGTTCTATGTTGGTATCCTTTCAGGATGTTTTGTCTGATCTTCCGGGACGTACTAACATTATCACACACGAAATCAAATTGTCAGATTACACCCCGATTTCATTACGACCATACGCCGTTCCTCTACATGTTAGAGATCAGGTGGAAAGTGAAGTAGATGGTATGTTAAAACTGGGTATTATTTCACCGTCTGATTCACCTTTCTGTTTTCCTATGGTGGCAGTACAAAAGAAAGACAAGTCAATTCGTATTTGTATTGACTTTCGTCGCCTTAACAAGGTGACCATATCCGATTCTGAACCAATGCCTTTGCTGGAGGATTTGTTGCCACGCCTATCATCCGCCACTTTCTTCAGCAAGTTTGACCTATCTAAAGGTTACTGGCAGATTCCTCTGGCTGATGTATCAAAACCTTTGACTGCTTTTGCCACTTCTCGTGGATTGTTTCATTACAATGTCATGTGTTTTGGTTTACGGAATGCTCCAGCGACATTTGTACGCATGATGCGTCGCATTTTAGGTAATCGCACCGATCTCATTTCGTATATGGACGATATTTGCATTTTTCATGATACTTGGGGACAGCATATCGCTGGGATACAGTCGTTGCTCCAAACTCTCAGAGTACATAACCTCACAGCTCGACCTTCCAAAGTCGAAATTGGGTTTACTGAGATTTCATTTCTGGGTCATAAGATTGGCCGACATACAATACAACCTGATGAGTCTACACTAAAAAGGGTACTGGATCTTGCCATACCAACTACTAAGAAACAAGTTCGTAGTTTGCTGGGACTCATAAACTTTTACCACAGGTTTATACCACGATTTTCCCTTTTAACTTCTGTTCTATCTGCTCTGACAAAAAAGGGTATGCCTGACAAAATAATATGGAACAAAAAGTCCAATACTAAGACTACCAGACTTAAGACGACCTTTTCTCGTTGTTACAGACGCATCTCTGAAAGGAATCGGGGGATGTTTAATGCAGACCTTTGATGGCGAGTGCCACCCGATATTCTACCTCAGCAGAAAACTTTCAGAGACAGAATCCAGATATCCAATTGTGGAAAGGGAACTTTTGTCATTGGTATGGACATTACATAAACTACAGAAGTTCTTGGTGGGTACACATTTTAAATTATATACTGATCAAAAAGCCCTCACATATTTACAGACTTTTAAATCGACTAATGCACGTCTCACCCGATGGGCGCTACAAATGCAGGGGTATGATTTTGACGTTCTACCAATAGCAGGAAAGGACAATGTCCTAGCTGACACCCTCTCTAGAGTTATGTAATAACTCGAATACGGAAGTGGACAATAATTACTTAGTTATTCATATTGTTATTACTGACATTATTTTTTTTCCTTTAAAATCTAGATAGATATCATTTAATTGTTTGATAGTTAATCATAAGGCATTAGGGATAAGATGAATGATTTAATCTCGCTTCACATTATAATTGCCTGACTGAAAACTAAGTTTTCAGTTGTTCGAGGGGGGTAATGTGGCGCTGGCTATTGCACGCCACACGCTAGAAAATATATAGAATTTTGGTGCTGATGAGCGCTGCACGATAGTAATTTGTCGATATGTGTATTGCGCACATGACGTGAGCAGTGTGGAGGAAAAATGGACACAGCGTGTGTTGACCCTGAATGGGCGGCTTGTGTGTGTGTTCTGCCCAATGGTAGAAATATGGGAAATGTTAACAGAGAAGTGTCTTGAAACATATTAATGTTTATTAAATACAACGAAAGGTAGGAAGAGGAATGAGGTAATGTTTATATGGACCTACGGATTAGAGAAGTTGCCGAATCTACCTAATTATGCATGCTGTGTAATGATGTATTGTCTACGTGAATAAATAATGGAATGTTACCAAAATATCCAGCTGTTATATTGATCATTATGTGGAATCTTTGAGATATAGAAAGTATCGTTAATGAACTATTGTGGCTGTCCTGAATCTTGTGGACCTATGATATATAAACCTAGACACATTGTGAAAACGAGCACAAACAATCAACTGAAGAATATAAACTTTTAACGCCACACGTATATTAAAATGAAAAACTAGATCATCAGACCCTCCACACAGTATATTAGATAATAATAATTCGAAACATAATCCCTTAGGACGGCATACAATCCGCACTCATAATGTATTTGAACAGCCTACGATTATATGAGTAGGGACTGTGCATGTTTTTCAGGTCATGTGGAAGATTGTTCCAAAGATGAGCAGCTGAGTAAGCCAAGCTCTTCTTGTACAAATCTAGCCTCGGCTTGGGTACCTCTAACTGGTTTAAGCGCTGACTACGTTTTTCATTGAATTTTAAAAGTGGCCACAGATACGTTGGAGCATTATGTGACAAGATTTTGTGAGCGAATTTAGCTTTGTTAAATAGGAAGCGCTTTCTAAGGGGTAATATTTTAAGATAGTTATATAGATCTATACAATGTGTTTGATGTTTATCAGCAACTAGGCGCACTGCACGTTTTTGAAGTGAATGAAGCCTTTTTGTGTTGGATATGGAACAACCATCCCAGATTGTGGAACAATAGTCTAGGTATGTTTGTATGTGAGATGTGTAGAACATTTTCCTTGCCCCCTCATCCAGGAAGTGTTTGATTTTGGCTAATTGGTAAACTTTTTGTGCCGTTAGCTTTGTGAGTGCACTTACATGTGAGTTCCAACTTAAGTGCTGGTCAACAGTTAGACCTAGAGTTTTATGTTCATTTACGTTTTCAATTAGTGATGTTCCAATGTAAAGCTGAAGTGTTGTTTTCTGCGAGTTTTGTAGTTTTTGTCTGGTTGATATTAACATACATTTCGTTTCACTAATATTTATTTGCATTCGATTCTCGTTGCTCCACTTAAAAATATTATGTGTGTCAGTTTGTAAAGATAGTTCTAGTGCAGTGCAACTTTTGTCACTAGTGTAAACAGTACAGTCATCGGCAAACAGGTCACAGGATGAATGTTTGATGTACAGAGGAAGATCATTAATGTATACGGCAAAGAGAAGAAGGCCGAGAATAGAGCCCTGGGGAACACCGATATCGACAACAGTTGGGTTGGACAAAGAATTATTGTAAGACACCACTTGTTGTCTGTCTGTCAGAAATGATTTAATTAACTTCACCAGCTTAAGATTTACTTTCATTGTTTCTAATTTTCTGATTAAAATAGTGTGATCTATCATATCGAATGCTTTTTTAAAGTCTACAAAGATTGCTCCACATAAATTATCGTTATTGATGTTTAGATGCCAGTTGTCTATCATTTTTGTTAAGGCTGTGTGACATGAATGTTTTGGTCTAAACCCCGACTGACTATCAACTAGCAGGTCATTATTGGCTAGGTGTTCTATTACTGTTTTGTGTATGTGTTTTTCCAGTGGTTTGGTGTAGTGGTTTTTGATGTTATTGTATGGTTGATATGTTACCTAGTGTACTGTATGAGGTCAGCTGTGAAGGCTCCTGAGTTAAAAGTTTATGGGAGTTACAGGAGGCCTTTCTGCTACCACTTTACGACCTCTTACTTACTTAGTCGTTCCCCTTCTACCGTGAGGTGTAGAGGTTTGGAAGAGAGAGCGCCAGACTATTCTATCGGCTGTCTTTCTCCTGGCCTGGTTCCATTCTAGTCCTCGGTCCTTCAAAGATTGTCTAATGTTGTCCTCCCAGCGGACTCTGAGTCGTCCTCGGGGTCTGGATCCTTGGCTCTGTTTCCCATGCTTGTCGTGGTAGCCGATCTTCTCCCATTCTGCAGACATGGCCAAACCATCTTAGTTGGGACTGTTCTACTTGGGTCTGTAGGGGGTGGCATTTTAGGCCTTGACGTATCGTCTGGTTGCGTACCATGTCTCTTCTTGTTACTTCAACCACCTTCCTCAGATACCTCATTTCTGAGCTTTGGATCTGGCTTTTATGGGTTGTAGTCATTGCCCATGACTCGCATCCATATGTCAAGACTGGGACATAGGTGGAGCGGTATACAGCCATCTTCGTTTTCTTACCAACCTCTCTCTTGCTGAGGAATCCTCGATTTATGGCCTGAAAAAGTCTCCCAGCTGCTGCTTTTCGAGTGGCCAACTCTTCTTTGATGCCTCCCTTTCGGTCTATAATAGCTCCGAGGTATTTAAAGTAGTCGACCTGCTCCATGACCTGTTCTCCCAGCTTAATCTGATGTCTTCTTTCTTCTCGTGATATCACCATGGATTTTGTTTTAGAGCTGCTTATGACCATCCCTCTCTTCTCCAGATCTTCCTTCCAGACTTGCAGGTTGGATTGGAGATGTGCCTCTGATTTAGCAATCAGGGCAACATCATCAGCAAATGCCAGCTCCGAAATATAGACCTGTCTCATCTTCCAGTACCCCACTGAATACTTTCTTGTTCTCTCCTTACATGCCTTGATGACATCGTCCATAAGGAGTATGAAGAGGTAAGGTGATAGGATATCACCTTGTCTTACACCAGTGGTGGTCCTGAACTCTTCTGACTTATGGTTTGCTGTCCTCACATAATTTCTGCAAGACTTGTAGAAGCTCTGTTTGGCATGAATCAGAGGTGCTGGAATATTCTTCCTTGCCAAACAGTCCCAACGTTTGCTCCAAGGGACCCTGTCAAACGCCTTTTCCAGATCTATGAAACAAAGATGGATCTCACTCTTATACTCAAGGGCCTTTTCACTCAGCTGTCTGAGTGTGAAGATTAGGTCTTGAGTACTTCGGTTTGCTCGGAATCCGCACTGGACCTCATCCAATTGTGGCTCAGCTAGGCGTCGGAGTCTCTGCTCTAGGATTCTAGAGTAGATTTTTCCAGGGACACTGAGAAGGGATATGCCTCTATGGTTTCCACACTGTCGATTGTCACCCTTTTTGAAAATTGGTGTTATTGTGACAGGGGCGCTAGGTGGTACCTCACACCCCAGACCCGTGCACCAAGAAAATTTATAAAGGATCGTTTGACAGGGGTTGCAATTATTGGTTGCTTGCAACCCTCTCAGCAGCAGACTTAACAATTCAAGCAACCAAAAGCCTTATGCAGATCAACATTTAATTCTACCGAACAGAACCGAACACCAAACCAACAATCCAACAAACAATCAAACGAACACCCAGTCAGTGTTCATAGACTGTCTGAAAAATAATAAATAAAACAACGTCTAAGTGAACATCAATAGCATGGATAATAACACTTACCATACAGAAAACATGCGCCCACCTGATATCATCAACTATCTCACACACTCATGCGTGTCGTCCAATGCGACTAGTATGGTGTTGTGCATGAGGCTGGCAATCGCACCGGGTAACATAGGTTGCTACCGAAACCACTACTGCAAGAGCATCTGAATGCTTCATGCTGAGGCAAACCACACCGGTGGCCCCATGCTCCCTCAGGAGCGGAGGAGAGAAATATACAACTCTAAGTACGCCCACGTGCTCTCACAAACCATGTTCACATAACAATAATAATCAACTGGACATAAAATCATATTCTTCAATACATGTACAACAAATAATCTCAATAATGAGAATTAACTACTACCTCTCAACCGACCCACATCAATACTCGTTCCCGCACTCTGAACATGTCGTAAGTGACGACTGGTGCGCCAGGCCACAAACGTGTCATATGTGACCCCTGACGAGATTGGGAACTCATCACATGAAACACATAATTACAGGAACAACCACTGTAATAGCATAAAAATGCTTCTGTTGGCTTGTGGTGGACACCAGCCGCATTGGTGTTCCATGCTCCACCAGGAGCAACCAGAGAAACACATGTCTCAACAAAGGAGTGGCCTCGCGCTCTCCAGAAATCTAAATACATATTCTCACCTCACAGTAACCCATTAAATATACAGTAGAATTATCAATAAACGTGAAATACACTAAATTACTCTTACATAAAGAATACAATATAATTATTCTCGACTTAAGCCAAACTGGGACTAAATACACCGCGTGTCGCTCGGCATAACATATTATAGGTTTACCACGCGGAGGGTGTTTAATCAGACTCGCTATCGCCGCCTTTTATCACCACGAGGCTACTATCTTGCGATCGTTAATCTTATCTAAATTCAAGTAATAGATGCTTCTCTGTCCAGTTTCATGTATAAAACACTCTTACTAAATTTGCCCGGTCTGATGGATGAAATACTTGATACTAAATTCTCACATCTGGATTTAGGCTTTGCGTGCCTAATAAAACCTATCAAACATTATTTTCACTCATCTATCATTTCTTCAAGACTAAATCATAATGTCCTAAAAAGACATTTCCTTTGGAAACACATCTATCTATTTCACTAAACAAAAACAGACTCGTGCTGCACTAGGCTTATCACTCACTTTACTGCGCTAGGCGTATGGGGTTATTAATCTTGGCTACTTAAACAAACTAATTCGCGATATTTTGCTCTAGAATGGCCATGAAAACACATGATTACACATCTAGAGCAAAAACAAGGATAATTCGTAGGCTTATTATGGCCTTGTAATAAATCTGCTTGAAGATAACGTGATCAAAAGGCACTAAACCACATAGACAACATGACTGCCCAGATGGGGCCAGCGCCGAGAACGACAGACCTCAAGAGATGGCGCTGTCACATTATGATGGCGATCTCCCAATCCTTTGTTATGGTCTTGTTGCACCATGCTGCCTGTAGGACCCTTAAGAGTAACAGGTCGCCTGATGCTCCCATGTACTTAACCATTTCTGGTGTTATACCATCATGCCCTGCTGCTTTGTCCATCTTGATTTTCTCTAGTGCTGCCTTCAGTTCTTCCATCTTTATGTCATCTTCATCACCATTGGTTTCCTCTTCTGTGCTAGTGGTTATCATTTCTGATGTTTGACCTTGCTCACCATCAAGGAATTCTGAGAAATATTCTTTCCATCTTTCCATTACTTCCTTCGGGGCAGTAAGCAATTTGCCTTGCTTGTCCTTTATAAATTTGAGAGGGCATTGTTTTTCCTTCCTCGTGTTCTTTAGGGTCTTATAGAACAATTTCTGGTTTTCTTGTGCATCTTTTTCTAGCTTTTCTCCAAATTCTTCCCAGGACTTCTGTTTTGCTGCTAGCACTTTGTTCTTTACTTCTGTTCTGAGTGTCACATATTCTCTATATTTTTCCATTTGTCCTGTTGTGTTTTTAGCTCCTAAGTATTGTTTCCATGCCATTTTCTTCTCTCTTATTTTCTCTTTGACTTCCTCTGTCCACCAAGGTGTCCTCTTTCTCTGGTTCCGAAGTCGGACTTCACCACATGCTTCTGCAGCAGCTGTCTTTATGATATCCTTCACTTTACGACCTCACACAGACCTATTCTACTAAAATGAGTGTTAGCTACGTTAAAAGTCTAGGGTACTGAAATGTAATGTGTAGGTAATAAAATACACTGACACACACATGTAAATAATAAGTCTAATAATAATAATAATAATAATCTCTACAATACACTGAACTAACACTGGCTGTTAAAGTTTAAGTTTAAAAATTTTTTTTTTAATTTATTTGTCCTGAACCAATTTTTTCTTTTGGTCAGAACTTATGAAATGATAGGTATTTATTAATGAAATGCATATATATATTGCATAATCAAATATAACTTTTGTACATAGGTATATTATTACAATGGTTAATATTAATGGTCTCTACAAAGTCCTGGGAACACTAGCACTGGATGGTTAGTTGGGGTGGCGTCATCATGCTCAATCTATGGTCACAAAAGTTTATAGTCCTTAACATATGGACTGGTGTTAATGTTTCTATTACACGCTTTATTTCGTTATTTATGGTGGAATTATTGAATGAATGAATCTCCAGCAGGCCAGGTTTGCAGTTTACTGGCCTGTAATGATGTAGTACAGAATTCTTGTGGCCCACTCCTCTCAATAGCTGGAGTAAAATGTTAGGCTGCACGGACACCCGCTCTTGCACTTCTACAAGAGTATCTGGCACAATCGTAGTGCCAGATCAGAAACTCTGAAACAAAATTTGTGCCATGTGTCAGTACTCTATTCACTGCGCCACTCTTACACACAACACCACAAAACAACACTACACAGATTGAGTCAGATCTCTCTGACCAACGTAACACATCTCACCCAGTTGTTATCAATTAGTACAAGTTCCTCAAGACTGCATTGCATCCGAAATATGTTCAATAGTTTCTTCTTCTATTTAATAAGGTGGGTGATATGTTCCCACTGATGTCAATAATCGATCCTCCTTCCATAGTCTTAGATAGGTTTCCATATATTATTAGTTTGTCTCTAGGCCCTGGACTGCGGCTGGGGACCTAGAGCAAGCACTCATTTGTCGTCACCGGCACAGTGTGGCGTCACATGAAGGAGAGGGGGTGGTGGGGTTTTATAGTACTGATGCAATAGCTAGGTAGTATCAGAAAGTTCAATAACACTCCGTGATGGTGATGGATGAATGAACGTCGAGCGATGGGAGAAAGTACAAGAAAAATAGAAAAAACTCGCATGGGGAGGGGAAATCGACATCGGGGGTACAGCATAAATCTCCGTGAAACGAAGATTGGATTGACATACATAAAACACAACACAGCGAGGCGGTGTTAACTCTCACGTGTGTACAGTTTGACAAGTCGCTAGGGAAAGGGAGTAGAGTTGCTGAAGGTCAACATTCCAATTACGCCTTAGAGCTTAGCACGAATTTGTACTGCACTAGTACATCATCTGTGTGTCCTCATACACAGTATCTTTTTTAAAAAGGCAGATATATGTCATATATTTATTCACCATCAGATATAAATAAAATACAAACCATTTACACAGCAGGCGTGAAACAATGAAATCTATCCTAAGCATATGACCCCTAGTACATCAGCAACATGAGTGAACGTTCCATAGAGAGCACCTATGTGTTAAACAGACACAAGAGCTCTGGATTTTCGTTCACAACATTTGAAACTGCATCCCGGCTAATCACATGTGTACTAAGCCCATTGGTTTCACCCCGCCAGAAAAAGTCTTAATACTTAAGACACATCAACTGTCATAGTTGTCGGGGGTGGGGTGAAGTGCTCAACAAAAACATGTAGCGCATTGGCCTACAAACGGTCAAAAAATCGCTCCGTTTGGTCTGACTTAGATATGAATATCTCATAGCAAGGTCTTTTCTACAATTCTTAAGAGTGTAACTTAAAGTGGCGTCAAACAAAGATAATTCACACACTAAAATAAATTTCCCATGATCTTCTGCTTTTTTTCAGCCAGTGTTAGTATATCTGATGTGGTTATTGTTAATTAATAGATGTCCTACAACAATAGTTGCAAAAAGATAGTTCTAAGGGCCAAACAAAAGTATGGGTCTACATGGGGGTCTAATAACGCTATATCCACCCGTGGATACCGGGGCCCCGAAAGTATGCAAAGAATATTACTGCAACTTACCAATATCCTTAACACTCAGGTCGTCTAAAATGTATCTAATAGTAGGATATGTAGCTGTTTTAAATATAAACTCTACATTAATGCAAAATAACCCATCGTAAAAAAATTCCCGTATATATCCTAAACCAACTATTTTAGGTCGGCACATTTCCATTTTGAACGGTGGGGTGTACTAAGCCTAACGCGAATTGCAACCAACCTGCTTGCCAAACGAGTATCTTGATTATAGCTATAAGGTGGGAAACAATATCAGAATTTGGCGATATGGATTTTGGTTCCCATGGGCTATCAGAGACCAGGACTCTAGGCGTGGTGGACAAAACATAACATCAAGATAGATTGCGCAAATTATGAAGATTGATCGAAACATTTAGTTTTGTTGGAATATCTGCCCCCCGCGTTTTATTCATTGCCTTGATAGGTTTAGTTATTGGGTTGAGCTGCATTTGGTTGTTTGCCCAGTATTATTGAGCGTACTCGGACGGCGAAGACCAAGGACGAAGCGTTTGGTTGACATCTGATTGTAGCAAAAACGATGCGTGCAAGTCCCTACTAGAAGAAGACATGGGGAGAAACGCAAAGATGAAGATAGAGGTCAAGCTAGATATATCGTCTATGGATGGCAATTCACTTCGCAATGGCCGAGCACGAACTGGAAGCGGACTCGATCAAGAATAAGGATGATTTGTAGACTATGAAGCGGACTATCACAGCACTTGCTAGATTCCAAGTATATATGTGGAACCTGCATCTGGGAGTCAGGCAATGGCTAACAAACACCCTCACATAAAATTAAGAACGCTCGACGGATGGCCTCAGCGATGTTACATCACTGCAGATAAGTCGTTCACTGGGGCTCGCTAATGCGGCAGTTAGACTGGGACCCGAAGCAAAGACGGTTGCACTATTCTAATGAGCGTGGATCAATATATACTGGGTCACAATGTATTGATAGAAACGAGATAATACTTTCCACCTTGATGATAAACAAGATCAGATTGGGGGACACATTAAGAAGTAAATAGCTATCTATCTATATAACTTTTCTAATACATGAAAATAATTCATAGATGTCTAGCAATACATGAGAAGACTAGTTCATCTAGAATGAGGTAAGTGTTTATAATATTTTCTACAGGTATTACTCTAATATAACTCCTCAACTTTAACTAGTGGAACCCACTTGCATACTTCGGTGGACTATAGCTTTTACTTGTGTGGACTATTAATCTCCTATGAAGTATCAAGTTACCTCACACATCTATCATAAACATAATACAGTAACTGTTGGCATTATTAATATGCACTTAACTGAATCTGTCATACTAGTACCGTACCATAGCAATCTTTAATCAGTGCTAAAAGCAAACCAAGATGCAAACTAGGAGACTGGAATTCTGCAATAGACTTGAATATAATATACGAAATATTGTTACCTAAAATCATATATCAACTCTACATCAATTATCAAACGTTCTATAACTGTATATAGGAATGGCATTACACCAACAGAGACTGGTCGTTGGCATAGTTACTTTAGATGATAGTCTTTCGAGTTTTCACACATAGAAACATATAGGGGGAGCACCTCAAGCACAGTCTGATAGTGATGACCAGTATGCCTAAAGATACCAACTAACCAAGTCAGGATGTTACATAGATGTTGTCACCCCAACTACTAGTCTCTATATACCTTACAACAACATGTAAAAAAAAATACAGTCTTAGTAAATAATAAATGCCATTATTGGATTGTAACTCACACCTGTGAGATATTTTGGGACCAGGACACGCCACTCACCCTCGGCGACTCCAGGAGGAGGACAGTACCGAGTCAGAGGTATACTATTGGAACCCAGACCTCCAACACACTAAAGACAATAACCCAGAGTGGGCCAGGGTTTACCAGTTAGGCAAACTCGGTGGTCGAGCATAATGTAGAACTATACCCACATACCACCTGTACCCCCTGTGTCACAAACCCCACCCCCCCACACCCACTCCAAAAACAATAGTACACCACTATCCGCTTAACTGGCGGTCATATGGGACCCCTCCCCGAGTGGGCTACTAGGCTTCCTCTCGCCCCCCCCCCCCCACCCCCCCACTCTCTGACCACAGACCCCACCCATTTAGAGAGTTACCCCTCCCACCGTATGTACACACACGCAATCCCCAACACACCCCCCCCCCATCAACAACCACCCCCCATGTCCCCCCCCAATCACTCTCACCCCCCACAACATTACTACCACCCCCCAGGTCAACCCCCTCCTATCCATTATCATCACCCTCCCCCATACACTATAGGGCCCTCACCCCCGTCCCCAGTAACCTGTATCACCCCCCCGAGACTCCTTGTAAGAATCCGCACCCCACACCACATTTACCTTGAACCTTACCACCCCAAACCCCACCCCACACCCCCACCAACAACACACAAAAACATCTATAACCCTTATGGAGAGTGGACTCTATCTACTGTCTAGACAAGATGATGATGGGGGTAAGAGTCTTGGAGGGGGAAGTAGGTGGTTATGAGGGAGGATGAGTTCAGGATGAAACGATGATTAGAATTTCTCGTAGGAGTTTATCTCTTCAACTTGGTAGGGGTATGTGACTATGAGGCACGCGAGTAGACTCTGATTATTAGCGTGGTGTGCTATGGAGTAGACTCTTGCGAGTCAGTACTCAGTCTCCCAGACCAGAGCACAAGAGTAAGCACCATTAGAGACATAGCTCCCTAGAGTACAACCATCCCTCTCTTTTGGACATTTATTTTTGGTAATGGTGGATGGATTTTTAATATGTATTTGTTATAGTAACCACAGGTCCATAACGAACCGAACGTAATGATTCCGCCCCACACGTACTACGTCTTTTTTTTTTTTGTGAGGTCTAGGTTGATCTCCCTGAAATGTTGTTGTCCAGAGTGGTTCTTGGTGGGGTCAGGGGGTGTTAAAAGGTGAAAGGTTGGGATTAGGGGAGGAGGGATGTTGAGTAGGGGGGGATGGGAAAATGGTGGGGGGTTTGTGAAAAAAGGGGATTATTGAAGAAAAATGGAAGTATTGGATTGATTCAGGTGAGAATTTAATATTTGGGAAGGTCTGATTTGATGGATTTGGGTGTTGTGAGGGAGAGGTGTTGGTGGAATTGTTTATTATTGTTTGGAATGTGTTATTGTTAGATGTAATGGGAGTTTATTGTTGGGTGAGGGGACAGGAATGGTATCGGGGATTATTGGAATGTGTATATGGGTTGTTTTATTGGAAATGTGATTGTGTTGATGGGTTTTAAATATGTTACGATGGGTATGTTGATAATGGATTCAAGGTTTATTTTTGGCATTTGGGGGGTTTTCATGGTAGTAAATTCCTTAGATTTTGGGGGGTTGTTGGGTACATTGGTTAAATGTTTTTTGATTGAATGTGTTACCTAGAACTTGTAATGTATGTTGTTGAATATACAAATTTTGGTTGGTGATTATTATATTTTCGCTTGTTTCACTAAGCCTATCAAAAATAAAATTAAATTCGAGGAGTTTAACATTGTTTCCTCAAATGTTTCAGTTGGCGGACAAGAATTCAGTTATGGGGGGGGTTTTTGATTTTTAAGATGGTATGAACATTGATTGATTCAAGGGATCCAACAGTTATTTGCGCATCATGCTAGAAAATACACTCGGAGTCATTTTTCAGTCCGAATGGTAGCAGTTGGAAGTTCATAATGTCCCTTCCATGTGCTAAAGCTAAAAAAAGGTCTAACTTTCAGGCTTCACTGGACAATCTGGTAATAGCCTTTTGCTAAGATCCACCTTCGAAAAGTATTTGTGCCTTGTTCCAATCTGGGCAAATAACTCTCCCTGTTTTAGTGTCTGAGTAATGGATCCACTTGTCCTTCCTGTGACAGCATTTCAGTTTATCTGTAATCTATGCACAGTCCTATGTTTCCCCAGCACGGTTTCACCCTCAACAACATACACACGTGGATGCTAAAAGAAGTATTCACTGTGTGAAATAATCCCTTCTGTTCAACAAATAATCTATTCCTCTTTCAATGCCTTCTCCTTCGCGAACGGAATAGAATAGGCTCTCATACAGATTGGGATTTGAGTCACCTTACCAGCTTCATGTCATACTGTAGCAAATTTGTGAATCGCTCCTGGTTTATCTGTCTTAAATACATCTGTATGTTCCTCCAGAACCTGTTGAACTCTCTCCCTCTGATTTTTAGTCAGGTGCTTACTGACTTTTACCTGTGCTGCTGTTTCACAAGGATGTAATGGGTATTCATGTGAGGTGAGTGGTTCTTTTTGCATCTGGGTTGCAATAGCCAAGGTCAATAAGGGGGTGCTTTCCTGGAGTGGTCTGTCCAGATACTTCTTTAACAGGTTTACATGATAAACTGTTTCCTTCCCCTTTTTGTCAATTTTATAGTTTGTTCTAGACACCTTCTCTAGAACCGTATATGGACCTTGCCAACCAATTTGTAATTTATTCTGGCTTCCGGGTAGTAGAAGCAGCACCTTCTCTCCGACTGCCAGTTCCCTGTCCTTTGCCTTCCTATTAAAATATGCTGCATGTTTCTTCCTGGCTTGTTTCAAATTATCATTTGCCAGTTTCCATCCAGCTTTCAAACGAGTGGTCAGCTCGTTCACATATTGATACGATGAGGTAACAGTCTCTTCCGCCTTCTCATCTGTCCAGGTCCTTAATAGGGTCTCTAATGGACCTTTTATTGGCTGCCCTCACCAAATAGCAGAGTTAGTGCGGGAGCCAATCCCGGTTGAACTATGTGGTAAACATCCCGATAAGCGCAAACAATGCGCGGGCAGGAATTGATCCCACATATCCGGTTTTTTCATGTGCAGCACTTTCTCAGGATAGAAATGAGAGTCCCGTTGAACCTCTCTACCTGGCCGTTCCCTTGTGGATGGTACGGACTACAATGAAAGTGCCTGGCTTGAAATAGCTTAAAAACTTCTTCCGTTAGTTTCCCCTTGAACTGAGAACCATTATCCGTCAAGATTTGATTGCTGGGAATCCTAATCGGGTAAATATTGTAAGTAGTGCCTCTGCTACATGTTTTGAATCAATTGATGGCAGGGCTACCGCCTCTCCCCACATAGAACAAGTGTCCACCAGAGTAAGGATGTAACTGTTCCTCCTCTTGGTCCGAATGAGAGGTCCTACAATATCCACTCCAACCCTCTCAAAAGGTGTTCCCACTATGGGCATTTCCCCTAGAGTTGCAGGAGCAGTCCAGTGCTTTGGAGCTACCCTTTGACATTCTGGGCAGGATTTGACATATCTTTTTATATCCTCCGTTAACCCTGGCCAGAAAGTAATGACAATTCCTATACGCTTTTGTCCTGTGGCCGCTGATCCCAATGTGACCACTGAAGGAGAGAATCGCATGCCTGAGTTCCATCACTATTACTCTCCCATATGAATGTGGGAAAGAACCCATGCTGGTTTTGTGACAATTTGTTCCAGTTCCGCCTATTCCTGTATAAGAGTTTGTTCTTCATAAAGTCATTCCCCTTGATAGCGGAGGCTCGATTTGCTGTGGCATTTCTTTGGGCAATTTTTTAAAACATGGCTTGAGTGTCCTATCCTCAGCCTGCGCCTTCCTCATCTCCTCTGGATGAGCATATATAGGTTCACCTTCTTCCTCCTTCTTCTGTGACCTGGTCCAGCAACTGTACCCCGCCAATGATCAAACATTGTCTTCTTCGGGATTCCCCAAATAATACGTATCTAAAACACCTCCAATATCAAGAGGTAGATTGGATCATCTATCACAGGAAGGCTGCATCTGATTTCCCTCCTTCCACACAGCAGTCGAGTTTTTCACACCGTTAACCTTGCGATGGGAAGTGTCATGAGTGGTATGTCCCTTAGTTGCTGCTAGCTCCTTGTATGTCCACTGTTCTGTTGGTATACCCCTGACTTGAAAGTCCAATCCTCTACGCTAGACTTCACAACTGAATTCATAAATCAAAACCTGTAATACATAAAGGCACCTTTATGGATGACACCCCCATTACAAATAACATACCTCTACAAACTACTGGGGGTGATAAGGTGTCCATTTCCTGCTGTCCATTAGGATTAACCTTTAATCCTTTGCGTCTCCCCCGAACTTCATTGCGCAGCAATGTTTTGACAAGGTTGACCATTCTACAAAATTCGGTGTATGTATGTCTTTTCCTTCTTGCCACCATTGTACACCATCTCTTTTTCCTTGGTTTCAACGGTTTTTCCGAAGGGAGGGGCGAGGGGTTAGTAGAGGGCGTAATAGGTCACATTGAGAACTGTGGGGAGTTTCTGTGGGGCTCGAGATAGTCATATTTCTTGGCCGCAACTCAAATTTTGTTCCCTATACCTTTTATTTCGCCTGCTCTCTTCTTTATGCAAATTAATTAAATTGCTGCGTGGAAGCTTTTGCAATTGTCCATATGTGGCTTCTTTTTAAAGCACCAACTTTACCTCTGCCTGGAGCTGCCTGTTACCTCTCAGCAACATTTAAAATTTCCCCCAACTTCTCTGCCCACCTTAGTTCCATGAGAAATTTTTCTCATGGTCTGATCCAAGGACTCCTCTTATAATTGCTTGTTGGAGTCATGATCATAGGTCTTTAACAGACTTTTGGTCGTATCCCAGGGAGAAGTCCAATTCTCATTGTATATAGCGTTTCCTTACAGTTCTGGTAAGAGAATTGTGTAATATGTTGGAAAACAACTTGATTTTGTCATGGTTTCGAGGATATCCTCTTAACGATAAGATTCACCAGTTAGGTTTTCATATCTCAATAACAAAGCCTGCTTTAAGCATGTCCATAATTGTCTTGGTCGTCTCTATGCATCTTAGCAAAAAACTTCATAAGAAGGTACCTCTCAGTTTTTGGTGATAACTTAAGACTCCACCTCTCTCTCTCTAACCCATATGTAGTAGCTAATTTTCAAATCTACTGAGGTTACCCCTCGATGTCATCGTCTTGGATTCACAGTAAATATGGTCCTGAAATAAACCCCATAGCCTGAGGTTGAGGCTCCCTTTACTATGGCGTAGCATCTGAGGCAAAAGGGTTTGGCAAACCATTTTTCAGGAGCAAAGGCCCTTGTGTGATTCCCAGGAATTAGGTGTCTCCCTTAGTCTTGTTAATTATGCTTTCCCTTTCGGCAGTCAATCTTAGGTTTTTGCTTCTGCCTCCCTTGCATAAATATTTTCTTCTGCCTTTATGCTGTCATTGAGTTTCTTCTGCCTATAATGCCTTAGCCTCTTTGTCAGCCTCAATCTGCAGCCTCTTATAAGTTCTTTATCAGCCTCAATTTGTATAAACCTCTTCTCTTCAGCTAACCTCCTATGTTCCCTTTCAATATTGGGTTAATCACGTTCCTGCATTGTTCGCTATTGAATGGTTTAAACTTGACCCTCCATAATTCATCTCACCTTCGCCGTCAGCACAGCAAGCCGATCTAAAATTTTGCTAGATACTGCCATTACCTCACATACAAGTTTAGCAATGACTAAGTTATTTCCAAATATTATGGTTTTACCAAGGTAAACAACAAAGGGTTAATTATCAAGTTAATATATTTAATAATAAATTAATTAACACTGGCAGTGAAATTCATCAACTTTTATTTTCCACTTTTTATTTTAAGGGACACTTTTAAAATTTATTCCCTTTGTGCCCCACAAGTTTAATTCCCAGACCAAAGGAATTCCTAATATCTTTAATACAACTTAATCCCCCCGGACAAGACCCCAAAATTTGTAGTGTTTAGGTGTTATTGTATGGTTGATGGGGTGATACCTTGAGTGTACTGGGGGTGGAGTTTTGCGTAAGGGCTCCTGAGATAAAAGTGTGTTATGGTAGTTGACAGGAGGTGGATTAATGCTACCTACTTAGTGAGTGACCTGACAGGGGGATGTGAAGGGGGGGTGGGGGGGATTATAAATGAGTGTTAAGCATGGGGGTGGGATATAATATATGGTCCTATGGTTTTATTGGTGGGTTTTGTGTTATGTTTGTATGGATGATGAAGGAAGGATTTTGGGTTTTTTAGGAGAATAGGGATTTGTTGATATAGTGTTCCTAATAGTTGGGAGTGGGGGGGTAGGTGATCTCTGTGTTGGTTACACGAACTTGGGTTTAACTGGCTTATGTAAAGTATTTATAGTTGGGGGGGGGTGTTGGTTTTTAATTTATTTGGTCCTGAAACCAATTTTTTCTGTTTGTACAGAACTTCATGAAATGAAGGTATTTATCAATGAAATGCAATATATATATTAGCACAATCAAATATAACTTTTGTACATGTATATTTATTACAATGGTTTAATATTAATGGCTCCTACAAAGTCCTGGGAACACTAGCACTGGGATTGTTTAGTTGGCGGGTGGCGTCTCTATGCTCAATCCTATGTCACAAAGATTATAAGTCCTTAACATATGGACGGGTGTAAATGTTTCCTATATACACGCTTTATTTTTAATATTCGATATTTATGGTGGAATTAATGAATTGAATGGAATCTCCAGCAGGCCAGGATTGCAAGTTTAACTGCCTAGTAATGATGTAAGTAGCAGAATTCTTGTGCCCCACCCCTCTCAGTAGCTGCAGTAAAATCTTAGGCAGCACCGACACCCGCCCTTGCACTTCTACAAGAGTATCTGGCACAATCGTAGTGCCAGAATCAGAAAACTCTGAAACAAAATTTGTGCCAATGTTGTACAGTGACTTCTATTCATGCTGCCACCCTCTAAAACATTCAACCCAAACCACCTATAAACTACCCCCACCCCACCACCGACGGTAGGAAGTCATTAACAACCCCGACCAAATTAAAACCTGCATCACCCAAAATGTTAAACACTCAGTACAACTTGTTCCCCAAGACTGGCGTTAAAACGAAAATGTGTGAATATTAAACTTCTAAACTACCTTTGATAAAGGTGCCTGGTGAAATACCCCACACAAAACCCCCAATAATCTATCGTCCTTCCAAAATCCAAGAAAATTTATGCCCCCCCCATAAAAAAAATCAAAAAACAAGAAAAAAATCTACAAAACACTGCGGCTGGTATATTCCCCACATGTCCTTTTGGGCACGTCACTATGTGTAATCATTGGGGAAGAAATCCCCAGCATCGGGCCCCCAAAAGCATGTAAATTGGGTGGGGGGTGGGGGGGGGTGTGGTTCCCCCCCCCACCCCCCCCACCAACCCAAGAATGGGGGGAAGGGCCCCTTTAGGGGTTATAAGAACTAGCCCCAAAAGAAAAAAGAAGCTGGCTGTGCCAAAAAAACCGAATAATAACACCACATATTTAAAAAAATTATTAATTTCCGGTAAAAAAACCAAAAGCAGAAAAAAGGGAACCTTGGGGATACTGTGAGCAAAAGGTCAGACACAATGCTACAAGTGTGCGCTAAACTGCTTCCCTACACAATATAATATACAATTGTCCCCCCCAGAAAGAGGGTGAGTTGGGGGCTGGAATTTTTTTTTTTCAAATATGGGTCAAACCATTTAGAAGTGAAATTTCCAGTGTGAGATCTCATATCAAGTGGAAACTGTTGCCAAACTGTAGGAATAACCGACCTGTCTCTACCCCCCCTTTCACACGAGAAACATTCCTCTAGTGGTTTTCTTGGACCGTAAGAACACGTCTAAGAAAACTGCCCCACCCGTGCCCGCTAAGTGTTTCCGTCTCTGGCTTCCCCTAACCTCCGACCACCCCCCCCCCAGTTTCTTTGCCTTTTTTTTACCAAACAAACAATCCGCCATTATTTAAAACTCATGGAAAAATACAAACGTAAATTAAAATGAATATGATTAAACCGCCCAAAAAAATCTGTTCGCCCATTCCAGCAAGTGAAGCCCCCCCTAAAAAATGTCTCCCCCCAACGCGCTCCCACCCCTCGTGTTATCTTCATTCCCCCTTCCCCCTACTTGAAAACCAAAAATACAAATTGTTTGTATGCTGTTCAAGATTCCCCAGTATCCCCACCCGCTAGGTTTATGATTTATTCATAACTTATAATTATTAATGAAATGTTTACGTCCCCCTCCAACGGTTAGTTTGTAACAAGTAGACCCCGTAGAGCGATAGATTAAAATTATTGATACCCCCGTCCACTGCTAAAAATGGCCCCTGAAGATCAAAATACCCCACCCTAGATTAACAGAGACAAAATTAGCGAAAATTATATGGAGTTTTCTAAGTGCTGGAAGACCCAAAACTGGTGACCCTTTTTCCTACCAATTTCCTGACATTGTGAAAACGTCAGAATATTATGTTTTTTGAAATAAAAGATAATATAAAATTCTTGTGTTTTTAGAGTTTTATGATCTTCTCTTAGACTTCAAAGTAACCAAATACATTATGAAGTTGTTATACAGAAAAGTTACTACCCATTTAACAGTATATCATACGTTCAACTCGATCGTTAAACAAGTCTATATAATTTAAGGTCTGAGATTTAGGCAGATTTGTTAGACCACAAGTACTAAAAAACTAATACTCAGTAATTTTCTTTGGAATTAAAGGCAGGTCGTATTCCTGTCCTCCAACTCCCTACCCAACATGACCCTGCCCAATGCCTGTAGTTATTAGCGTATTGTAAACCCTTGAGCGCGGTTATAATCATTTACTGGAGCACTATAAAAATCAACATGCGAGCACTAATTGCACCCACACAGGACACACAAACTCCCATTATCAGAATACGTCTCTGGTGGGGGGGGGGGAGGAGGGTTTGAAAACAGTAGGTATTAAATTCCAAAACACCTTACAGCTAAAAACCTCTAGGGGACAAAATAAAAGACTCTAGTTCACCTATCCATCTGTAGAGATGACAATTTTTCATGATAACATAATCCATTAAATGTCATATCGATTCCACAGACTACCTTGACTGGTAAATTAACACGGTGAGGGGTTGAAATGTATTAATAGACGATACAATCAGTCCCAACATTCTGCTGAAGCAACCCTATTCTATGAATCCAACTCTATATTCGAATAATTCCGACTCGGTTCCCCTGGTTAAATCATTAAAGAAAAATTCCACAAACTCTCTCCATTCGTTTCGCACGAATTTTTAAATGTTACTGGTTAATTTTAAATCATTTATTATGAATCCAGGACTCTCTGAGTAGTTCTTCCCAATCTTGCTTGCTAGTTATTTTTTAGCATTATTAACGGGGGTCATGAACCTTGGTTTTTGATGAGGCGTCTGCCTATTCCGGATCATGCATATGAACAATTTTTATATGAAATTCCTCTTATTCTCTCTTGTTGATACTAATTCCCAAACTAATATGGTTATCCTGGTCTTTTTTGGTGAATACAACTACTTGTAAAAGCAGAGGTGACGAATCTGAGTAGAGCTGAGGAGCATGAAAAGGGTAATTCAAAGCCATGTACATCAAAAAAATTCGTTATACCCTTGAGTCTTGCAGGTTTCACGAATACATTACTCAACACGTACTGACATTTGCTTGATGGTCAGGAAATTGAATCCACAACTCTCCACTACCCCACCCCTCACATCCTGCTTGCCTCGGCTTGAACTGAATCCCTTGTCGTCATTACCCGTCCCTAACTTCTTGGTTGCTGAATAATTTATCCCCAATGGAGTTCCCCATCCCTGTTGGCTCTTCCACATTTGTCACATGAAAAACAACTTGTTGTGCTATTACAATCGTAAACCCAGGGATTCGAACCTTGCCTGGGATGCGAGTTGGTGTACCCATTGAGGGGGGTGTGTTGTTTCTTTTTTTTCTGTTTTTGGGCTTCGTTTTTTGTAGTTCATTGTTATCCTTAGTTTTTTTTTTTTTATTCATCTGATCGTAGGATTAGGTGGGTGGGAAGAGTGACCCCCGAATGTTTTACACAAATTATAAGAGTTCAATGCGGAAACAACTTCACAAAAAAAACTTTGTAGGTGCCACACTGATCGATTTGGGTGCTTGTTGGATCCAAAGACTGCCCCCCCACAAGAGTGCCCGGAAGACGACAAACCCAAAAAAGGATTATGAACCTCACGGTTGCATACGTTGAAAATATACCGAATGGGTTTGTTTTGCTGATGCCGGAAGTTTTTGTGGGGAGACGCCGAAAGGGTATAGAAAAATGGGGTCGGGAAAGCGTTGCGACGAATGGTCTTTTAACGCGAATACCCGAAATTTCAGTACCCCCCTCCCTGTCGGTTTTTTAGGAAAGGAAATTGCGTTGTGTGGCCCGACCGGTTCAGGGAATTTGAATTTGGAGGATCCTGTGGTTTTAATTGGAGTCCCCGGCGGAAGAGCGAATTTCCTTTTCTCCTGTTTTGAATTACTCCCCCCGCGTTGTGCGACGAAGCGACGGAAAAAAAAAGTTTTTCGAAAACGAAGAAAATTCGTTGGTGTGGTTCGACTCTTTGTTGTTGGTTGTTCCACCGACAGTTATGGGGTTGCAACCAGGCGAAATTTATATCGACTAATGTGACTGAAAAAATAAAGAGTAAATGACCCGGTTGGTATAGGGTTAATGGGCATTTAAAAAACAGTTGAGCGAAAAGGACAGAAGTGTTGCCGACGCGAAAGCGGACGAACGAACGACGACGAGAAAGCGACCCGAAAACGACGAACATACATGGTCGCTGAGGGGGGTGGTTGCCAAGTGAAAAGGTGTGTTGTCTGAGAACCGAATAAACAAAAGACGAACACGACCAACGACGAAAACCGAAACGTCGCCCACCAAAAACTAAAACAAGAGTTTTTGAAGCAGCGAAACGATAAAACCGAAACGAACCCTATTGATGACGTGGGCCGAAGGGCACGACGACCGTTCTACGAGACGATACGAAACAAGGGATCGGGTGTGACGAAAAACGAAGCCAAGAGCGATATAGCGACGCGAAAAAACTCGATAGCGTCCCGGAGTTGTAAGATTGGAAGACGAATGTTCGCGATAGAATTTGATAGAAGATAGAAGTAGCGGATCCCTCCCTTCCGTAAGTAAGCAAAGGCGCGAAAAAAGCCCCCCGAAAAAGTCGAGAGGAGCGACGAAAGTGCGTTGTGGTGTTTTGAAAAAGTTGGGGTAGAAAATAACCCCATTATGTATTGAAAACATTGCTTTATACTCTGTTGGTAAATTTATGTAATCCCCCCCCCCCCGAAAATACACTCTTTGCGCCTTGGCACCGTGGATTGTGTGGGTGATAACACAGAAAAGAACATGGTGAAAAAAGAGTATCCCCTTTTTTTATGTGTTCCTGTGGTTTACAAAATGTGTGTATAAGGAAAAAATCGAAACTGGGAGGAAACTCGCCACAGAAAACCCTGTGGATTGTACATTAGCGTTTTCCAGTAGGTTAAGTTTTTTTTTGTGTGACGGTGGTTTTTTAAACAAGTATGCAGCTGTTATGCAGAATGTTTATGGTGGCGGCGTGACGCCCCTTTCAGGTTCTCTTGTAAGACCTTTAACATTCTATGCAGTTTCTTTTGCTTTTGCCCCCGCCCACTGTGGTTTAGGGCACTAAAATGTACCTACATGCCCAGTGATCCTATGCGGCTGTAACAGTTACCCCTTGGAAGATTGTTAAGTTAAATTCTTTTTTGGAGGGTTTATGTGGGCGGTTTTGTGAAGCTGTGGTTTTTTGAATTTGGGCCAAGCTCAACTTACCAAGCCATTACGGCTCCAGTGGCCCAAGACAACCCCCACCCCACACCCTCCCCAGTACACCCCCTTAGTGGCGTAGTTATATATTTTATTAATGGTTATATTGGTTATTGATAACTGCCCCCCAAGAGGATGCCGGCACATCTTTTTCAATTCTCTTGATCGCGGTATATTATATGTTACTTTTTCAGGATCTTTAACTGATAGATAAATGCTGTTAGTCGATGGGAGCACTTGGGGTGGAGGGATTGACTGTGTACCCCGTTTGTTTCTGGCTTTCCTAATCGTCCTCTTCGGTGGGATAGACCCGTGAGGCGATGTCACTATGTTATTTTTTTTTTTCCTAGTAAAGTAACCAATTGATGTGGCCCAGCCTGTCGCCGTGAGCGCATTTGGATGATTTCGTAGCATGGTAACAGATTTCGAGAGATTGAAAGCATTTTATTAATTGGTTAACTTGGGGGCACCAGTGCATCGTTTTGGCGGTTGTTTGTAGTAGTACAAATGTTATGAAATCAAAATACAAAAACTGGCTATAAAGAAGAAATAATAAGGGCTTTTTAACGATGTATTCTTATGGGCCAGGGGGTTTCGGATTCTGTTGGGGGGGGGGTCACGTGGGGGGGTGGTGGGGGGCGAGGGTGGGTGGGGGGGATAGGGTGGCGGGGTGGTGGGGGGGGATGCGTGGTTCTGTCACTATAAGGGTGGGGTTTGTGGGGGGTGGGGGGGGGGGGGGGGGGGTTTGAAGGGGGGGGGAGGGGGTCAATAGTTACACTTTTAAGGGGGGGAAGGGGGATTTTGGAGGGGGTGCAATTGGGGTACGTGAGGGGAGGGGTTTGGGGGGGGTGGGGGGGGGATTTGTGGGGGGGTTTATGGTCACGGTGTTGCGGGGCCTTGGTGGGGGCCGGATTTATGGATGGTGGGGGGGGTTTTCTGGCGGAGGGGGTGGGTGGGAATGTGGTTGGGTGGGGGTTAACTCATAATGGGGGGTAGGGGGGGGGGGTAGTGAGGGGGGTACTTGGGGGGGGGGGGGTCGTGGGGGGGGGTTTTGGGGTGTAATTCGAGGGGTGGGAGGGGGGGGGGGGGGGGGGTGGGTTTTGGGGGTGAGGTGTGGGGTATTTGAGGGGGGGGGGGGGGGGGGGTTGGGGGGTGTTGGAGAGGAGTAGTAAGGGGGGGATTAATTTGAATTTGGTATTTGGGGATTGGGAATGTGTGAGTGTTTGTTTATTTGTTACCCTTTGGGTATTTTTGTTGTGTACTTGTTGAGGTTTAAGCCTTTGGTTTGT